>OY757921.1:62500-230000 GCA_963585895.1 Sepioteuthis lessoniana | reverse complement strand
CGTGTGGTGTTTTGGATAGCGTTCTGGACTGGGACATCGTTCTAAGCGAGTTCAAACGTTGGTCCGGCTATTATGATCCCTTTCAGACATACTTTTTTGGGGGATGACCTCGTGATGTAATGGTTAGTGCAATGGACGGCGGACTCGTAGTAAGCGAGTTCGAACTCCATTCGCGCTATTACGTTCACTTTCGGACAAATACCCTTGGGAAAGGTATGAACCCCCTTATCCTCCCAGCTATGGGTCAAATACTACTACTCTATTCTTCTAAAAGGATGGCTCTGAAAACGTTGGTATGCCACTAAAGAAACAAACAAATACCTTTTTGGGAAAGGTATGAACCTTCTTATACTCACTGTTTTGGAGCAAAGAGTTCTACTAGTATTTTTATTCTAGGATGGATTCGGCCTCAATTACCCGACTAAATTGATATGCCTTTAAAAAAAAACAACAGGCCTTTATTAATCTTCTTACGACTCCGTCAATAAGTAACATAGTAGTACAAGTGACATATGCACCGTGTTTTATGCGTATAGTAACAAACATTGGATTAGCAAATAATTGTACTTCACTTTTTGGACAACATTTTTTATTTTTATTCCCTGATTTCCATTCTGTAAAAGTCGTGTCATCTCAAGCACAAACATAGATACATATTAGCAATTCTCAATAGTTGTGTAGATATAGGTTTGAAACTATTTTAAAACGTCCCCTTCTTGTTCGCACCGGTTTTCCTATTGTAGGCTACTTACAAGGAAATCATCTGAATCCTGTTCATAATTATACTGTAATTTTACCGCTTATTTAGGGAAATTAGATTTTATTTTCAAATAATTTCGCTTTTATAGTTTTCATATTTTTATTTGCGTTCATTGCGCAGGCCCGGAAGATATTTATACCGACAAACTAAAATATAATTTGAAATAAGTAGCTTCTAGCATTTACTTCGAACATTTACTTGCAAAATATAGCGTGGGCACTCTAAGTAAATTTGTTTTTTCATTTATCTGTTAAACAAAGTGAACTTTTGGTTTATTCCATTTAAACGAACTCATAATATTTGTAAAATACACACCCATACACGCCCACACATATACGTCTACTTGCATTCACACGCATGCACACACGCCCACACAAATTCACACACTCACACACTCAGAAATGCATATACACACGCGCGCCTACACAGATGCACTTATACACACGGAGACACAGGCACACGGCCACACAGATTCATACCCACTCAAACACACACAGATCTACACGGTCACACACATATACGCACCCCCGCCCACACGCATGCGCACATTCAAATACACATGCACACACACACACACACACACACGCCTACAAACATGCACACATTAAAACGCACACATAGATACATGTGAACTCACAAACACACACACACACACACACACACACACACACACACATATATATATATATATTTACCAACCGCTTCGTAGGACAAGGTCGGCACAAAGTCGATTTTTAAGCGGAGTTAAATTGTTTGAATTCAGAATTATCCTTCTTCTGGACCAGTTGCCTAACGATATATATATATATATATATATATATATACTTAATGTTCTCATGTTCTAGCATAGATAAATTTGTAATTCAACAATAAACTTGCATTGATCGTCCATTTACTCAAACATCGATGCGTCTGCTTACATATCCCACTGCACACATTTCGGCCTTGGCAAAGGTCCAGCGCCTCTTAGCCAAGCGCCTGTCAAATCTTATTCTTTCGAACTAAATGCATTTAAATCGAACGGTCATAGCATGCTGAATATACACAACGTTGAAGAAGAGATTGACCTATTACATTACCCACAAATTTCGATCAGTTTTGACCAAATAGAAGGAACGTATTCCCTTCCCTGGCAACATACAAAAAAGAATAAAAGTTATGCCCTCCGTGACAACAGGTTTTGAGATAAGCAAATGACGTTGACCATGTTTTAAAAAAAGTCTTTATTATGACGTCATACTGACGTGATCTCGCGGAAAATTCTATCAGATTTTTTAACAAAATTGATACGTTTTATAGTACCTTTAAACCCAGAAAAATATTTCTAATAAAAAATAAATGAAAAAGAAAAAGAAATGGTATTCCAAATTTTATAAGTTTCTAGTGCCACAAAATAGGAACAATCTCGTTTTGATTGATTATTTGTGGCATATTACCCCTTGTGGATTATTTAATACCAAAACCTGTTTTTATATATATATATATATATATATAATTTGTGTGGAAATAGTTTGTCGGTAACTATTTTTTAGACGAGTAGTCTGTGCAGAATTGTTTGCAAACAGTTAAATGCTTTTAGGTATTGCTGTTTAACGAAATAATTCTCTTTATCAAATATTCGTATGATATATAGCTTGCATACAGCTGTCTGGTATCAATTAACTAATGGTATATTTGTTATAAAACATATGACATGGATTTTCGGTTCGTTCCTAGTGACCCCATGTGCTTTGACAGGCTGTCAGGTTGTGATTAGTAAACAGGAAGATGACAGCGTGTCGGGGCAGTCAGGTTCGACAGGCGTGTAAACGGAAGAAGACCACGTGTAACCACGCAGTCAGATTTAGACAGAGGCAGAGAATCGGGAGTCGAGCCAGGTACTGGTAGCCGATCAGAGGGTTAGGTCATCTCTGCCGATCAGGGGCTTGCAAGAGGGTGCAAGAGTTAACACCCCCTGCCCCCCGGAAGAAGGTATGGGACAAGAAGAAGTCCCCTCTCTGAGTATAAGTCTCTACATCTATCTCTCAAGCTAACAACAAACTGTGGCCCTTTTGAGAATAAAATGAGAGATGTAGTTTTATAAACAAGTGTTTCGTTCGTTCATTGAATTTCGGAAATTATCTTTGATTATGTTCTTGGTTGAGTCTTTGAGACTCTTCAACATATTCATCTCTGCCTCCCACCAGACAGGATTTGACACAAGGTCTTTTTATAGTGGGAGTTTTAGCGAAGGGTTAGGTCGGTTCACGGGACAAGACTCGTGCTTTGATGGACTATGTTTGTCATAGGCTCACTTAGTGCAATATGAGAGAGATGAGCCTGCTGAACCTGAACTCACTCGATGTAAATTGAATCCGGCACGAATGATATTGATCTTTTTTCATGATTGCCTTAACCTGAACTAAATCTCCAGCTCTCTCAACCCCACACCATAACAGACCACCCTGCTTAACTGTTGGAAGCAAACATTCATCATTCAGTCTTTTTTTTCTCACATTCACTTTACTCTAACTACAAAAAGTTTAGATTTTGTTTGTTTGGTTCGTCATGTTTTATGGTATATCAACCATTTAATATTTTATATATGATTTATAAGCAAATAGTTTAGAGATAACAATTTTTTAAAATGAGCCAGAGCTCATTTGTTTTTGTACAATTAAATGGTTACAAGTATTTCAATCTAACACTGATAATTCTATCCAACGTTATTTATTCATATGCACACCGGTAAATTGTTTCAACTATAGTAAATAATTTGACCTACAGATAGGACTCTAATAGGTACTACTATTCCAGGTCAGAGTGAACCTGGGAGTAATAACAATGAAGAGGTGATCCAGGCTCCACGATTAGAACCTCACTATCAAATAGTTTAGAGTCATATCCTGAACATATGTTGGGAGGTGGGTCTTACCCCTCAGTAGAGATGCAGTCAGTGTATTCCACAGCGACCAACCAATGGGGCTGAAGTTCAAATTTGAACTTATCTATTCACATTTTGTCACTCATTCAATATCCAGTGGTCTAGAGTGGTCTAGAGCGGTACTTTCTTTGTCAATACCCCATCCGGTACCAATGCCAAACAGCCCGGCTAAAAAGACTGGGAAGTATCCTGATAATGATAATCCTTAGCAAATGAATAGTTTTATTTGATCCATTCGAGCCTAACAGGTACGACTGATCCTTGCTAGAGTGAACCTGGGAGTAATGTTTATAAAAAAAGTAGTCCATATTATTCAAACCTCAATGACTAGAGATTTAACATCAAATGCAGTTTAGTGTCGCACCCAGAAAACCTCAAGTGTACGAAGAACATGTCGACTATACATCTGTAGAGCTAGGAGTCTTACCCCTCAGCAGAGATGAAGTCGGCCTACTGCTAAAAGGGAAGAGTTTTGGTGTGCTTTAGTGTGCATTTAAGTTTGAATTCAAGTTTTAAAAAAAAAGTACTACGACGGAAAAGAATTCCTTTTTTATGGTAATGACTTTAATGACTAATTACTTTGAAAAAAAAAAGAAGCCACAGAACTGTATCAGAAAGAAGCGCTGTAACACAATCCTTATATATATGTTTCGATCCCAGCTACGGGAAGATACTGTCTAGCCACACTGATGAGTTCTGATTGAACGAAACAGATCTGTCTGTGGATGACTATAGAGATATATATACTCCCGTACCCCCGTGGGGTTGAGTTCTCTGGCGAAGAAGTAATCGTGTTGCCATTAGCGTCTATTGCAAGCCTCTTCGTAGTTGAATGGAGGTCTCGGCTACCGTTGAACGGATGTATGTAAACAATTGTAATTGTGATTCATAACCGTTTAAAATTTACTTCGCAGCTAATATCTCCTCATGGCTGAATGGTTAGAAGCTTTGGTTTGACGTTTGAGTCAACCGGGTTTCGATCCCAGCTACGGAAATATACTGTCTAGCCACACTGATGAATTCTGATAGAACGAAACAGATCTGTCTGTGGATGACTATATGTATATATATAGGGGTATTATTCGGTCCAGTTAAACCGGAGTTGGGAATAATTCCATCAGGACAAAAAAAAATTCAACAGTGAACATTTGAATCGAACAGGGAATATTTTAAATTGTAATGTCAGTTACATTGAGCTCTGTTGAATGGTCCTGATGGAATTACTCCCAACTCCAGTTTAATTGGACCGAATTATACTCATATTGCTCCGAATTAGTTGAGCTGTCTTTGGAAAATTCCAACTTAAAAGCATATTATCGGAAACTTTACCAACTCAGAAATGGATATTTATAAGTGGAAATAAATTTATAATCCGAATGTGACCGTTTTTTGTTTTTTCTTAAAGAAATATATATATATATATATATATATATATTCGGGATAGATGTAAGGACGAATTCAGATATGCGAGACACTGCTAGAGAAGTGTGGACGAACTCATAAGACACGTTCTCCTAATGACCCCTTCACACGGACGCCCAAGAGTTGGCTGACAAACAAGAACTTATGTACAACAGCTCTGCACGGATACAAGATGTAGTCTAGAAGATCTGCCAGAGCGATGGATGGTAGAGACGAATGGCGTGAGAGAGTTTGGGAAATCAGTGCTAGCCGCACGACATGATTATGATATATATATATATATATATATATATATATATAAACCGGCCTAATAACATAGGTATGTCTGAAAAGTAACGGAACTAGTTTCACAAGCAATTTGAAATATAAAAAAAAATGTTTTGTTTTCAAAGAAACCCAACTCAAGTTGAATGCCTTTCCCACCCTTCTCTTACAGCAAATCTGCCTTCACTCAAAACCCCAGTATCTATGTATTTTTTTTAAATTTACAATGATAATATGGCACTCCTCCTTGAATTCAGGTTTGAATTCAGAGTTTTCCTTCTCCTAGACTAGTTGCCTCACCAAGGCTGAAGAACCTAGTCTGCCCTACTATTTACCCATAGCTGGAGGGAGAATAATTGGATTCATACCTTTCCCAAGGGTATTAGTGCTATGTGAAATGCAATCAGTTCAGGATTTGAACTAGTGTTGCCGTGTCCAACTCCTGCGACGATAACCATTACACCACGGGCACCTCCTAAAATCAAGTAACATATCTTTGGGGCTTATATATCTGTAATTTTAGTTTTTTGTAAGCATTACTTTTAAAAAGTTCCAACAGACATTTATATATCAGTTGGACCTTTTTATCCTGGGCAACGTCCCGCTAGTATAGGTATTTTTCTTTATTGGACTACATGTTTTGCCTGGGAAGCTCTATTGTTGGTTTTAGGAGGCACAATGGTTTGTTGATTGCTTCTATGCCTCTGAGAATGTGCTGAGCTGGCAAGAATGGTCAAAGATGATTTTATTCACATCTGGAAGAATTCTTCTGGGATTCCTGATTGCTACAGCTTACTGTCCCACTCAATACCCCCACTACGCCTTCAGAACGACCCCTCTTGGGCTTGGAGGATAAGAAAAATGTCACACCGGACTAGATCAGGTGAATAAAAAGGTTGTCTCAAAACGGCGATGTTTTTTCTTGCCCTGAATTGCAGGAAACTCAGCATATCTGGCCCTGCTACTTTTCAAACATGCCCAAATCATGGGTGATAATTTTCCAACTGGTTTGCGACCATTCAAACGGTCTACTGTTGATTACCACACACCACCTACCTTATTCGCTTGACATTGACATCAGTCCTGCTTGTAAAAAGCCTTCCACTCCTGAAGTCATCTTTCATATCAATGTGTTATCTCCTTACTCTTGCTGAAGTCTTTGTGATAAAGATTTCTCCAAGTAGACCTAAAATTTCAGGTTTATTCGTTTGTCAATGATCATAGGTGAACGACCAGACAAAGAAGAGGTGTAAACCGAAGCAAGTGAAATAAAAAGCAATGGTTGCACAAAACTAAAATTAAAGATATAAGCTTCAAAGATATGTTACTTGATATCACATTGTGATTATCTCTCTTTCGCCTATAACTCTCACGTTTTCCCAGTCTGCTGGGGTTTTAGAATACACCGACTGCACCTCTGCAGGTGGGTAAGACCCCAATGAGTGTCCTGGATATGACACTAAACAATCCGATGGTGATGTTCCAGTGATGCGGGAGCCTTGGGGAATGCGGATTACCTCTTCATTTTCATTGCTCCCAGGTCCACTCTGGCCAGAATGGTTGCACCTGATGGGTTATACTTATGCTAAACGGTATTGTTTGAATTAGAACTGTTTGACTAAACTGAATAGTTTGATATAGAAATGTTTTTCATTATTAAACCGTACTTACATTTAACCTGGAACGTATGCTAAACTGAATTGTTTGAAATGGAACTGTTTTTTGACATTGAAACTGTACTTACACTAAACTGATTTGTTTACTATAGAATTGTTTTGACATTTAACTGTGTGTAAAAAAAATCTGTAATGATACTAAACTGAATTAGCTGAATTAGAACTGCTTTACTAAACTGAATAGCTAGAAATAGAAATGTTTTTTCACAATTAAACTGTACTTTCATTTAAACTGTGAACTTATGCTAAACTGAATTGTTTGAAATAGAACTATTTTCATGGAAATGGATTTGGCTTTAAATAACCTACGAAGGTTGATATGCCATAAAACCCAAACAACCAAACAACCGACTCTCACGCTCATCCAGTTTATTTGCTTTTCAAAGAGACTTCATATATTGATTCCACTTGACAAATCTTCTCGATTTGGTTGGTTTCATGGCAAAGTTTAGAATACTCATGCACTTAGTGTTAGTTTCCATGTGTTGACCAACTATTTTTCTGTTGAAATTATGGAATATTATACAGCCTTATTTTATGTTTAGATTCAAGTTTAATGAAAATTTCAGTTAATCTAATTGGAGGACTCTTACAACAAAATGAATTCCAAAATAAACATTTGCATGATGAAAAAAAAAAAGTTATGGCTTAATTAAATTAGTGAAAGATTAATGTATCAACTAAGCCAAACTCTACTGCATTGAAGGTTTCTTTATCTCTGCTCATTTGACTCACATGCAAGTAATTTTGCTATCTATCTATCTATCTATCTGCTTCAGTCTGTTCATATCTATCTATCTATCTATCTATCTATCTATCGTTACCTAGGTCGACTGAATCACGTGATTCCTTTATAAATAATCTAATCGCAGAGACCTTTTGCGCTCTCAGCAGGATAAATGGCGCCTTTGCACTCTCTTTGTCAGTTAAACATTTGCCATTAAAGCCTGGTAGCTTTCTTTCTTCTTTTCCTTTTCTTTTGCTTTTCTTCTCTTTCTTTTCACATTTAATTAAATTGAATTAAATTTTTCCTATTTACTCGTCTATAACGCGAAAAGAATCAAGTAACAAAATTGGAGACACCTTTCATCGTCGCGTCTAAAAAATATAACATTTTTCTCAATCCATTGTAATTGAACACTAAACATAATATCATTTATTACGAAGGTCACTCAATCATGACTTTCTTTTCTGATAACTGCGCCCAGAACTTTATCTTTGCCGGAGAGTTTGTTTTCACTCCTTGGGCTGTTTTTCGAGGCTGGCTCGTAGTGGTAATTTCGTTTTTGACTGAAACATGCTTCCTAGTACAGTTCACACCTTCAGTAAATTTCACATGATTTGTCCTTGACAGCCACCAAAGATTTGATCACATACCTCTGTTAAAGCTTGTATCACGCTGTTTGATTCGCTGTGATTTTGAATAGTCTCAAAACAAATTGAATAAACCTCTTACATGGTTTTGAGGAATTCAAAGCAACTTTTTCTTTCACTTTGAATAACCTTGAAATGATTTTAAGTTGAATTTCAAGCAATATTTAGCAGAGCAATTACAAACGACTGAGTTACATTATATTTTTTCTATTCTTTTGTTCATGAGCTGGTTTTAAAGTTTGTTTGCCCAGTCGCTTAGTGCTTTAGAATACACCGACTGCTTCTCAGCAGAGGATAAAGACCCCACCAACGAGTGTCCTGATGTGATACTAATCAATTTGATGGTCAGTTTCCAGTAATGCTGGAGCTTTGGGGAATGCGGAGTACGCCTTTATTTCCATCGCTCTCAGGTCCACACTGACCCGGAGTGGTAGCACTTGATACGGGTCCTATCTATGGGTTAAATAGAACTAAACCGTGCTTCCTTCATAACACTAATTTTTGCATTTAAACTGCGTATTTATGCTAAATTGAATTGTTGAAAATTAAACTGTACTTACATTTAAACTGCGTGCTTATGCTAAACTGAATTGTTAGAAATTGAACAGTTTTTTTCATTGAAACTGTATTTACACTAAACTGAATTGTTATATGTAACTGTTTGAATAAATTTAATAGTTTGAAATAGAAATGTTTTTGACAATTAAACTGTGTACTCATGCTAAACTGAACTGTTTTGAGGTTGATATGCCACAAAAGCGAATAAACCAAACCTGAATTGTCTTAAATAGAACTGATTATTTACATAAAAATGGATTTGGCGCGAAATAACCTACAAATGTTGATATGCCATAAAACCCAACCAACCAACCAAACCAACGTAATGGTTAGGCTTAGTGCTAACTCCTTGGAGAATTTGGAATAACCCTTTATTGACATTGCTTCCAGGCCCAGTGTGTCTCAGAGTTGTGAAACCTGTTAGAGTACCATCACTGGGTAAAACGATCTGTTCAGTCACTTAATAAGGATTATTTTATAAGTTATTTGAAACAAAAACCTGTGTTGAAATTATCAAAATTACATAGAGATATATGATAAGCAGAATTATTATTGCCAAGTCGGCTGTGGCTGTAGAATATATCGACTTCTTCTCTGCAGAGGAGAGGCCCAGTCAGCTGGGGCTAAAGAATACTCTGCAGAGGGTTATGACCCGCACCCCCAACAAGTGTCCTGATAATAACACTAAACAATCTGATTGTGAGGTTCCAGTAATGCTGAAACTTAGGGAAATGCAGAGTACTCCTTCACTGCCATCACTCCCAGGTCCATTCTGGCTCGGAGTGGTAGTACCTGATAGGGTTCTATCTATGAGTGAAATAGAACTAAAGTGTCGTTTCGAGAATTTACTCTTTTTTTGCATTTAAACTGCGTACTAACGCTAAACTGAATTTCTTTCTTTCTTTCTTTCTTTCTTTCTTTCTTTCTTTCTTTCTTATCTGATTAGATAGTCCACCTTTATAATCATCATTTTATGTTGTGGCTAAACTGAATTTCTTTCTTTCTTTCTTTCTTTCTTTCTTTCTTTCTTTCTTTCTTGTCTGATTAGATAGTCCACCTTTATAATCATCATTTTATGTTGTGGCTAAACTGAATTTCTTTCTTTCTTTCTTTCTTTCTTTCTTTCTTTCTTTCTTTCTTGTCTGATTAGATAGTCCACCTTTATAATCATCATTTTATGTTGTGGCTAAACTGAATTTCTTTCTTTCTTTCTTTCTTTCTTTCTTTCTTTCTTTCTTTCTTTCTTGTCTGATTAGATAGTCCACCTTTATAATCATCATTTTATGTTGTCTTGGTAGCCACCATTTCTTCATTTCCCACGTAACTTGCGAGTTGGTCGTGATTAGACTCTAGTTTCAAACAGCGCCATCTTGAAACTCTATAGCTTTCATTTGACGGCGCCTGTTTTTCTTTTGTATTCTCATGTTGATCTTCTACTTCACCCTTGTTTTGCATGGATAAAGTTAATGCGTCATATTAAATATCAGTTTGAGTTATAAGTTCTCGGAGCCATTTTTATACAATAATCTGGAAATCTTAGAAGCTTTTCATTGTTTATAAAAACGTGTCTCTTTTTAACACACCATTTAAAGGCCTCAGGGAAAAACAAAGAAAGTAAGAAAATGATTTCCTGAATTAAAGAAGCCGAAGGTCGATCAGCGTTTAAATATTCCTTTTTCTTTTTTGTTGTTCCATACAACAAATACAACCTCTTACAGAAAATAAAATGAAACGCAGTTTCTTCCAGGCAGCGGTCGTATCGATACTGCTATATGGATGCACTACTTGGACGCTAACTAAACGGCTGAAGAAGAAGTTAGACGTCAAATACACAAGAATGTTGAGAGTAATATTGAACAAGTCCTGGAGGCAACACCCCACAAGACACCAACTATACGGCCACCGGCCTCCCATCACGAAAACTATACAAGTTAGACGAACCAGACACGCAGGACACTGCTGGAGAAGCAAGGACGAACTCATCAGTGATGTACTCCAATGGACCCCGCATATGGCCAAGCAAAAGCAGGACGACCAGCTCGAACCTACAGCAGCTATGTGAGGATACGGGATGTAGCCCTGAAGACCTGCCAAAAGCGATGAATGATAGCGAGAAGTTGCGTGAGAGGGTCAGGGATATCCGTACTAGAGGCACGACATGATGATGATGATGATGATGATGATGACAGTAAATTAAAAAAAATGTATCTCTGTGTCCTGGATATAACAGTAAACCATCTGATGGCGAGATTTCAGCCATGGTGATTTTGGAAATGTAACGTACCTCTTCATTGCTTTTACTCTCCTTGCTCCACTCTATCCGGAGGGGTAGCACCTGATAAGGTTCAATCAATGGGTCCAACAGACAAACTGTGAGTATACAAGACTTTATGTTAAATTGTGTACTATATGATAATACTTGCAACTGTTTACTGTGTGCATAAAGAGCTTTGGTTAGTTTAAGAATGTTATCTAAAAACCTGTTTAGAAATCATATATATATTCAGTATATATGTATAAAGAGGATTTGGCATTAAATTATCTACAATCGTTGTTTTGCCATGAAATCCAAGCAAACAAATTCATATATATTTAATATGTATATGTATAAAAACGATTAGGAATTAAATAACCTACAATGGTTGATATGCCATAAAATCAAACCAAATCAATAATATATAATAGATACATATGTATAAAAAGGATTTGGTATTAAATAACCTACCATGATTGGTATGCCATAAAATCCAACTAAACAAAATATATATGGTTGATGCGTCATAAAACTAAACCAAACCAAACATATATTTCATATATATGTATAAAGATGATTTGGCATTAAATAACCTACAATGGTTGATATGCCAAAAAAAAAAAACAAAAACAAAAACAAAAAAACAAAACAAAAAAAAAACGAACCAAATCCAATCTATTCAATATATATGTATAAAGAGGATTTGGCAATAAATAACCTATAATGGTTGCTATGCCATAAAACCCAACCAAAATAAACCAAAAATAGATTTTTAAAACATGAAACTAAATAAAATTTGTTAAAGAAGAATTTTTTTCTTCTTTTCTCTTCGTAGGATTAAAAGAAAAAAATATTTATTAATAAAAACTGAAATCGTGAAAAACCAGCAACTGTCCAGAATTACAGTGAGCAACTGGCTCATTTTTAATAATCATTAAGGGGAAAGACCTTCATCGATTTTTTTGTATGTTGATTAAACAATCGAAAATTGGATCCTTTTTAAATTTTTTACGGTATGTCAACACGTCTGGTGTATTTTATGCTTAGGTGTTGAGGAACCACGTCAATTATATGTTTATATTTAAATTTTTTGTTTAGTTGTTTCCTAAAAGATTTTTAACAGATTATATGATATCAAGTAATCCTAATACAAATAATTTGCAGGCAGGTATGGTTTACCAGAAACGCTACCGCCCAATCCGAAACCCTACTGCATAGTCTGGAACGAGCCGCCGCAGGCATTGGCCTCCATGTCAATGCACACAAAACGGAATATATGTGCTTTAATCAAACAGGCGACATTTCCACAGTAAATGCTAGCTCTCTGAAACTAGTTGACAAGTTCACCTACCTAGGAAGCAGTGTTTCATTAACCAAGACACGTGACTAACAAAGGCATGGACAGCTATGAATAGGCTATCGGTCATATAGAAGTCAGACCTCACCGATAAAATGAAACGCAGTTTCTTCCAAGCAGCGATCATGTCGATACTGCTATTTGGATGCACTACATGGACGCTAACTAAACGGCTGAAGAAAAAGCTTGACGGCAACTACACAAGGATGCTGCTCGCAATATTGAACAAGTCCTGGAGGCAACATCCGACAAAGCAGCAGCTATACGGCCACCTACCACCCATCACGAAAACTATCCAAGTTAGACGAATCATACATGGAGGACACTGTTGGAGAAGTAGGGACGAGCTCATAAGGGATGTACTCCAATGGACCTCTTCACATGGCCGAGTAAAAGCAGGGTGACCGGCTCGAACCTACATACAGCAGCTCTGTGAGGATATGGAGTGTAGCCCTGAGGACCTGCCGGAAGCGATGAACGATAGGGAAGGGTGGCGAGAGAGGGTCAGAGTGCTAGTGGCACGACATGATAATGATGATGTATGGTTTGAAGTTTTTCTTCTAAATACAAAAAGTATACTCAATTATAAGGTTTCCATTTCATAATATTTATTTGTTTGCACGCAGTTATATTTCAGTTAATTAATATGGATTATTCTTTGTAAAAAGGTTATAGTTTAAGTAAGTCCTATGCGCAGAGACTCAAAAAATAGGACTTGATGCCGCCTTGCTTAACACTCAGCATTATAAGGTACGGATCAAGCGTAAAGTGGAGCAATCTAGGGAAAGGAGTGGCGCCCTTCCCTACACCGCAGTGTATTAGCAATTGAAAAGGGAGCCTTCGGGTCACCCTCAGCTAAGGTCGCCAACTATACTAACTTATTCTTAATACAAATAATTTACACACAATTATATGGTTTCAAGTAACTAATAATTATAATCCTTTGTTCTTGGAGGTGTCCGTGGTGTAATGGTTATCGTCGTAGGAAATGGAAACGGTGACACGAGTTCAAATCCTGGACAAGACTGTTGCATTTCACATAGCACTAATACCCTTAGGAAATTTATGAATCCAATTATTCTCCCTTCAGCTATTGGTAAAATAGTTGGGCAGACTGTTTTTCAGCCTTGGTGAGGCAACTAGTCTAGGAGAAGGAAAACTCTGTCAAACTCCGCTTAAAAATTGACCTTGTGTCACATCCTGCCCGAGCAGAGGGGTTGGTAAATAGGATAATCCTTTGCTGTTTTAAAGCATATCAACCTTCTCGGTTTATTACATGCCAAATCCATCTTTCTAGAATGACATTAGTGGTACTATTAAACCAATAGCTGGGAGGACGAAGGGATTCGTACCTTTGTCCGAAAGTAAACCTAAAAGCGCTGGAGTTCGAACTCACTTACTATGATTCCGCGGTCCAGTGCTTTAACCATAACACCACGAGGACAATCCTTTGTAAACAATTATAGCTTCAAGTAACTATTCTTAATAAAAGATAATTTCCACACAGTTATCGTGTTTCTAATAACTAATAATAATAATCCTCAGTAAACAATTATAGCTTCAAGTAACTATTCTTAAGACAAATAATGTACACACAGTTTTAAGTAAGTAATAATAATAATCCTCAGTAAACAATTATAGCTTTATGTAAATATTCTGGAGCCTCACAATTGAATTTGATCTTGTGTCCTACTTGGGCACATTTTTTTTGGAAGAAGTATTCTTAGCCGTGGAAAAGAGCAGTGAGAAGAATCGAGAGGATGTCCCAAACAAAAAAAGCATGGAAACAACAGAAACATATAGATGCAACGGTTTAAATTTGGACGAAAATTAACGTTTTCTTCCTTGTTAATTTCCGTCTTGGTAAATACAGCCTTTTTGTTGATATTTCATGAACACACTTCGCGTTTTTAAGACACCGCTTTCCTTCTCTCTCTCTCTCTCTCTCTCTCTATATATATATATATATATATATATATATATATATTCCTCTTATATAAGTCTATAACTGAAAATTTGGCGTTCGCAAATGATAAATATGCAGTCAAAAATAAGCGTTTTAAAATACACGTACACACACGCAAACACACACATAAATGAATAAATAAACAAATAAATAACCATGTGTGTGTATGGGGGCGCTGGGTTTGATAATGTTAACTTTTCTAAATAAGTGGCTTTCGTAAGCGAATATTGGTGTGCCATCGAAAAGAATGGAAGTTATTATCGGTGGTACCAGATTTATGAAGTATTGTCTATTTTCCCCGACTGACTCCGAGATGATGTTGGAGAAATAAACTAAGACAGTCGGCAAAGAGGGTCAGCGTTTTGGTCACTTTCCATCGACTACATCTGTCGACCTTTTAACTCGGCGCATTTGGACTCCAGAGACAATTTACTGACTTTTATAAAATAAGAGAAAGATATTAGATATCAGGCAAACTATGGATAGTAACAAGTGAGCGGTCGGGGGTGTTTACGTGGGGATATCATTATTATTATTATCATTATTATTATTAGAAGTAGTAGTAGTTGCTGTTGTTATTGTAGTAAGAATGAACAGATATTCAAGCTTTGCATTTTAATGTGTCTATTATTTCTTACAGACTTTTCTCCATATTTTCTTTTCGTATCATGTCATGTAGTCGATATGCCTATACATGCTCTATCTTCTAGGTATTCTGGGTATTGTTAATAAACGTTTCGTTCAATCTTTTCTTCGGCCTTCGTCAGGATTAAAAACCCAAGCCACCCCCCAAAAAAAACAAAAAATAAAAAAAATGGGGATATCTGTCTCTTCAGAAAAAAAAAATTCAAAGCTCTTAGGTTTTCTATATTTACAAAAGTGGACGTTGTCACAACCAAAAAAGTATACTTTGGAACCACAAAAGACGTGGTGCACCTGCATGCTGTGTATGGATCAATATCAACCAGGATCTGTGGATAGTAACTTGCAGGGGTTTCTGTGGATAGGGTGATTGTAGTAGTTTGGTTTGGTAAATTTGCTTAATGGCATATCATATTGATTGGGTAATTTAATGCCAAAGCCATTCTGGTACAATAGAAGTGGTAATATGTAACCCAAAGTTAGGGAATAACGTGATATCGTAGATCCAAGTTATATAGAGAACAAGATGCTATTATTAAGAGAAGGAGAAAGAGAAGAAAAAAGCAGACAAAGAGATTACGGTGATTAAAAAAACGAGAAAAAACTGGAGCACCCAAATCTTCTGCGCAGGTGTAGAACCATTGGAAACAGATAAGTTCCTCCTTCCGCTACCAGGCGGAAGTAAGGGACGACGCAGGATTGATTGTTAGTTAGCAGTCGGATGTGATGAGATAAAGATGCGAGTTGAATACCAGCCACGAGAATGTAAAGACAGACGAAAATTACGGCCCCCATTTTGAGGTTAGCTTCGAAAAGGGGTCTCACACCAGACACAAACCTGTGAAAATGAAACCAGCGAACACATGAGAACAAGAAAATACGGAAAGGAAATTCAATGTCTGTGTAAGCCCTTTCTTTCTCTCTTCATGACATGTTTTTCTCTTTATCGAGATAACGCAGTCGACTCAACTTTCATACTCTCTTTCTTTCTCCAGGCGACAACTTAAAAAGTGTAGTTACGAATAAAATTTTCTACTAGGGAACTAAGACAGAGTTTCGTGAGTTCATCAGCTTTTTCCACGGCGAGCTTACAACAAGGTCCGACTACTACTCACGACATAGCTATACAGCTATTTGCATATTTGCACTCGGTTGTACAAATGGCTATGCGTAGACGTGGTAGTACAAACATCTATCTGTTATGTTACCCATTTCCAAAGAGTATTAATCCGAAAATAAAAGTAATAGGTCTTACTTTGATCTTGCAGTCCAAAATTTTAGTCAAAACACGACGAGGACTCTCCCAATAATAGTAGTAGTTGTGTTTGTAGTAGTAAAAATATGGATGTTTAAGTAATGAAGTTTAATGTGTCTATATACATACAATGTACACAAATCCCTATTCTCGAGGCATAGAATAGCCCCAGACTAATTGACATGCCGTTAAAATAAACCAATAAAATACATTTGATGTTTTAAAATGTTTATTGATTAATTAAATCTAATAAACTTTCGTTCTTTGCTTCTAAAATTCTGAAAGTATTTATTTTGTAAAAAACAAACAAACAAGCAAGCAAAAAAAACCAAACAAACAAAACAAAACAAAAAAACAAAAAACAAAACAAAAACAAAAAAAACAAACAAACAATAAAAGCATTAAATAATGTAAAAATATTTCTATGAATGGACACCTTCGTTATTTAACTTTCTGATACTTTAAGATTGTAACTTCAAAGTATCATCATCATCATCATCATCATGTCGTACCACTAGCACAGATATCCCTGACCTTCTCTCGCCACTTCTTCCTATCGTTCATCGCCTCTGGCAGGTCTTCAGGGTTATATTCCACATCCTCACATAGCTGCTAAATGTATGTTCGTGCTAGTCGTCCTGCTTTTGCCCGGCCATGTGTGGGGGTCCATAAGAGTACATCACTTATGAGCTCGTCCCTGCTTCTCCAGCATTGTCCTGCATGTCTGGTTCGTCTAACTTGTATAGTTTTTGTGATAGGAGGCAGGTGGCCGTATAGTTGCCTCCTTGAGAATCTCCGTTTTTTATTATTTTCTCACATCAACGTTAAAAAATACAATTAATACAATATCTATATATAGAACAAAATCTGTTTCCCAATCAGTTGGACTATAGAATACACTGATTGCATCACTGCAGAGAGGTACCCCCCACCACCAATGAGTGTCCTGGATAGGACACAGAACCAGACTGATTGTGAAGGTTCAGCCCTAGAGCTCTGCGAAATGCAGAGTACCCCTTCATTTTAATTGCTACCAGGTCCACTCTGGCCCGGAGTGGTCGCACCTAATAGGGTTCCATCTATAGACGAAATAGAAATGTTTGATCATTTAATAGTGCGAAAACACATGACTGATGTTTAATCGAATTTTTAGATATAGAACGTTGACCATTTAATTGTGCATGAACAAATGTCTGATGTTATAAATTTTAGTGATACATGGCAACTATTTAACTGCGTGAAAATAAAAGTATTTGCGTGGAATACTTGAAACTGTTTACCTGTATGCCCAAAAGAATTGTTGGTATTACATAGCAATACTCGGAACTATTTAACTGTGTGCCGAAAGAAAAGGCTCTAACTTCTATAAAACGTTATCTAAAAAATGTGTTTACAAATCCTATATATTTAATATATATGTGTAAAGGGGATTTGGCATTGAAAACCTACAATGGTTGATATGCCATAAAGTCCAACCAAACCAAATCATATATATTTAATATATATGTATAAAGAGTATTTGACATTAGATAACCAACAATGGTTGATATGCCATAAAAACCAACCAAACCAAATCCTATATATTCAATATATATGTATAAAGAGGATTTGGCATTAGATAACCTACAATAGTTGATATGCCATAAAACCCAACCAAACCAAATCATATATATTTAATATATATGTATAAAGAGGATTTGGCATTAGATAACCTACAATAGTTGATATGCCATAAAACCCAACCAAACCAAATCATATATATTTAATATATATGTATAAAGAGGATTTGGCATTAGATAACCTACAATAGTTGATATGCCATAAAACCCAACCAAACCAAATCATATATATTTAATATATATGTATCAAGAGGATTTGGCATTAGATAACCTACAATGGTTGATATGCCATAAAACACAAACAATTTTCTGTTAAATAATTCAGCTGATAGTTACTCAAAATGCCCTTTAAATTTTTTTTTCTGAAATTATCCAATTTAATCTTAAAAATATCCGCACTTTTGCTGTTTTTGATCTGATTAGGCAATATTTTCGAAAAAACATGACTCTATTTGCCAAAAAAATCCAATTGGTTCGTCGACTTAATTTTGGGAACCCGTCTAAACTGTATACTTCCAGTTCGAGGAGAAATACTGAAAAAATAAAGTTAACCATAATTAAAAATTCCATTAATTATTTTGAAAGCTTTTTTATGAGATCATCGCCCATTTTTCTTTCCGATAAATCAGTTAATCCTAATTTATTTAATCTTTCCCTCTAACGATAATCTTTTTTGTTTTTCTTTATTACTTGTGTCCCTCTTCTTTGTACGCCCACCAATCTTAATATTACTCCCCAATTTCCATGTTTTGACACTGGAGCCCAAGTTTCAGTATAATATTCTATATGAGGTCTTTTGAGGATGTCATATATATTTTAAAACAATATTTGCCTCCCTTGAAATAAAATTTCTAAGCATCCAGCAACCCATTCCACATAATTCTATATAATCGGAGGAAACACTCTTTTTTAAATATCTAATCTTTATGTGATTTTTTTAATAGTATAGGTTTTATTTTTCTAAATGATTGTAACTTTCTTTGTGAATTATGTTTTTTTTTTTCAGCCAGCATAATTTTCTGGCTGGTTTGTTGTTATATCTGATATTGGGTTTGTTTATTTTTTAGTTGGTTGATCAAATATTTTCGTGAATAAAGTTTAACTAGTTTTTATTGCCGTGCTCGGCTTGCTTTTATTTCTCAGCAGTTAGGAGAACAGCAAGAAACGAAATGAAGGGAAAGAAACGTCAATGTTTATTTCATTAGAATATTATTATTGTGCATATCTATCTATCTATCTATCTATCTATCTATCTCAGTCTGCTCATATCTATCTATCTATCTATCTATCTATCTATCTATCTATCTCAAGCGTATCGTATCTATCTATCTATCTATCTATCTATCTATCTATCTATATGAAGTGTATCGTATCGCATCGTATCGTATCTATCTATGTATCTATGTATCTATGTATGTATCGATCTATCTGAAGCGTATCGTATCGTATCTATCTATCTATCTATCTCAAGCTTATCGTATGGTATGGTATGGTATGGTATCTATCTGCTAGTATGAATTTTACAGAAATTTCCAAAAAGTAGGCCTTTACTCAAACTCATAAGAGCTTAATTATATAGAAATTTACTTTACTGTTCACTTTATAAATTAGATGAAACATATCAAGTGATTTGTTCTTAAGAATCTAAGACTTGTCATTTCTTATAGAAATCATTATCAATACCTTTTAACCATCAATAAAATTCTGTTGAAAATAATTGCACACAAGAGACTATTGAGAGATCTTCACTTTTATGGGTCGATAGAAAGTGCCATGTCTTTATGAGAAAATGGGCGATCATGACCCTCCACAGCTTCTTTAATGGGTAAACTTCACACCCCTATCACACTTAGGAAAGATCGTGGTTTTTACTTACTTTTTTCAAGATTTTGAATTTAGGTATCCTTTTCCTTAACCCGTTGACTATAACAGCTTTCTTTCTCTTTCAACTGCTCATTATCATGACTGATTTTAGGACAGATAGTGAAATGGTTTCTTGTAGCTTTCATCATAGTTTGAATTCATTCTAGACTGATTGCCCATCAATTCGGCTAATTTTCACTATTAATTTTCGCTTTTATTATAAGTTTCAATTAATTAAAAGAGGATTTAATCTTTTATCTTAGGTGACGGTGTGTATTGTATGCAAACTGCTTTGGATGGAATTTGAGATTAAGGAGTGTTTTTTATTATTGTTCCCTTCAAAGCTTTGAAAGTAAATTGTGCTTCTTTTACTTTGCTTGCCAATCACCAAGATATTAAACTGCACCGCTATTTTACTCATCGTTGAAGAGTAGTAGATTCATGTCCTTCGAAAGTTTATTAAAGCAAAATAAATCCAAACGGCACAGGGCCAAATTTGAGTTCTTTTCACCAGTTCCATTAGAGCACCCACTTTTTTTTACAGTTAGAGGCGTACTTAGCATAACGTTTATTTTCGTCTGAAATGGAATCTGCGATCCAAGTTCACATTCTGGACGAGTCTGCTTGCCTTTTACTCTGCCTTAATTCCTTAGGGAAAGGCATAAATCTATTTCCTTTCCTCCAAGCTATGTATAAACATTAGGATAGACTGGTTTATTTAGCCTTGGTGAAGCTACCAGTCTAGAAAAAGGAAAATCTTAAAAACAAAGCAGTCGCACTCTTCTTAAAATTGGCCTTGTGTCACAATTAGCTGGTGATAGAGGGTTGAAGTAAATAGGTGGACCTCATTTCAATTTTATTGTTTCGTTCTTTGGTTTCTTTTTTTTTTAATGGCAAATCAACCTTCGTGGTTAATTTAATGCCAAAGGCCATCCTTCTCGAAGAACATTAATGGTATTATTCAACCCACAGCTAGAGTTCACATCTTTCTCAAGTACATTAGTCTGAAAGTGAAGGTAACAACCTGACTCGAGTTCGAACTCGCTTACGTCAATGTTGAAGTCTTGCATGTTAGCCACCACGCCTCGAGGAGTCTCTCCTTCAAAATTTCACCCCAAAAAGTTTGCTACGCAGTAAATGCATTCAGTTTCTTATCGGCAACTGTTCCGTCGAAAAGTGGTCATCGAATAATTAGAAACTAAGGGATGTAAACGTTTTTGAAAAAAAAAAAGAAAATGACCTTTTCCTGATTTTCCAAGACGAGATGTTACTGTAATCTATATCTTGATCCACCCTACTGGTGGGGGTTAGCCAAGTGGGTAGAGTGTTTGCCAATGGCCCGGGAGATCAGGGTTCAGTCTGAAGTCATACCAAAGACTTAAAAAATGGTACTTGATACCTCCTTGCTTAACACTTAGTTTTATAAGTTACGGCTCAAGGGTAAAGTGGAGCAATCTTGAAAAAAGAAGTAACGCCAACCCATACACCCCGGTGTAGTAGCTATTGAAAAGGGAGAGCCTTCGGGTCGATCTTGGCTACAGTTGGCCATCTTTACTTACTTATTTCTCCTGCAGAGGGGGTAAGACCCTTAAAGATGGGCCGTCTTAAGTTTGACATTAAACTGAAGGTTCCAGTTCTGAATATAAGAATACGTGAAACCATATAAATACGGACAGATAAATGATTATTATTCAAAAGAAATATTAATACAAGGAAGATTTAAAAACCAGAGGTTATTATCAGTTACTTGAGATGTGTCCTCGTGGTATAATGGTTAAAGCGATGGACTGCTCAATCGTAGTACGCGAGTTCAAAATCGAGTCGTGTTATTGCGTTCCCTTTCGCTTTCGTACAAATACCGGTATGAACCCCCTTATCCTCTCGTCTATGGGTAAAATAGTACTACTATTGTCCTTCTTAAAAAGGATGGATTTGGCATTAAATAACCCGAGAAGGTCGATATGCCATTAAATACCAAACAAATAAACAGTTACTTGAAACTATGTATAAGCCAGTTGACCAACTCAAGGACACTCGTTGGCGGAGTCTTACTTTTCGACCGAGATGCAGTCGGTGTATTCTACGGCCCAAGCCAACTCGGCCAAACTTATAACATTAAGTAACTATTCTTGATATATATAATTTACTGTTATATATGTTAACAAGTTTTCCTATCTAATACAAGTAAGGTTTGGTTTGGTTTCTTTGCTTAATGGCATATTAACCTTTGCAGGTTATTTAATGCCAAAGCTATTCTCCTAGAAGAACTGTTGTCGTGCTATTTAACCCATAGCTGGGAGGATAAGGGGTTCATACCTTTCCTAAGCGTATTTGCCCGAAAGTGAACGTTATAGCACGACTGGTGTACGAATTCGCCAACTACGATTCCGCAGTCCATCGCTTTAACCATTACACCACGAGGACAACCCCTCAGTACAAATAAATTTCAGATTTATTGATGAGACTTTAACAGGTACTCACCCTCTAGGTGACCGTGATTCTTGGAGATATGGAAATGAAAGGCTACTTCACATTTCCTAGAATTCAAGAACCACCAGGTACAATTTAATATCTTACTTAGGACACAGGAGTTTTATTACGGCTGTGAATGATAGCGGTGGCATCGATCCAGTGAATGCAAACAATCTTCGACCAGCAGAGATATTCGAAGACATACATAGAATGTCGTAGAAAATGATGTCCGGAAAAATAACGCTGATTCACAATGGGAAAGTTCATATCACGTCTCCAGAGAGTTGTAAATTTTTAAACGAAGAGAAAATTAATATTATTGCTGTCAAACTTGTCAGTTTTCGGGAAAAAATTGAAGAATGTCATCTGCGACTTAATTTTCATTTGGAGCAAGGCACTAAAAACAAGAACTGGAATTAGTACATTTTAAAGTAACGTTCGTACTAAATATCAATGGATATAAATTTGATTGGATACTAATGAACAATTTAGCCATTCTTTCTGTTTTTCTGGTAAATAAGTTTTTATTAATTTTATTAATTTTTTATTAATTTGTTACTAATCTTAAATAGATTCGGCTTTTGGCTATCACGACTTGATGTTTAAAATCATTTGATTTATTATTGATTGGTTTGGTTTAGTTGGGTTTTATGCTATATCAAGCACTGTAGGTTATATATTGCCAAATCCTATTTATACATATATATCAAATATAGGATTTGGTTTGGTTGGGTTATAGGCATATCCACCATTGTAGGTTATTTAAAGACAAAACCTGTTTATACATATATATTAAATATACATGATTTTTAAACACATTTTTAAATCACATTTTTCAACTAACCTGAGCTCATTTTTCCATACTGTTGAATGGTTTTTCGTATTGCTATATAACAGAAACAAATTTAACATCAGTCATTTGTTTGCACACTTAATTAGTAGGTAATTTAATTTTTAAATGAGTTAAAACAAATTTATTTGCATACTAATATTGCTACTTTTTTCTACACAGTTAAGTGATTTCAATTAATGCCATCTAACACTAATAATTTCTTTCAATATTAATCATTTATTTGTACACAGTGTATTGGTTACAAATATTGCTATTTAACACTATTGTATTTAACACTACTAATTCATTTGCACATAGTCAAATGGTTTTAAAGTTTGCAATGTGATACCAATATTTTACGAGTTGCCTTTAATAAGTTTCCAGACTTTTTTCGTATGGACACTTTTATTGATAGTACATACATGAAACTCTAGTCCCCTTCGAAGTAATGTCCTCAGGCTGCAATGCACTTGTTGAAGCGTTCCAACAACTTCTGTAAGGCCCCATGGAAGTCCTCTTGTTTGAGGGTGTCAATGACCTTCGTCATAGCCCCTTTCATCTCAATTGTCTCATAATGACAGCCTCTAAGGTTTTCCTTGAGCTTAGGGAATAACCAAAAGTCACAAGGAACAAGGTCTGGACTATAGAGACGGTGAGGAACTGTCTTGATGCCTATCTTGGTCAAATAGCCTGTGACAAGGATGGAGTTGTGGACTGGTGCATTGTTCTGGTGGAAATACCACACACCCGATTTGAAGAGTGCTGAATTCTTCTGACGGAATCTCTTCCTGAACCCCCTTAAAACCTCAACATAGTATTCCTTGTTGACTGTCCAGTGGGAACCCAGTGCATGTAGATCATGCCAGTGTTGTCAAAAAAAGGGATCATCAAAAGTTTGTGGGTCGATTCGCTCTGTCTGGCCTTCTTGAGTCTGGGAGATTCATGCAAGATGCCCCAAAAGCAGTCTGAAGGATTCCATACGTTTCTGTGGCTTTTTTTTCCAAGTTTAAAACAGAATTTTATTGCATATCGTTCTTCTAAAGTGTCCTCACGTCCAGATTGCATTTTTAAAATTCACCAGCTGTGCCAATCAGGCTTTAGTAGGGTGTATCCCTATTCTTGCTGTAGCAGTTTATTTGAAGCTGAAATAATAAAAATTGGTCAGTCATCTCATAAGATGTGTAACAATAACATACTGAATTTCAAGAGTCTACGGCGATTTTAAATGCCGGTACAAAAAATGTCTGGAACCTTATTAAAGGCACCTCGTAATTTAGATAAACATTAAAAAAGTTTTAAGTATTGCGACTCAACACAAATAATTCTATTCAAAGTTAATCATACGTTTGCACACATTAAAAAGGTTCCACGTATTACAATGTATCACTAACAACTCAATTAAACATCAGTCATTTGTTTACACACAATTAAATGGTCAGAGTTCTATTTCTATCAATTCCATTTAACATAAGTCTTTTGTGTGTATGCAGTCGAAATGACAATTAGTTCAGTCAGGTACTACCACTCGAGACCACTTAAAAGGTTCCAAGTATTGCTATGTATCACTAACAATTCAATTAAACATCAGTTATTTGTGTTTAGACACAGTTAAATTGCGAAACAGTTCATCTAAGAACCGGCTCATTGGCCTAGTGGGTAGAGTGTTCGCCAATGGTCCGGGAGACTGGGGTTCAATCCCACATCAGGTCATACCAAAGACTTTAAAAATGGTACTTGATACCTCTTTGTTTAACCCTCAGCATTATAAGGTACGTATCAAGGGTAAAGTGGAGCAATCCAGGGAAAGGAGTAGAACCCTTCCCTACACCTTAGTGTAGCAGTTATTGAAAAGGGAGCCTTCTGGTCACCGTCGACTACGGTCGCCAACTTTACTTCATTTAGGCCCACTGATATGAGTTTATCAGGTGCTACCAGTCCGGATCATAGTGGACATGGGAACGATAGCAATAAAGGAGTACTCCACACTCCCCAAATGTCTTGCACTAGAGACTCACCATTAGACATGACACTCATTGGAAGGAAGGGGTTCTACTACATTAAAGAGATGTATTCTACAGCCTACAATCGATTTGGCTGTAATTTTCGATTGTAGTTTTTCTTTTTCTATGATTATTGGTCCCTAGCATTGATCTGGATTAATTGAATTTGTTTTTCTTCCGCATTTTAATGGTAAATTAAGCGTTTCCGTTCATAATCAGCCATCGAACTTGATAAGTCCTCTAAACAGCACTCAGTGTTCGTGCAGAGCTTATGAATGAAATTTTTATCTTCTCGGACAACTCTAATTTGTCTATGTATAAGAATCAATTGGAGAACGTCGCTTATAAGTGTCCAGCATATTGTCTTATTCTTTCTTGGGTGATTTGTGAGATGGGAGGTAAGTGGCCGTACATCAATTGATTTTTCTGTGAATGTTTCGTTCAAGACAAAGTCCGTGGGTCACAGTAACTACAAAGTAGCCCTTACATGGCTATTGCTTGGAATAATTCTCGTTTTAATTTATCAGAGAGACCACTTGCCCAGTCGGCTGGGACTGTTAAATACATCGGCTGCATCTCTGTCGAAATGTAAGACTCTTCCAAAGAGAGTCCTGGATATTACATTAAAAAATCTGATGGCGATGCTCCAGCCTTAGAGATTTGGGTAATGCAGAGAACCCCGTTATTGCCATTGCTCCCTAAAAGGTATTACTGCTCCGAATGAGAGTCGACCTGAGAATAATGGCAACGAAGGGGTACTCAAAGCTCTCCAAATCTTCAGAACAGGAGCCTCACAATCGGATGCAGTTTAGCGTCAATAAATAGATAGACAAGTGGAGATGCCCGTGGTGTAATTGTTATCGTCGTAGGAAATGGACACGGCGACACGAGTTCAAATCCTGGACGAGATTGATTGCATTTCACTTAGCACTAATACCCTTGGGAAAGGTATGAATCCAATTATTCTCCCTCCAGCTATGGGTAAATAGTAGGACAGACTGATTTCTTCAGCCTTTGTGAGGCAACTAGTCTAGGAGAAGGAAAACTCTGAATTGAAACCTGTTAAACTCCGCTTAAAAATTGACCTTGTGTCATATCCCGCCCGAGCGGAGGGGTTGGTAAATAGGATAAATAGATAGACATTCAGACTGACGAATAGGCTGATACGAATAAATTGAGATAGATGGTGTGATCTATTAAATGCAAGCTGTGATCGAGAGACGTCCACAAATTAAAATGAAAACTATTCAACTGTCAATGAATGATTTTATATGGAAAAAGAAAATATGTATCGGACAAAGCATTAAATGTCAACAACGCTATTAGCAAATTCTTTCAAAACCAACCGAGAATTACCGAAGCTATTCGAGAAGCTGTATTGAATCAGTAAAGATTGGCTTGTAGTCGTGCTTCATCGCACAAAGGCAGATACAAATGGATTGGAGCCCTCATATCCAACTTGACTTTTAAGACATTCATAGCTGACCTTTTAAAGTTTCTTAGAAACGGAAAACTTTGAACAACCGTTGAGCTATCGTAATCCAATCAATGTACAAGTTTTGTGGCGTTTCCTTATTGTCACAGAGTCTTAGAGAGGGCAACAATAAAAACACGTTTTTAGCTGCAAGGGGATTTATAATATTTCTTCCTTCATCGTCAGTGTCATTTGCTGTCTTTGCATACCTTTCTCTCTATCTTTTATTGCTAATTAAGACTACAGATTCTTTCTCTATCCCCACAAATATAATAATCAGTATCCTTAGCTATTTATCTGATGTTAAAATCAATCTATGTAACCTTTTGTCATATATATATATATATATATATAGTCAACCACAGACAGACTGTTAGTTGTATCACAACTCTTCAGTGTGGCTAGACACGCAAGACGCTTGAAGCTGGGATCGAAACCCATCCACCTTTACGTTAGACTTAGTATCATACCGCTCCGCCAACAAGCGAAACACGTCAACTCGGGAATTATAAGGCATTATGTAGTTGCTTTGGTTTGTTCACACACACACACACACACACACACACACACACACATATATATATATATATATATATATATATACCAGCCGCTCCATTAAGAGTTTTTCTTCTAGACCGGTTGCTATTCCAAGGTTCAAGAGCTTAGTCTGTCCCACTTCTTATCTATAAGTGGAGCGGGAATTGTTAGGTTAATACTTTTCCCTAGGGTATTTGCCCTTTTCGAAATGCAAACAGCCTCGTTCAGGATTTGAACTTAGGTCTCTGTGTCCATTTCTAACGACGGTAACTATTATACCACCGACGGGTCCATAATCTTTTTAACCTATCTCATCACATCAACAAAGCTGTAATTGATATAAAACCCTTCAATTTAGCGTTCTCCTTTATATGGGATTTACTTTACATTGTCTCGTTATAAGAATATAGACCCTGTTCTTTTATCGGACAGTTCCTATCCTCTCACATCATTTCACTTCTTTCTACACTTCAGTTCGTTTCTTCTTCGGTCGTCACGTTTCTTTGGGTTTTATGGCATATCAACCTTTGTAGGTTATTTGATGTCAAATAAATTTTATATAAATAAACAGTTCTGTTTAAAACAATTCTGTATAAGTACACAGTTTGATTGTCAAAACGCTTCTATTTCAAGCTATTCAGTTTAGTCAAACAGTTTTATTTCAAACATTAAGTAGAGTTTTTTGTTTACACATGGCTGATTGTCAAAACTATTCTATTTCAAACAATTTAGTTTGGCATTCAAAAACAGTTCCATTTCAAAGAATTAAGTTTAGCTTAAGTATGTTGTTTAAATGTCAAAAAAGATCTATTTCAACCAATTCAGTTTAGCATAAGTACGCATTTTAGTTCTTTTTTACCCATAGATAGGACCTTATTAGGTTGTACCACTCCGGATCAGAGTAGACCTGGTAGCGATGGCAATGAAGGACTACTCTGCATTTCCCAAAGCTCCAGCACTACTGGGAACTCACCATCAGATTGTTTAGAGTCATATCCAGGATGCGGTGGGGTATTAACCCCTTTGCGGAGATGTAGTCGGTCCCAGTCGACAGGGTAAGATCGTCGTGTCTTGTCGCTCCACCACTTCTTTTTGGGTTTCCGTCCTTTTTAACCGTTACCCGTTTGGCCTAAACGGGGTGTTGCCGACCATGATAAAGCATTCGACCGCTCCTTGTGTACCAATGAAGGACTGAACACTTTCCTTATAAAACTATTACTCTCTCTTCTTTCTTACTCAAAAGGTCGAAATTGGTTTTAAGTGTAAGAGAAACAGAGACCAAGTACTTAGACGCTGACTGATGGAGTACTGCTATATTGACCATAATCGGAGCCCCAGTGAGTGCTTCTTCAACTGCTCCCCTGGGTCGACTACCCCCTCCACTGGTGGCACCCAGGGTGGTTTTTGCTCTGACTTGACTGCCCGTTCTGTCTGTGGGTCTCTTGTGTATACATAATTTCATAACGCCCACACATTCCTACCGATTAACCTTCCAATTGTCAACCCACTTGACCTACTTCCGCTATTCTCTTGTTTACCCAGCAGGAACATCTTGTTTAGAGATTCCCTATTTGAAAAACTCAGCTCATGTCGAGTAAGGTCAGGTCTTTTATGGAGGTGCCCGTGGTGTAATGGTTATCGTCGTAGGGAAATGGACACAGCGACACGTGTTCAAATCCTGGACGAAGCTGATTGCATTTCACATAGCCCTAATACCCTTGGGACAGGTATGAATCCAATTATTCTCCCTTCAGCTATGGGTAAATAGTAGGGCAGACTGGGTTCTTCAGCCTTGGTGAGGCAACTAGTCTAGGAGAAGGAAAACTCTGAATTCAAACCTGTTAAATCCCGCTAAAAACTAACCTTGTGTATTATCCTGCCCGAGCGGAGGGGTTGGCAAATCTGGTCAGATCTTTTTCATCGACTGACTGACTTATTCTAATTCTAGAGCCGTTTTGGTCACCTGACTGAAATCATCCATTCAGAGATGTAGTTTCAGATTGTCTTCCTGTTCAACGGCCCTCAATCAAACCGGTTGAACTTAAATTTTTCCTCTGGTTTAAGGGCTGAAGACCTCATTTGAATTCTACACAATATGTCAAAAATAGATGTCACCTATTCATTATTAAAATACCCATTATGTTTTTTTGCATGTATTTAACTGTAAACCTATAAAATGTACATAACGTTAAGCTTTATATTAAAGTAATACACCTCAAATACTCTATCTGTGGGAATAAAGCAATTTCAAGTCCAGTTGTTTAATGAATCCTAATTTTGAGTGATCTTCATTAGTGCCAAATTGATGCTAATTAGAATCATTCCTAAATAGAAACATTGATATTATATTTAGCAGCTGTCACATCAGGAATCAAATAGGATGGTCCAGTAAGTAGCTATTTTTCAACATAATTCGCCACATTGTTAATGCACTTAATACTATTGAGAATATTAATCCTATTAAGGAGTGAACATGCACAACACCACGTCACCAAATAGAATATAGGTGTAACGATGCGAAAGTTTATTTGCCACTACTCTTCAACAGATATCCACATAGAAAAAGGAGTACGAGGCAAAAATATAGAGACATATTTGTTTTTATCATTGCACACACCGCTTCCTGTGTACGCACGCCGACTCCAACCAGTTTTCTCTTCGTCGTCTCTCGTTTCCAACTCTCGTCTAATCTGACTACAACTGTGACTATAACAGCCCGTGTCATTGAAATCTCCTTCTAATGTATTTTCTTTAAATCATCACCTAACTAATGCTTTAATAACACGTAATCACTAAAACCTTTTAGTGACACATCATTGCAAAACAAGGTCTACGCAAGTTCTAAACTTTCCAAATCGAAAACCTGCAACTACGAACTCAAAGTTTAATTTGAAAAGAATTTACTTTAAAATATTTTACAAAAATCCTTAATTATCTTACGTATGCCAGATAATGTGTATGTGTGTGTGTGTGTGTGTGTGTGTGTGTATGTGTGTGTGCATTTCAACCAAACGGCAAAACTCATCTTCATGTTTTCTCGTGAAATACATTTCAAATGTAGGAGATACTTAAATTTCTTGCTGAATGATAAGTTTATGGGGACATGAATCATATCGACGTAAATTTTCAATGATCTAAATCATCAATCTAACGTATACAAATATGAAATACTTAGAATTATCGTCCCTCCTTCTTGGCCATTATAAATCCTGGTTTCAGCAGAAACTCGAAGATTTCACCAGTCATCTCGTATAATATAGAAGTAAAATAAAAATTCCTAAATTATCTTCCAAAGATAATTTGCATGTCCCCTAGAGGGACCCTTTGCATGACAGTCTAATAACTCATTCCCAAATTTTGTTTGCTTTTGGTCGTTGATTTGAGGAGACGCTGTCTCAGACCTTGTCAAGGAACGGTAAATCAACTTAGATATCTTTCCGCGGCATTCTATATTTTACTCCATCTACATAAAGGTATTCATAGAAAAATGTTTATTGTTTTATTTGTTTGACTCAGGTGAATGTAAGAATGAATACGACTTGTAGATATACGGCGTATTTAAAATGTTTGCTTGACCCAGGTGAAAGAAAGGATGAATACGACTTGTAGATATATAGTGTATTTAAAATGTTTAGAAGAGAATAGCGAGAAAAAAGAGCCCACCCAAATGATTATAATTTGGTAAAGCCTATCCGCCACTAAATAAAACAACAGCTTACCTATGAGTAGGCTTCAGAAAATGTTAGCACTAAAGTGTGTAGTCATAAAAAGAGAAACAGGTGTATAATCCAAAGACAATTCAAGCTAATCCACAATCTTTGAATTTTCTTTTTTTGTGAACATTTAAAACGATAGTGTCGTTGAAAAAAGCGGTAAGGTTTTTCCTAATAAATTTTTGTATAAATATTTGAATATTGAGTACTATTAAAGGGAAAAGAGGGGAAAAAAGTTAATTAATCCAAAAGATAATAAGATCAACCCACCAAGACAGGTTAAAATAAAAAAGGGATATTTGGACTTAAAAGTTAAAACTCAGAAATTTTAAAGACGTAAGTATAAAATCATTTTCTTTATTTCATTTTTTTGAGAATGAAGACTCATATTATCAAAACACCACAAGCGTATCACGGAGATATATAATTCTATGATAATAGAAATAGAGAAGTGATTCGCTGCAATATTATCCTGCCCTGGTTTGTCGTTAGATAGCATTCTCTGAGAGAGGAGAGTATTATACGAGCGGATTACAATGGTCACCATGGGATGCAGTATGGTGGATGTGAAGTAAGGTGAATGAATCCTAAGGCGAGTAAACAGTTCGCTTCACTTGTTGCTTGGCGGGGAAACCTCGTAGCAGGATCAAATAGATCAGTTTGAAACTATGGTTACTTATCAATAAAGGTGGCGTCTACTGATGGAAAAAATAACCAACAAAAATTACCATGACAAATAAATTCATCTTATCTTTCTTTTCATTGTGTTCATTGTTTGTAGGTACTCGAATAAAACATCTTCCTCTATTCCAACCTTCTAAAATAATTTTACCGAGAGGGATGATTCATTTAATTTATTTATGGGTGGTTGTCCTAAATGGTTCAACCCACCAAAATTTTGCTTTATTTATAGCTTATATTTATCATCTAGTTGAGAGCAATCTTTTTTAACAACTGCGTCCCAAAATTACATCTTCAATTAGCTACCTTAAATCATCTGCAATGCTCCTATATTCTTTCTCTCCAGGAAACACTTCAAAAGTGTCGGGTTACGGCCGATGTTTTGGTCATACATTTGAATAATACGTCATTTTTTCTAAATTACCTCGAAATTTAGAGAAACTTACATTGTTAAACAGACCGGTAATATATATATATATATATATACAGAGAGAGAGAGAGAGAGTTGTAAAAGAAGATATATATATATATATATATATATATATATATATATATATATATATGTTTTACATCTCTCTCTCACTCAGTATATATATATATATATATATATGTGTGTATGTGTGTGTGTTTGTAAGCGAATAGTCTGTTGGTAACATTTTGAATCTAATACTACGAATTTGATTTAGAACTGATAATTGGTTTGCACATTGTTAAATGGTTTCAAGTACAGGAGATGATTACATAGTTCTATTTGGCCTATTGATAGGACCCCACCTTGCACAGAAGGTTCCCGTGGTGTAATGTTTACTGTCGTTGGAAAAGGACACGTCGACACGAGTTCAAATCCTGGTCGAGGTTGATTGCATTTCACAAAGCACTAATACTCTTGAGAAAAGTATAAATCCAAATATTCCCCTTCCATCTATGAGTTAATAGTCGGGCAGGCTGGTTCTTTAGTCTTGGTTTGGCAACCAGTCTAGGAGAAGGTGTTGTATACTCATAATACATATACAAATATATGCGGAAACATAATCAAACATAATTTACGAACCTCAATGAACGAACGAACACACTTCTTTATAAAAATATAACTCTCACACTTTATTCTCCAAAGGGTGATGTTTCATGTGAGTGAGAGATGAGCTGGAGACGGGGACAGACTGCTATATTGACCCCAAGTTCTTCTTCGACCATAGCAGCTCTTCTTTCTCATCTTGGCTGGGTTGCTCAACTGTGGGTCACTGAGGGCCGCAAGGCCCTCTGTCTGCAATCTGGTTCTCACGTTAGCATCCTATCTCCAACTGACTCGAACGGCCTCGGGCACCTTACGTCTACCTACTTCCGATGTTCTTCCGCTTATTTACACAGGTGAATTTCTTGATTGACAGCTCGGTTGAGGGTCAATATATAACAAAGGAAAACTCTGAATTCAAGCCTGTTAAACTCCGCTTAAAAAATTGATATTTTGTCACATCTGCCCGTGCTGAGTGATTGATAAATACATAGCAGGTACAATCTGTTCGGGTTAGTTTATTATCATATCTAGGACACTTGTTCTGATGGTTCGCAGCCCCAACCCACCGAGTTCAGTATACTAGATTATAAAAAGCTACGTATGACGATAGTATATATATATGGGATATGTGGTTGAGTTTAATAAGTCCTTATCCCCAGATGAAATTTCTTAGCGAAGTTTTCATTTGTTCATGAGCGTAGATTAATTTTAAAGGTAATTAGTCTCCCATTTGCTAAATTAAAGGTGCGTGTTATGATTGTTTGGGAGTCAATAATTAACTGTTGGGTTCTTCTCTGGCGCTATACTCTCCCAAATCACAATACCACGAAAGGTAAAATACTGAGAGATAAATATTTTGGGAATTGAGGATTGGATTAAAGAGAAGAAAAAAACAGTTGGGAAAGATAGAGTGAGAAAAAGAAAGCAAAAGATAGCACAAAGAGAGAGAGAGAGGAGGGAGAAGGGAGAGAAGAGGAAAAAGAGACTCCATGGAGTTGAAGAAGAAATAGAAAGAAAAATGTTTTGAAAAATCAAACAGAGAGAGAGAGAGAGAAGGAGCGAGAGAGAGAGAGAAAGTGGGAGAGAGTGAGAGAGAGAAAGAGAGACAGAAAGAGAGAAGAGGAAAAAGAGACTCCATGGAGTTGAAGAAGAAATACAAATAAAGATGTTTTGAAAAAATCAGAGGGAGTGAGAGAAAGTGAGAGAGAGAGAGAGAGAGAGAGAGAGAGAGAGAGGAGGAAAAAGAGACTCCATAGAGTTGAAGAAGAAATAGAAAGAAATATGTTTTGAAAAATCAGAGAGAGAGAGAGAGAGAGAGAGAGAGAGAGAGAGAGAGAATGAATAAAATATATGAAAGATCATAAATTAACAGTAAAAGGAGAAAAATAAAGAGTGAGTGAATAAAAGAGAGATAAAAAGAGAATTGAAACAGAGTTAAAAGACAAAATGACAGAGCCAAAAAAATAAGCTTTGAAAAAGAGAGTGGAGAAAATAAAGAATGAGGGAAAGACAAGAGAGAGAGAGAGAGAGAGAGAGAGAGAGAGAGAGAGTAGTTGTAGTAGTAGTAAAGAAGAAAAGAGAATTTGGAAGGGTAAAGAAAAGAGACGTAATGTGAAATAATGAGGGAAAAAAATGAAAAGGTGTAAAAGGGAGTAGGTAAGTCGGGAGATAGCGAGAGATATTAATAAAATAGATAGATAGATGGAGAGAGAGAGGGGTGGTGAGGGATAAAGAACAAATTTATAAAAGAAGGTATGGTGTTGGCAAAAAAGGTAGACGAGAGACACACACACATATATTATTAGATAGATTGACGGAGAGAGAGAGAAAAAAAAAATAGAGAGAGAGAGAGAGAGGGAAAGAGAGAGATGTAAAAGAAGGAATGGTAGGAATAAAGAGAGTGGTTTGTTAAATAGGAAGAGAAAGAAAGAGAGAGACAGAGAGAGAGAGACAGAGACGGAGACAGAGACAGAAAATGTTTAAAAAGGTACGGTGATAGGAAAGGCTGTGTTAGGTGTAGAGAGAGAGAGAGAGAGAGAGAGAAAGAGAGAGAGAGAGAGGGGGATATATATATATATATATATATATATATATATATATATATATATATAAAATAAATTAGATTGACAATAAATTGTGTAGTAGGCAGAGGAGCAAGATGGAGAGGGACAGATAGTCAGACAGAAAGAGGGAGAGAGAAAAAGAGAAAGGGAAAGAGAGAGAGAGAGAGAGAGAGAGAGAGAGTTGTACAAATTTATATATATATATAATAAATTAGATTGACAATAAATTGTGTAGTAGGCAGAGGAGCAAGATGGAGTGGGACCGATTGTAAGACAGAAAGAGGGAGAGAGAAAAAGAGAGAGGGAAAGAGAGAGAGAGAGAGAGAGAGAGAGAGAGAGAGAGAGAGAGAGAGAGATACTGAATGACAGAAAACCTTAAAAATTATTCATGCGTATTTTAGTTCTTCAGAAAGACGAAGATAGCATTCCTCACCGTCGCCTTTGATAGAGCAAGTCTCCCGACTTATGAATAGACTTTTCATAACATGACTACTTGTTGTTTATTTGTCTATCTTGATTTCCAGCTCGTCCGTACCGTCTTTTCTATGTGTCCCACGATTATAATGTACATTAAATTCTGGTCTTGGTAACGCTATTTTGTTGATGTAATACTGTACTAAGTTAGATTGGTGGTAGAAATGTTGAGCACAGAAGTTGTGCTACGGTCAAAGTTAATCTCAATTAGTTATCAAAAGACAATTTCAAATTTGAGAGTCATTCAAAAAATAAGGTGAAATATTGCCTAACGATTTGGCAATAGGAAATACTGTTTACAGTTGCACCTTTTTGAAAGAAATCAAAAGTGAATGCTCAAAAGTGAATGCTCAAAAGATTGTCAGCATGATCTTCTTTATTGACCGCTATACGTAGAACTTTTTCTTTTCCGGAGAGACTGCAGTTCCACTCCACAATCTGTCTCTTTAACCCAAGCTCGTACGGTTAAACATATATTTCGCCTAGTTGTAAACATTTCTTCACTAAAATGTGCTTCTTCGTACACATCCCATAATATTCTGTAAGTTTTTCATAATTTGTTTCACTTAGCCACCAAAATTTTGATGACAGACCTCTGTTCAAGCCTGTGTACCTACTCAGTTTCAAATGATTATGACTTGAATGGTGAAACATCACTTCACTATTGAACAAGTGACAAAAATCTTTCATTTTATTTTGATTCATCAGATTTTCATTTGAATTTAGAGAGTAATGATCTTTGAAAAGATTTTAAAATTGATCCCATTAAAATTAACTTTTTTAGGGAAAATAACAATGGAAAATATTTCATACGTAATTTCATTTTATTCAGTTTGGTGCTTTAGCGATTTCAATTCGATTTTTATCTTTCACATATGCAGCCTTTGTATTTAGTCTATTTACATGGTAATTTTGTGTTTACATTAATAAAATTAAATTCTGAAAAAAAAAAAAAAATTGAAAAAAATTTACTTTTTTAAAAATAAATTTCCGTTATTTATCGGATGACCCTCGATTGTTCGTACACATCTCTTTGCCCTTTTTTCTCATTTGTGTAAGTGAATTTTTTGGTATTTAAACTTTCCTTGGTAAAAGTGGAAATTTTGTAACGACAAAATCGAAAGGGTCTTTCTGTTTTGTATGCCAGTATTAAAAAGATAAAAACTGTCTTTTAGGTTGGCCCAGATGTAACCATTGTAATCGATAGCAAGTACGCGACTCACACACGAAATAAAACCCAAAACTCTTTTTCTTTCTCTCTCGTTCTCTCTGTATTATTAATGTTAAGCAGCAATGAGCCTGGTTAAGCATGCAGATGGGTAACCACTCACGAACAAGTGCCAGAAACAACATATGTGCCAAACTGTACAAATCTTCTTAAATACTATATCTCTCTCTCTCTCTCTCTCTCTCTCTCTCTCTCTCTCTCTCTATCTATCTATCTTCGTTATTGATCTCAACTTTTCACTATCTATCTATCTATCTATCCCTGGTGTTATACATCAAAGAGCCTTCTCAAGTACGAAAACGATTTACCATATATGAACAACATACTCGAAGTAATCTGTGAGTCAGACTCAGAAAAACTTACCAAATAACATCTATCTATCCATCTATAAGATGAAATGGTAGGAAATCAAGAGAGAGAGAGAGGGGGGGGGAGGGAGAGAGAGAGAGAGAGAGAGAAAGGAAGTAAAAAATAATGTGGTAGGGACAGGGAAAAGGTAGATCAATGATGTTATTGGAGGTGAAAAAATGCAGAGAGAAGTGAACGGTCGTCAAAGAAAAATATGAGGAGAAGGACGGGAGGGGGAGGAGGAGGAGTTAATAATGAATGACTCATTGCTTGCGACATCCATCATCACGAGACAAGGCCAATAAGATCACCGTTTTCTAAATGGCTACTGTTTCTCCGACAACATAAACGTCATCATTATCATCATAATCATTGTCATCGACCATAGCTGGTGCAAAAACTATTTAAACGACGACAAATTTTAATGCTAAATAACATGAGGTGGACTCATGGAAAACTGGTTAATTTTAAAATTTACGGATTCAAAGTGCAGTATTATATATATATATATATAAATATATAAAGGTAGCATTTCCTTTTTTATACATATTTGACTAAAAATTAACGGAAACTTCGATTTTCCCTATTTCATAGTTGACGCGTTCAAATTTTCGCATGAGTCGTTTGACATCTGGATGGAATGAATTAAAAATGGCACCATATTCTTTCAAAGTACTTTCAGCCCAAGCTGGAGCCATCTCTTGCGAGCAGTATTTAACAAGTCCTGGCGGCAACACCCCACAAGGCACCAACTATACGGCCACCTGCCTCCCATCACGAAAACTATCCAATTCAGACGAACCAGACATGCAAGACACTGCTGGAGAAGCAGGAACGAGCTCATAAGTGATGTACTCTTATGGACCCCTACATATGGCCGGTCAAAAGCAGGACGACCAGCTCGAACATATATACGGCAGCTATGTGGAGATACGGGATGTAGCCCTGAAGATCTGCCTGAAGCGATGAACAATAGGAAGAAGTGGCGAGAGAGAGTCAGGGATATCCTTGCCTGTGGCACGACATGATGATGAGGATATATATATATATATATATATATATAATAGCATGGAAGCTTATCTACGACCAATTGTTTCATGCGGTATTTTCGGGGCAATCATCTGGCAGAAAAAATTCATAAAAACTAATATATATTTATTTATTATTATATTATATGATAGCTCTATCATAGATATTAAATACTCTCCAAATTATATCGCATTTGGTCTGATACTAACCCACCAAGTGATATAGTGACAACTATATACTGTTGTAATATATATACTGTAATCCACAGATAGACCGTTTCGTTGTATCACAACTCTTGAGTGTAGCTAGACACGTAAAACGCTTCATTACCCCGAACTTTTATTGTTGCTTTCTACTTGTTTTAACCTCAATCATCTTCATGAGAAAAAGTTTTTATTGGAAAAATGCAGTTTTTTTAGAAAGTTTTAAAAGAATACGTTCTTTTCTATAAAGTTGTTATGCCGCAAGAAAGCTATTTAAAATGTTCTTTTGGCGTTGCATATTCGTTTGGTAAATAAAGAATGTTGTCTGATCAAAGTGTTTTCGATATGTATCTGCTTCTCTTTAGTAAGAACACCTAATTCAATGCATTTTCGTTTAGTGTGTGTGGGGTGTGCTTTTCCAAATGATCATGGCTTGACTGGTTTGTTTATGTGGATTGTTTTCTCAGTATATATCTCATCTCAGTGATGTTGTGCCAGGAACACAGATTATCCTGATTCTTCCTTGGCATTCATCTCTATTATCCATCACATTCGGTGGGTCCTCTAGACTACATCCTGTGTCTGTGCAGAGCTGTTGTAGAAAAGTTCTAGTTAGTCGTCTAATACTTGCACGTCCGTGTGATGGGCTCCACTGGAGAACGTCACTAATGATCTCACACTTACTTCTCGAGTAATGTCCGGTATATATATATATATATATATGTATATATATTGAATTACCATAAGTAGAAAATTCGGCAAGCACCTACATGCAACATACGGAACACTGAACGCTGTTTCGACCTTATTGGGTCTCATCAGCAGTTCATACCGTGATCTCCACCTCTACAGAGCAACCAGCAACCATAGAATGTAGAGCCACTGAGCCATCGGTCCCTATCGCACATAAGAGATGCTAAATTAACTAGTCATGGTTAATGCACGACCATTTAATCTGATTTGTCTTAAATGTGCGTTATTCCTACAGAGGACACGGTCAACTCCACTCAAGCAGGATGCAAGACAAGGTCAATTTTAGGCTGAGTTTCAGTTCAGCGTTTTCATTCTTGTAGACTGGTTAACGTCTGTTTAAGGAGCCGAATCTGGCATCCTCTTTCTCCATAGCGGGACTATAGTGAACAACTATATCCCAGTAGACTGATGAAAGTACTCCCTAAGCTATTTCGTTGTTGAAATACACTGTAATGTAATTCTCCTTCATGAGATCTTTTAGGACAAAGAGGTTTACTAAGTTTTGACAATTACCACTTTAATGTCCATACAATAGATGACTGAGCTAAATTATACCAATAGCAAGGAAATATCACTAATCTGATCTATTATCAAGCGGCGAAAATACTTGTTAATGGTAAAGATGGATCTTCAAAATAGTTAATATTTAACCGCTTTCCCAGAGGTGCACCTCGTGACACATGGTCAGATTAATGGAGTTTAACATATGCATATGCATGTCCACTGTCACACTGGAGCCATACTCTTTCGGCCATCACTTTTTGCTGTAGTGGATAGAATTTTTGACCCATGGCAGTATCGATTTTCTCTTCGGAACAGCATCATTCCGACGTAATATAAAATAAGAACTAAACTTTCTCTGGAGTAAAAAAAAAAATTCATTAGTTAAAAAAATATTTCATCAGCAAAAGTACGTTTTGCACCGATCCAATCTATGAACTTAACTGAACGTATCTAAAGAAATGTTGTAAGACATTTGGTTGATGGAGCCACCATTATCATTTGCCAAAGTTTTTCATGCTCCACACTGGGTATTGTTTAAAACGTGGAAAGTATTTCTGCCTTACCCTATACTAATGTACCATTGCTGTATCAAGACATACCACGCGTGGTAAAAAGTTGACGAACGCGAAACTCTATTAAACTATACAAAGGTTTATTGACAACCTCATCTTGTAGCTAATCGCTGGGAGAAAAAAAACAGAGAATGGAAACATGACACAACAGCGTCAACTAGACAATTGTTGTATAGCCACATACGTATACAAATATATGTGGAACATAATCAAACATAATGACGAACTTCAGTGAACGAACGAATACACTCCTTTATAAAAATATAATCCCTCACGCTTTATTCTCGAAAGGGTTGATGAGAGATGAGCTGGAGACGGGGTCAGACTGCTATATAGACCCCAAGTTCTTCTTCGACCATAGTAGCACTTTTTTCTCATCTCAGCTGAGTTGCTCAACCGTGGGTCACTGAGGGCCGCAAGTCTGCAAGCTGATTCTCACGCTGTCATCTTATCTCCAATTGACTCAAACCGCCCCAGGCACCTGGTTATATTATTGTCTGACACCCACCTGCTTCCGCTGTTCTTCCGCTTATTTACACAGGTGAATCTCTTGATAGACTGCTCGATCGAGGGTCAATATATAACACAATTATAAGCAACATATCCTAGTGAGAAAAAGATGAGTAGACAAAGACCTTGAATTTTTTCTTTATTCTAACATGCTTGTCCGCTCTGTCTAACGCCCCCAGATTTTAAGGCTTGTAAACTTTCATCTCTTTATATCTTCGTGACTCGTGTTCAACAAACGTCTTTACCTTATCACTTTTCGCCGTTCACTGCCAAAGTCGTGCCCTCACTTCCGCCTGTCGTGTCGGCAGGAGAGACATCCGCTTCCTGTGCACATGCGCAAACGATCCTCCGACCTCTAGTCCTCCCGAGTCATTTTTAATTACCACGCGTGCCTTGGCCTTGTTATTCGATGACTACAGTCTGATTTATTTGTTTATTTACTCATTCAATTTTCTATGAGCCGTTTAATTACGTTACCCTATGCAAGGTATGGACATTGATCAGTAGATTCCAAATTGGTGTCTATATTATGATCAAGATGACTGGCAATGGCACTAAGCAAAAATAGTGAGAGATTCATAGGTTTTAAAAAGACACCATTGAGAAATGGTTTGGTTTGGTTTGTTGGGTTTTATGGTATATTAACCTTTGTTGGTTATTTAACGCCAAATCCATTTTTATGTAAATAATCTGTTCTATTGAAAACAATTCAGTTTAGCATCAGTATACAGTTTAATTGTCAAAAACATTTCCATTTCAAACTATTCAAGCAGTTATATGTAACAATTCAGTTAAGTGTAAATACATTTTTAATGTCAAAATACAGTTCTATTTGAAATAATTCAATCAAGCATAAGCACGCAGTTTGAATGTAAATACGGTTTAATAGTCAAAACAATTTCTATTTCAAGCTATTCAGTTTACTCATACAATTCAGTTTAGCATAAGTATGCTGTTAGTTCTATTTAACCCATAGATAGGGCCCTATCAGGTGCTACCACTCCGGGCCAGAGTGGACCAGGGAACGATGGCAATAAAGGGGTACTCCGCATTCCCCAAAGCTCCAGCATTGCTGGCAACTCACTATTAGATTGTTTAGTGTCTTACCCCTCTGTAGAGAAGCAGTCGGTGTATTCTACAGCACCAGCCGACTGGGCAAGTCATTGAGAAACTGGTATGAACAGTGATGACCTGCATTTGAACTTAGTTCATCAATATTTTTATGGCAGTCGATTAACATTAAATCACTTTCAAAGAAGTAAAGTTACAGATTGCATATTATTGACCAAGTATTCATTTTTCGGAACCATTTTCCCCGGGAGGCTATTGGCTATTCATTGATCAGTCCTTGAAAAAGACAGATTGTCACGATAATCCTTCCATTTAGGTGTTATTAATACTAAGATGCGAAGAACGAACAGCTAGCAGATTAAGTGGGACAGTAATCCCCGACACAAGCCACAAATCCTACCATTCAATAGCGTGGACAAAAATAGAGAAAAGAATATGTAGGGTATTTGAGTGCGTAGTGGGGGTCTATGGGGGATTGCTATATATTGATTAGTATATGGACTATATTTGATCGATTGAATTCTTTTATGATAAAGGCGAATTAAATGGATAGCCTCGAGCAGTGATTATTAAGATCAACTGATGTCTGAGAAGGAATGTGATGAAGGGGAAATAATGTCTGATATTGCTTCGATATTATCTATCTATCTATCTATCTATCTATCTCAGTCTGTTCATATCTATCTATCTATCTATCTATCTATCTATCACTTTAGCAAGCTAGCTAAACGTGTCTTCATGAATATCAACAAATACTAGTTTGCCTATTTCTCTCTTTCTTTCTCTTTTTCTTTCTTGCCCAGTCAGCTGGGGCTGTAGAATACACTGACTGCACCTCTGCAGGCGGGTAAGACCCCCCCATAACGAGTGTCCTGGATATCACACTAAACAATCTGATGGTGAGGTTCCAGCAGTCCTGGAGCTTTGGGGAATGCGGAGTACCCCTTCAATGCCATCGCTCCCAGGTCCACTCTGTCCCGGAGTGGTAGCACCTGATAGGGCTCTATCTATGGGTTAAATAGAACTAAAAGCATATTTATGCTAAACTGAATTGAGTAAACTGAATAGCTTGAAATAGAAATGTTTTTGACAATTAAACCGTACTTACACTTAAACTGCGTGCTTATGCTTAACTGAATTATTTTAAATAGAACTGTTTTTCGACATTAAAACTGTATTTACACTTAACTAAATTATTACATATAACTACTTGAATAATTTGAAATGGAAATGTTTTTGACAATTAAACTGTGAACTTATGCTAAACTGAATTGTTTTCAATAGAACTGATTATCTACCTAAAAATGGATTTGGCGTTAAATAACCTACAAAGGTAAATATGCCATAAAACCAACAAACCAAACCAAACCAAACGAAACAAACCAAACCAAAGCAAACCAACCCTCTCTTTCTCTCGTATCGATCTATTTCATTTTAATCATATCCCAAAATCCTGGCGAGGTGTCCTGAGTATGAAACCAAACTCCATCTGATGGTTCCATTTCAGGAGGTATGGGAATATACCGCTTCATTGCCATTGTTTGCTGGTTCACCCTGACTCAGAGTGGTATTACCTGTTAGGGTCCCATTTACGGATCAAATAGAACTAGTATCCTTGGTATGACACTAAATTAGCAGTAGTAGTCCTGAACATTTTGGTAATGTAGGGCACCTCTTCATTACCATTACTCCCAGGTCCACACGAACACGGAGTGATAGTACCTGTTAGGGTCCTATCTATGGGTCAAATAGAGTTGTTTAACCATCTAACTGTGTGCAAACAAATAATTGATGTTAAATTGAATTCTTTGTGCTACGCAACAATCCTTGCAACCATTCAAATGTGCGCATACCAAACTATTTGTGTTAGATATCAACGCTTGAAACCATTTAAATGTGAACAAGGAAATTTTCTCCTTTTTATTATTACCAAAAAACTATTGGTTTACAAAGCATTTATATTTTATATGTGTATGTATAAACAGAATTTACCTTTCAATATTCACAAGGGTTGATCTGCCATAAAAACCAACCAACCAACCAACTAACAACAATTTCAGAGGAGTGATATGTATGTATGCATGTATACATCTGAATGCTTTGTCAGTTATATTTTTTTATACAAACTTCCTTCTATCTATCTATCTCAGTCTGCTCATATCTATCTATCTATCTATCTATTCATTTATCGTGTAAAATTATTGATATTTTTGTCGAGATACTATCAGCTAGTATGTATGGAATATCCTTTACATCTCTATATAGCCACATAGATGTGTCTTCATGAATATCAATACATCATCATCATCATCATCATGTTGTGCCATCAGCACGGATATCCCCGACCCTCTCTCGCCCCTTCTCCCTATCGTTCATCGCTTCTGGCAGGTCCTCAGGGCTACATCCCGTATCCTCACATAGCTGCTGTATGTAGGTTCGAGCTTGTCGTCTTGCTTTTGCTCGTCCATATGAGGGGGTCCATAGGAGTACATGACTTATGAGCTCATCCCTGCTTCTCCAGCAGTGTCTTGCATATCTGGTTCGTCTAACTTTGATAGTTTTCGTGATGGGAGGTAGGTGGCCGTACAGTTGGTGCTTTGTGGGAATCTCTCTCTCTTTCTATGTATGTATGTGCGTATGTATATATATATATATTTTTCTTCATAAATATCAGCATATAACAGTGTATCGACCCCCCTCTCTCTTTCTATGTATGTATGTGCGTATGTATATATATATTTTTTCTTCATAAATATCAGCATATAACAGTGTACCGACCCCACTCTGTCTTTCTATACACAACTTGCTTACGGTGCTTTCACACAAGGTATATATCGCTAAAATTTTCATCATAACTTCATCGCTTCCAATCTAACTCTCTGTTACAGAACACTTCAATGGAGGTGCCCGTGGTGTAATGGTTATCGTCGTAGGAAATGAACACGGCGACATTAGTTCAAATCCTGGACGAGACTGATTACATTTCACATAGCACTAATACCCTTGGGAAAGATATGAATCCAATTATTCTCCCTCCAGCTATGGGTAAATAGTAGGGCAGACTGAGTTCTTCAGCAACTAGTCTAGGAGACGGAAAACTCTGAATTCAAACATGTTAAACTCCGCTTAAAAATTGACCTAGTGTCATATCCTGCCCGAGCGGAGGGGTTGGGTAAATATGGTCACAGAACACTTACATCTATCGATCTATCTCTGCTTCATATTTCACACCACCAATAAAAGGTTCACTTGTTATCGACCAAAGCATTTATTACATAATGTATATATTATAGATAGTTTCATTTGAATTCTGTCCTATTTCTAAATGACTTTTATTATTATTATACAGGTACCACCATTCCATAGATCGAGCAAGGTATTTGCAGACGTGGAGGAATTTTAATCTAATGCATCAGCACAGTTTCTTATAGCAAGAATTTCGGAGATACTACCAATAATAAAATTACTGGAATAAATGAATTAAATTGCCGAAAGGACTATTTACAAGAGAATTAATGCTTCGTTCATTGTTCATTTATGTCTTGGTTAATACAGTTTCAATCTTGATTCTTTCTAACATAGTTTATGAACTGCATCAAGTAGAAAGCTGCAGTTCTGGAGCTCGGAGAATGATGAACACTGTCTTTGGTTGCCATTGCTCCCAGTTCCACTAGTGTAGAAATACATATTAGGGTCTCATCAGTGCGTCAAATAAATCATTTAAAAATTATTTGTATTAAAAAGGAATAACAAGGGAAAGTTGGCGACCTCAGTCGAGGGGGACTCGGAGGCTCCCTTTTCAATAGCTACTACACCGAGGTGTTGGAGAAGGCGCTACTCCATTCCCTGGATTGTTCCACTTTACCTTTGATCCTTACCTTATAATGCTGAGTGTTAACAAAGCGGCATCAAGTACCATTTTTTGGGTCTTTGGTATGACTCGACCTGGGATTGAACCCTGGTCTCCCGGACAACTGGCGAACACTCTACCCACTAGGCCAATAAGAATACCTGAAATCATCATCATCATCATGTCGTGCTGACCCTCTCTCGCCACTTTTCCCTATCGTTCATCGCCTCTGGCAGGTCTTCTGGGCTACATCCCGTATCCTCACATAGTTGCTAAATGTATGTTCGTGCTGGTCGTCCTGCTTTTGCCCGGCCATATGTGGAGGTCCATAGGAGTACATCACTTATGATCTCGTCCCTGCTTCTCCAGTAGTGTCCTGCATGTCTGGTTCGTCTAACTTGAATAGTTTTCGTGATAGGAGGCAGGTGGCCGTACAGTTGGTGTCTTGTGGGGTGTTGCCGCCAGGACTTGTTCAAGATTGCTCGCAGCATTCTTGTATAATTGCCGTCTAGCTTCTTCTCCAGCCGTTTTGTTAGAGTCCATGTAGTGCATCCATATAGCAGTATCGATGCGACTGGAAGAAATTGCGTTTCATTTTATCGGTTAGGTCTGATTTCCATATAATCGATAGCCTATTGATAGCTGTCCATTCCTTCGTTAACCTCGTGTCGATGTCCTTTTCGGTTGATGCGACGCTGCTTCCTAGATAAGTGAATTTATCTACTAGTTTAAGAGGAGTTCCGTCTAGAGTGGAGATGTCACCCGTTTGATTATAGCACATATATTCCGTTTTGTGTGCATAACTCTGACAACTGTGTGCAAACAAATAATTAAGAATTAAATAGGAATAGTTACCACATAACATAAAATTGTGCCTAGATTATTTGTATTAGATAGAAATACTTGAAACCATTTGCAAAATATTTGGTTTTGTTTCGCTGTTTGGGTTTTATGGCATATCAACCTTCGTAGGTTAATTAAAGCCAAATCCATTTTTATGAAAATAGTTCTATTTCAAACAATTCAGTTTAATAGTGAAAAACATTTTTATTTCAAGTTATTTAGTTTAGTCAATCAGTTCTAATTCAGCTAATTCAGTTTAGTATAAGTAAGGATTTTGTTTACACACAGTTAAATGTCAAAACAGTTCTATAGCAAACAATTTAGTTTAGTGTAAGTACAGTTTCAATGTCAAAAAACAGTTCCATTTCAAATAATTCAGTTTAACATTAGCACGCAGTTTAAATCTAAGGACAGTTTAATTGTCAAAACATTTCTACTTCAAGCTATTCAGTTTAGTCAAACAGTTCTAATTCAAACAATTCAGTTTACCATAAGCTTTCAAACCTGGGAGCAATGGTAATGAAGGATTATTCTGTATTCTCCAAAGCTACAGAATTACTGGAACCTAACCATCAGATTGCTTAGTGTCATATACAGGACACTCATTGGGGGGTCTTACCCCACTGCAGAAGTGCTGTCAGCGTATTCTACATTCCCAGCCGACCAGGCAATGCACAGGGTTAATGTCAAAATAGTTTTATTTCAGATAATTCAGTTTAGCATGATTACACAGTTTAGATGTCAAAACAGTTCTATTTCGAGAAATTCAGTTTAGCCTAAGTACGCAGTTTAAATGTCAAAACAGTTCTATCGTAAACAACTCTGTTTAGCGTAAATACGCAGTTCAAATGCAAAATCATTATAGTGAAGGAAGCACGGTTTAGTTCTATTTAACCCATAGATAGGACCCATATCAGGTGCTACCACTCCGGTCCAGAGTGGACCAGGGAGTGATGGCAATAAAGGGGTACCCAGCATTCCCCAAAGCTCCAGCATTACTGGAACCTCACCATCATATTTGTTAGTGTCATATCCAAGATACTCATTGGGGGGGTCTTACCCCTCTGCAGAGGTGCAGTCGGTGTATTCTACAGCCCCAGCCGACTGGGCAATCAAAATATATGTAACAGAGTTTCTTAAAGTTATAATTGTTTCTAAATGGCTCTTATTACACTGTCCTGCCTTAAAAAAGTTTTTCCAAAGGTCAAAGGTTTATCAAATAATCGCCATTTTAGGCTGAATTAAAAAATACCATTCATTCTGTACATTTTCATTTTTAAGTCGAGGAATTATATTGTTAATTGAATTACCATGCCCAGAACATCCAGTATAACACTGCTGATGAGACCTAATAAGGTCGAAACAGCTATCCAGTGCCGCACGCAGGTGTTCGCCGGATTTTCTGATCATGGCAATTCACTTCATAATATAATTTCTCTACTAAAAAAATGTACATCTATATCCTTGACCTTGAGATTCTAAGAGATACGCAGATGCGTATTTCTAGTCCTCCTGGGAGGACGTAGCCCTGGAGGTGACCGTGTCCTCTGCAAAGTGTACAGATGTAACTTGCAAGACATTCAGGTTAATTGGCCGTGCAATTACCATGACTTGGTAATTTGGTGTCACTTGTGTGCGAGGTGCACTGAAGGTTCAGTGGAAGAGTATCGGTTCTGCATTCTGTGGTCGCTGGTTCGATCTCCAGTGGGGAGATCACGGTATAACACTGCTGATGAGGCCTAATAAGGTCGAAACAACTTTTCAGTGTTCGACGAATTTTCTGGTCATGGTAATTCAATTCACAATCATTCATTCTGTTTGATCAGGTCTGGTTTTTATGATGTGCTTGAATAATTCACAACAAGTTGTACACAATAAAAACACCTATTCAAAAGCCTGTACAATCTAATTGTCACAGCTGGTCGTGGTTTTCTGATTTTTAGTATAGCATATAATGCTGTATGTGTACCAAACTACCGTGTACCACCCTACTCGCTATCACCCACATACCTTAAGAGGGTGGTGCTTCAGCTTCAAATAATTTTGATGTATTGTTTTCAGTGTCAACGAAGAGCTGAATGCTGATTTTTTTCTCTTTTAAAATTGACATTTGCATTCCGGTAATAATCCTGAAAATTCTGTTATATCTGCGATTATGTGGTTCTTTATAACACTCAAGCAAAAGTCACTGACTTTGTGATAAAGAAATATCGCGATTACTAGTCAAACTAGCGGATCAGGATAAGCCATTCCCTCCCCACTATAAGACGCGTGTGGAACTTGAGGTATTAAAGATATGGTAAACGGAAGAGTATACGATATGCCATTCCAATGGTCTTGATTTAAAGGGAAAAATCACGATACGGACTATTGTTTCTCCAAGATAAACGAGTTTATTACACGCAAAAAAAACTTACTTCGGCTTTAGAATTAACTAAATAACCACCAATCAACAGACACTAGCAAAAATAATCTTTATGTTTCGAATTTATTTTTTTGCATTCATCTCATATTCTTAATATTGCCCAGTCGGCTGGGACTGTAGAAAACACCGACTGCACCTCTGCAGAGAGGTAAGACCCCTAATGAGTGTCTTGGATATGACACTAAACAATCTGATGGCGAGGTTCCAATGATACTGGGGCTTTAGGTAATGCGGACCATCCCTTCATTGCCATTGCTCCCAGGTCCACTCTGGTCAGGAGTAGAAGCACCTGATAGGGCCCTATCAATGGGTTGAATAGAACTAACGGCATACTTATGCTAAACTGAATTATTTGACTAAACTGAATAGATTGAAGTAGAAATGTTTTTGACAAACCGTACTTACATTTAAACTGCGTGCTTATACTAAACTGAATTATTTGAAACGGAACTGCTTTTTGACATTGAAACTGTACTTACACTAAATTGAATTGTTTAATAAATAACTGTTTTGACACTTAACTGTGTGTAAACAAAATCTGTACTTATACGAAACTGAATTAGCTGAATTAGAACTGCTTTACTAAACTAAATAGCTTGAAATTGGAATGTTTTTCACAATTAAACTGTTCTTACATTTAAACTGCGTACTTATGCTAAACTGAATTGTTTGAAATAGAATTTTTTCATAAAAATGAATTTGGCGTTAAATAACCTACAAAGGTTGATATGCCATAAAATCCAACCAACCATTTCGGTATAGTATATTTGTCAGGTTGTTGATTCTCTCGTAAAGTTGTCGGAGAAATAAAGTAACCATGTAATATTTATCATTTGATCATGGTGAGGAAAATGCATTCGAATTTATTCTGGATTTTACAAGTTATTTTCATACTGTTCACATAAATACGAAGTTATGAGGTGGTTTTTGTTCCATCGATATAGGAAAAATTCATTCTCTCCTTACGTATCCGATCATGGCGGGTCTCGTTGAAGCCTTAATTTTTAGCTTCTTTTTTAAAAAAAAATATCTTCCTCTCTTAAATCATACTTTACTGTGTCTACATATCGGCAAAATACGAGCCCATGATGTTCTCACAGATGAAAGTGCCGGGGATCGATCCCTTACCCATCATCTCTCAATCGGTACCACTGAATGTTCACTACACCAGTTGAGATGAACGGGTTGTGGTCCTATCACTTGGATGACCATATTTATCTATTTCGTATTGCTTTGTCAATACTTTCTGTCTTCGCTTGTTGATCGGAAGGTTTTGTGGCAGGTCGGGATATTAATAGGAATTGAGACGTTGCCGAAGTCATTAGCAACTCCAATAATCAGATGACACTCCGTTAACGATAGCAACATACGCTTTTATTGCAACATTATATAGCCATATTTAATATTAAAAGAAAAATGTTTTACACACTGGGCAGAGAAGAAAAGACTCGATGAGGAATTTTGTTGGCGTTTTTTTCTTCATGTTAATTACCATGAAGTTTTTGAACGGAAAAGGTGGGTTCGGTGCTATCCGAGGAAATTCGTTATTTCTTTCGTCGGAGTTTTTATCTATCGGTTAGGCCTTCCTCTTGCAGTATTTTCGGACTCTTGTCTTCTCTCTTGGACTATCTTTTCTAGTTAAAACAGACTTGAAGTCCATATTTTATGAAATAAATTTGTAGACTTAAACACATTTGACTACGTAGTAAATAAGGACTCAGATCGACGATAGAAGAAAAAAATCCTTCAACACCTTTTTAACCGCAATGTGCATTTTTGTATCACTATTTCAACCTTCCGATTCGTCTTGAGTAGCTCCGATGAGGTTGCGTTCCGGGGATCTTTAATCACACAGGGTACCAGAAGAAGGTATTGACAAAGTAACTAGTTGTAAAACGTTGATACTAATTCCAGTGATAGAACCACAAGAGGAAACTATTTCTAAACATCTATCAGAGCATAATATTTTGTCTTCAGCGGTTAGAGTGTTCGCCAATGGCCCGGGAGACCTGGGTTCAATCCCAGGTCGAGTCATACCAAAGACTTTAAAAATGGAACTTGATACCACCTTGCTTAACACTCAGCATTATAAGGTACGGTTCAAGGGAATAGCATTATAAGGTGCGGTTCAAGGAGTAGCGCCCTCCCCTACACCTTGGTGTAGTAGCTATCGAAAAGGGAGCCTTCGGGTCACCCTCGACTATGGTCGCTAACTTTACTACTACAACTATTTCCCAGGCTGTCTTCGTAATTATCAGCCGAATGCTAACAGCTGCTTTATCTTTTAGTATCCTTGACGAAGGAAGGTTTTATTGTATCAGGGCTCAACGTTTGAACAGCCTTTTAAGACTAACGTCGATCATGTCAGAGGTTTTGGAACCAATATTCATTATAATCCCTGCACTGCATAATGAAAAGAGGCGTGATTCATTTGTTAATTAAAAAAAGAAAAAAAAAACTTTAATAAAGAACCCTTTTCTTCTTGTCAGCTTCAATTATATTATTCTGAATACAAATATTAATGGGTTTTAAAGGTCTGAACGTTTTTCTGGAGTTTATCAGACAGGGAGTCGTAGAAATACGAAGTACACTCCGAACATAATGCCGCCATTTCAGCATAAACTAAAACAACCGTTCTCCTGGTGGGCTTTAGAACATACTAACTGTATTTACTGCAGAGGGATAAGATCCCCTTACCCAAAGAGATTTCTTGGGTGTGACACTAAACTGCATCTGATGCTGACGTTCCAGTTCTTGGTATTAGGAGAGTATGGAGTACCACTTCATTGTCATTACTCCCAGGTCTACTCTGATCTGGAGGTGGAGTATCTGTCAGGGTCTCACCTAAAGAGTCAAAAAGAGCTGTTAAAAATCCCTCATATTCGATCGGAATGCACGATACCATGCAACTGCACGCAAACAATTTATTATTTTACCCCATTGAGAGCTTTTCACACCAGCGTTATCTGATGATTTTTCACAGGAGTCTGGGTGACAGCAAGTCTTCTCAAGTCTTCAGGACTCTTCTCAGTATTCTTGACGATCTCGACAATGCTTTAGTTTGGATGGTTTCCGCTCGTAAACTTATTTATTCTTGTCCTTATACCAAACATTTGGTGACTGTACTAAGAGCACAACTTTCAAGTGAAATCACCGTCACTTTCATGTTTCATAGTTTTTTTTCTGTTCTCCAGCAAGTATTATTATTATGATTATTATCTCATTAGAGTTTTCCACATCAGTGTTAGCCGATGGTTTTTCAGTGGAGTTTGAGTGACAGCAAGTCTCCATGACTCTTCTCAGTATTCTGGTCGATCTAAATATTGCTGTCGTTTGGACGGTCTCCACTCGTCCTCTTATTTTCAAGTCTTCCAGTTCTTGTACCAAACCTTTGGTGACTGTACCAAGAGCCCAAATTACAAATGTATAACCAATATATTCATATGCCACAGTTATTTCCATTCCCTAGCAAGTTCTAGGCACTTATTCTTCTTTTCATTTTCGTTTAATTTTACTATATGGCCAGCCGGGAAAGCAAATTCCACAATTTGTTAAAATCTCTTTTTTTATAATTAAAAGGTCTTGTCGTCTGGCTAAGATTAAATGATCCGTTTGTATGTGGAAATCCCACAGAAATTTGTGTGTCTCATTCTCCCGGATGGATTCTGGATTGTATATATACCATTTGTTTGCATAGTCAAACTTTAATTTCCCAATTGATCACATTATTATTATTATTATTATTATTATTATTATTATTATTATTATTATTATTTACTCATTAGAGCTTTTCACATCAGCGTTAGCCGATGGTTTTTCACTGGGGTCTGAGTGACAGCAAGTCTCCTCAAGTCTCCAGGACTCCTTTTAGTATTCTGGCTGTTCTAACTAATACTGTCGTTTGGATTGTCTCCACTCGTCCGCCAGCTTCGAAGTCCTCTAGTCCCTTTAGTAATCCTTTAGTTACTGTTCCAAACACTCCAATTACAATTGGTATAATTGTCACCTGCATGTTCCACAGTTTTTTCAATTCTCCCGCAAGGTCGAGGTACTTATCCTTCTTTTCACATTCTTTCAGTTTTATTCTGTGGTCAGCCGAGACAGCAAAGTCGTCTATTTTGCAAGTTCTCTTTTTTGTTGTTGATAATTATTAAGTCTGGTCTTGTGGCCGAGATTAGGTGATCCGTGTGTACGTCAAAGTCCCATAGGAGTTTATGCGTGGCATTTTCTAGGACAGGTACTGGGTTGTGTATATACCATTTGTTAGTATGGTCAAATTTAAATTTCTTCCACATTTCCCAGTGAATCACCTTGCCGACCCAGTCGTGTCTCGCCTTATACTCCCTCTGAGCTAATTTGCTGCATTCGCTTATTATATGATTGTCACCACATAGCCTGCATTTGCTATTTTGTTGAGTCGTATCTATTCTCGCATTATTATCATTATTATTATATGTGAGTTTTTCACACTGTATGTGATTTTCAATTTTTTTTACTGAAGACCCTTTGTGTTATATAATTACGGAAGGATTTTTTTTATATTATCATTTTTCGTTGGTTTTATCTTATCATTCGGTTTGGTTAGGCTTAGAACTATTCGGCTTAGTGCACGTGCAGGTGCACACATTGAGTGTCGGTGTTCACGCTCGTTCGCGGAGGATGTGACAATCACAGATGTCATAATAAAAACCCCAGATGGAAAATGGACTAGGGTGTGAATGACGTCATGCCCGAAAGCAAGTGGCTGGGAATTTTAGTGATTTTTGAAAAAAGCAATTAGTTGAGATTCGGACCTAGGCGAGTCCAGACCAGTTGTGGTCTATGGGATGCGCCGCATGTTTGTTGGGTCAGTGGCTTGAGATTTTGACTCCGGGCCGAGAGTTCAGTTGGGGTTGACTGAAGGACGATGTAGAAACAGTCAGCATAGTAAAAATTGTGTCTCTCTCTCTCCTCGTGTCGAAAAACTGAAACTCAAAAAGTGAATAAACGTTTCGTACCTGAACAAAAGAAAGTCGTCAGTGTTTCGGGATTCCCTATGAATCCCGAAACACTGAACATTTTACATATCTGTATCATGGATATGTTACATTTGCTCTCCAGGACTTTTTTTTCAGTTTTCTAATTGATTTAAACATTGCCGTAGTCTGGATGGACTCGATTCTTCCTCTAGTCAACTATTTCTCTTGTTTTTTTTTTTTATCTGAGCGCTTTCGGGCTGTTCCAAGTGCACCAACTACAATTGGTAACAACACCCTTCGGTTCTCCAGCTTATTCAGCTCTCAGACAAGATCCAAGTATTTATCTATGAATCAAATAGAACTGTTTGAAAAATATTCATATTCGATAGGACTTTATGAGGGAAAAACTCTAAATAAACGACGGCACAAAAATGAAAATTATAAGCGCATTCACAAATCTCTCGGCATAAAATAATCCTGTACGAGTTAAAGTCAATCAAAGTAATACGTTTTATTTTCTATGTTGTCTCACAAAGTTTGATGCATACGTGGGTTGTGTAATAGTTGTGATAATCCTTTTCGCCATTAAAACACGATCTTTTGTCTTTATCTAGATATAGCTGAGTGACAGTCTGATCAAATGGCGTCTTAGATGAAAGAAACAATATCTCTGATTTCCTCCATGTGGTAACAGATGAAAACTCTGACATCCATCGTCGATTTTGGAGTCTAAACTATGTTTAGGAGCACAGTTAGGCAGTGGAAAAAGTTGGTTGTTGTTGGTTGGCTGGGTTTCATGGCATATCAACCTTTGTAGGTTATTTAACGCCAAATCCATTTTTATGTAAATAATCAGTTCTATTTCCAACAATTCAGTTTAGCATGAGTATAATTCAGTTTAGCATGTTTTGTCAAAATCATTTCTATTTCAAATTATTCAATTTATTCAAACTGTTTTAATTCAGCTAATTCAGGTTAGCGTAAGTACAGATTTTGTTTACACGGTAAATATCAAAACAGTTCTATTTATGACAATTCAGTTTAGTGTAAGTACAGTTTCAATGTCAAAACAGTTCAATTTCAAACAATTCAGTTTAGTATAAGCACGCAGTTTAAATGTAAGTACAGTTTAATTGTCAAAAACATTCCTATTTTAAGCTATTCAGTTTAGTCAAACAATTCAGTTTAGCATTAGTATGGAGTTAGCTCTATTTAACCCATTGATAGGACCCATATCAGGTGCTACCACGCCGGGCCAGAGTGGGTCTGGGAGCAATGGCAATTAAGGGGAGGTCCGCATTCCCCAAAGCCCTAGCATTACTGGAACATCACCATCAGATTGTTTAGTGTTATCTCCAGGACACTTATATGTGGAGGGTCTTACCCGCCTGCAAAGGTGCAGCCCTAGCCGACTGTGCAAGCAAAATTGGAATGTTCAATATATTAAACGATAAAAAAATACGTAACTCACAATTGATTGGTATTAAGTACCGAATCGATAAAGATAATCCAAATCTAGTATAAGTATTAAATCCAGAATCAAGAAAATAGAATCTTTAAATTAAATAACTTACATGTTACAGAATTAGGTATTTCATAGTACAGGGCGCGGAAGTAAAATTGGGAAACTTCTAGTAAACGGCCCAATTATAAATTAATTTTCATCTTAAAATATAAACAACAAAATAAGAAGATAAACACCCAACAGTAAATTTACTCGATGTGGTCACCATATTTTTCTCTAATTATATCAACCCGCCTTCGAAACGATTTGCATGACTTCAAAATAAATTCCTCGGACATTTTATTTCTCTCCTTCTCAATAGCTGTCGAAAGCTAACCAATATTCGTTTTGTTTTCCACAGTGTACTTAAGGGGGTTAAGGTCTAGGCTATATGGAGGCCATAAAGAAACTCCAATTTTTTCAGGAATGTTTTTTGGATTGGATTCAGCGTAAAGCAAATCATAGATTCTTTGTCGTTTCCTTTCTTGCATAGCCATGTTGGGCTGAATTTTACCGAAAAAGTGCTTGAATAATCATGAAATTTTTCATTTATCCCATTTATTTTTAAAAATTGGACAAATCAGACTAAAAAAATGTTTTAAAAATCATTTCATATTTTGCTTCTGCATCCTGTATTTCGAAGATTTATTTAACCCAGAATGCAATGTTAATAGCTATAGATTTCAGACAGGAAGTTGTTTATGGTAACAAGAACATAATCCAACAGCTGAGGTGACAGTGATGTAAGTGACGAGCCAGATTAAATTCTTTTAAAGCAGGGCTGTTTAAAACTTAAAATATGCAAATCACAGTGCGTGATAATCCCTTTGCAAATGCAGAATTTCATATCTAAAAAGTTTTGCGTGATGCAAGGAGTGTACACGTGACAGAAAATAGTTCTCTTGACTAAATTTAGGATAAAAATGTATTTTTACAACGGGAGGCAATCAATGTGGAGGTAGATGGCATAAAAGGTGTTTAGTCTGGTGTCTACTCTTGTAAACAAATTCCACTTTTTTTCAACAATTTGCTGACTTTTGAGAACTCCTAAAAGCATAATTTTTATTCAAGATGCAGTTTACAGTGTCTATACCACCTTACAAACACACACACACGCGCGTGCGCACATAAACACACATAAATAATAATAATAATAATAATATGTCCTAGAAAATGACACGCATAAACTCCTATGGGACTTTAACATACAAACGGATCACCTGATCCTGGCCAGAAGGCCAGACCTTATAATAATCAACAAAAAAAAAAAAAAAAGAGAATTTGCAAAATTTCGACTTTGCTGTCCCGGCGGACCACAGAATAAATCTGAAGAAAAGTGAAAAGAAGGATAAGTACCTCGACCTTGCTAGAGAATTGAAAAAGCCGAGGAACATGAAAGTAACGATTACGCCAATTGTGATTGGTAGTTTAGGCACAATAACTAAAGGATTATTAAAAGGCCTGGAGAACTTGGAAGTTGGCGGACGGGTAGAGAATATCCAAATGACAGCATTGCTGAGAACGGCCAGAATCCTGAGACAAGTCCTGGAAACTTGAGGAGACTTGCTGTCACTCAAACTCCAGTGAAAAACCTTCTGCTAACACTGATGTAAAAAAAAAACTCTAATGAGTATAATAATGATAAAACTTGGAGGGTTGAATTAACAGCAGGAGGAAGAAGCTTAGCTGAAGCAAAGATCCAAATAGTTATTTTCCAAGGAGATGCTCTATCACCCTTACTATTCATAATTGCGATGATGCCACTTAACCACATACTCAGAAAATGCACAGCCGGATACAAACTTAGTAGATCACAGAAAAAAATCAATCATTTAATGTACATGGATGATATCAAACTATTTGCAAAAAATGAAGATGAACTGGAAACTCTAATACACGCTGTTAGAATATACAGTCAGGACATTGGAATGGAATTTTGCATAGAAAAATGTGCAATGCTTGTAATGAAAAGTGACAAACGACATCTAACTGACGGAATAGAACTGCCAAATCAAGACAGGATTAGAACGCTCGCAGAAAACAAAACCTACAAATATTTGGGCATCTTGGAGTCTGACACCATCAAACAAGTGGAAATGAAAGACAACATTAAAAAAGAATAACTCAGGAGAACTAGAAAACTACTCGAGACAAAACTCTCCAGTCAAAACCTTATCAAAAGAATAAGTACCTGGGCTGTTCTACTCGGTGGATATTCTGGACCCTTTCTCAAGTGGACCAGAGACGAACTTAAAAAGAATGGACCAAAGAACAAGAACACTAATAACAATGCATAAGGCATTACACCCCAGAGACGACGTTGACAGACTATATGTTTCAAGAAAAGACGAAGGAAGAAGACTTGCCAGCATTGAAGACAGCGTTGACGCATCGATACAACGACTCGAAGACTATATACAAAAACACGATGCTGGACTGATTACAGCTATCAGAAACGATACTGATAACACGATGGACAGCAGAATGACAATAACTAGGTAACAAAAATGGAAAGGAAAGCAACTCTATGGGCGTTTTAAACGGCTAATAAACAACATCTCCCATGACAAAACCTGGACGTGGCCAAGAAAAGGAATCTTTACGAGAGAAACAGAATCTCTCCAAATAGCAGCACAAAACAACGCCGTAAGAACCAATCATATCAAAACGAAAATAGATAAGACGCCATAAAAGACAAATGTAGGTTATGTGGTGATTTAAACGAAACCATCAATCATATAATAAGCGAATGCAGCAAATTAGTACAGAAGGAATATAAGACTAGACACGACTTGGTGGGCAAGATGATCCACTGGGAAATGTGCAAGAAATTAAAATTTGACCATACGAACAAATGGTATATGCACAACCCAGCACCTGTCCTAGAAAATAACACACATAAACTCCTATGGGACTTTGACATACACACAGATCACCTAACCTCGGCTTGAAGACCAGACCAAATAATAATCAACAAAAAAAAAAAAAAGTGAACTTGCAAAACTGTCAACTTTGCTGTCCCTGCTGACCACAGAATAAAAAGAAATAATGTGAAAAGAAAGATAAGTACTTCGACTTTGCAAGGGAATTGAAAAAAACTATGAAACATGCCGGGGACAATTATACCAATTGTAATTGGTGCGTTTGGAACAGTAAATAAAGGATTTCTAAAGGGACTGGAGGACTTGGAAGTTAGCGGACGAGTGGAGACCATCCAAACGATAGCGTTATTGAGAACATCCAGAATACTAAGAAGAGTCCTGGAGACTTGAGGAGACTTGTTGTCACTCAAACTCCAGTGAAAGACCATCAGCTTACCCTGATGTGAAAAACTCTAATGAATATATATTAGTTTATATATATATATATATAATAGCATGGAAGCTTGTCTGCGACCACAGGTTTCATGCGATCTTATTACAACAATGATGAGGCAGCTTTCTCTGCCTGATGATTGTCGCAATGAGACGAAATGGAACCTGCTGTTGCAGACAAGCATCCATGCTGTATATATATATATATAATTAAAAACTAGTGTGGACTCAATGAATAATTTATTTTGTTATTTTTTTATTTTTAGGTAGTTTTCTCAGTCGAAATCATCTTCATTTTTATGATTTACCAAAGCACAGAATATCTTTGTTGTTTTTTTCATCCAAATCAATATTGATTATTAAACCGAAATATTATTCCTCGTTGATAATCAGTAATTACTGGGACCTCGTTAGGGAATAGTGGAACATGAAGGACAAGGTAATAGCAATTGTAATTTATTCACTCAAAACGATCCACAAGAACCTGGAGTTGAGACTGGAAGGACTGGAAATCGGTGGAAGTGTTTAAACCATTCAGACTACAGCATTGCTGAGATCGAGAATACTGAGAACTGTCCAGGAGGACTGAGGAGACTTACACATCAGTGAAAAATTTGCAATAAAAATAATGACAATAATAATAATAATGATTTCAAATTTGGCAGCCGAGTGGAGACCATCCAAACGTCAGCATTATTGAGAACGGCCAGAATACTGGGAAGAGTCCTGGTGACTTGAGGAGACTTGCTGTCACTCAAACTCCAGTGAAAGACCATCAGCTAACGCTGATGTGAAAAACTCTAAAGGAGTAAACATAATAATAATAATTGGGAGTGCCTTTAATGGAATATTCTCGAAAGTCATGTGACAGAATAAATAACTTTATAAAAAAAAACACAAGAAAAACCTACCAAATCCTGGATCTAAATCCCGCTCTTTTGAAAACAGTCACAGAAAAGAAGAAAGAAAATAATTCTATAGTATTATTTGCGATTTTCGTAAGAACGAAAAGGTCAGTTGATATTTAACGTATCTTGCTTCACTATCGAATCACATGACGTCAGATTTTATTTTTGGTTTTCTTTAAAATTCTGTGCGGTTTGTGTTTGAATATATAAGATAGTTAATGCAAATTTAATATTTACAAGATGGTTTGAATTCGTAATTAAGAAGTGAATAATGAGGATTCAGAATTAGAGAGGTAAAAAAAGAAAGAATTATCTTATTCAAGTGGCCAAACTTATCAGCAACAAGATCGAATTGTTTCTCTTTTCTTAAAAACAGAGCCAAAATCACGATAAAAGTGTTATGGGACCGTTACCGACCCATTGATAGACTCTTTCAAATCCTATATTAATCGAGAGTCAAGTTCCCTCCTTGGATGGTCTGCCGGTCGTAGAGATTGGATACTCTACCGACATTCGACTGACAAGTAAGCCTAGCTTACGCCACCACTTTTCTCTGTATCTTGTTACTTCAATATATCATTGAACTTATACCGAGTTCCGAGTTATCTTTTCGTGGTCTCAAATTGGGTCCACATAAAAAAGAATGCGTGCTAATATCTCGGGATTTAGTTATATCAGTTTTACTGTACAGGGTGCGGAAGCAAAATTCGGAATATTCTAGCATAATAATAAACAACTCTATAATGAAACAAGATTAATTTCAATTAAAAAAAACGACACCAAAAAAAGAAGATCAACGTAGAACAATAAAACTACTCAATATGGTCTCCATTTATTTCAGTTATTGTATCAACACACCTTTGAAACGATGTGCATGCCTCGAAGTAATACTTCAGACATTTTATTCCATTCCTCGTCAATAGTAGTCTTAAGCGAACCAATATTTGGATGGGAAGTTGTATTTGTTTTGTTTGCTAAAATACATCATCTATCGTAATATCATGTAAAACTGTCAAGGTAGAAACGGAAAAATTAAACAAATTGTTAACAAATATCTCAACGAACGACATCACGGAATTAAACAATCTAATCTATACAGGAGTGAAATTAGTCTGTTAAAAATTAGAGGTTCCCTAAAGAACGCAAACAGATCTTTAAAACCTGGATTGGAAATTAGACTGGACCACAAATAAGAAATCTGAGACAACAAGCAAAAATACTAAGACAGAGGACAAAAAGAGCAAAACAACAAAATTAGAACAAACGATACAACTCGAAAAAGTAAATCAGAAGGCACTGGCGAAAGAAGGAAAACAAAAAAAAAGATGCCAACATAAGATAAAAGAATAGACACAGCAGGACATTCCAAAACAACGAAAGAAAATATTCCCAGCCAGTAAGGGGAAGAATGTGCAAAGATATACCAACAACCGGATGCAAGGGAAGCAAAATAATTTCGGAGCAAAATATGGGAATGGAGAGATCATTAAAGAAAATCTGAATGGATAGATAGCGTGGAAAAAGAGCTAGAAGGACGCAAAGAAGGGTGTAAGCCGAAAATAAACCTTTTTTCACCCAGAGCAACACAAAAATATGTCAGGTTGGAAGAGTCCAGATCATGATGGCATACATGGTTTCTGTTTAAAAAATTCACTTTTATCCATGACAAAATGAAAAGATGCTTAGAAGAAACAGACATACCCGAATGGATGAACAAAGGAAAAACCACACTGATTAAAAAAGACATCCAAATAGGAACCGCCCCAAACAATTATAGACCCATAACCTGTCTACCGATAATGTGGAAAAATACCTACGGCACAAATCAGGAGGAGATTTACTATTCGTTAATAAGATATGTACTGTTCCCAGAGGAAAACAAAGGACGCTACAAGGAGACCATATATATATTGATCAACACATCCTTAAAGACAGCAAAACCAGATAGAAGATGTATCTTTAGCGTGGATTGACAACAAAAAGGACAACGATATAGTCCAGTAAAACTGGATAATAGAATGTCTTCAAATGTACAAGTTATCCGACGAATGTACAAAGTTTATCGGAAAAATTATGAAAACTGTTGTGTTGGAACTGACAGAAGAATGTTAGCAGAGGTCAAAATCCAGGTAGGAATCTTCCAGGGAGAATCGTTATCACCATTACTATTTGTAAAAGTGATGACGCTACTTAATCACATATTTAGGAAATCCACAGGTGGATACAAACTTGGTGAATCGCAAGAAAAGATCAATCACCGAATTTACTTGGACGGCATAAAACGGTTTGCCAAAAATAAATAAGAAATGGAAACCGTAATGCGGGTAGTGAGAATATACAGTCCGAAACTAGGGATGAAATTTGGCATAGAAAAAATGTTGCATGCTAATAATGAGATACCGGAAATGACGTATGACGGAAGAAATAGAAGTACCAAATCAAGAAAAAATTAGAACGTTATGAAAAAAAGGGAACTCACAAATACTTGGGAACACTGAAAGCGGACTCCATAAAAAAAGCTGAGATGAAAGAAAAAAAATACCGCAGGAAAACGAGAAAACTACTCGAAATCAAGCTATATAGCAGGAATCTTATCAAAGGGATAAACACCTGGGCTGTTACCCTTGTGAGATATTCGGGACCATTCTTGAAGTAGACAAGGGAAGAAGTAAAACAAGTGGACCAGAGAACAAGGAAACTTATGACGCTCCATCAGGACTTACATCCCAGAGATCACGAAAACAAACGATAAGTGTCCAGGAAAACAAAAGAAAGACGAGTTGCCTGCTCTGAAGATAACGTTGATATACAGCGTTATATATATATATATATATATATATGATGCATAAAATGTGTAGAGGTGACTAGAAACAACGCAAACAACATAAGGATTAACAGAACAACGATAATGAGAAAACAAAAATGGGTTAAAAAAATTGTATGGATATTTCAATCGACAAACAAGGAAAATCTCACCCGAGAAGACCTGTACATTGTTCATGATCATTATCGTCATGTCGCGTCACAAACACGGATCTCCCGGACAATCTCTCACCACCCGTCTCTATGGTCCATCGCTCCCACCAGGTCTTCAAGGTTACATCCTGTATCGGCACAGAACTGCTGAATATAGGTTCTAGCTGGCCGTCCTGCCTTTGCTCGTCCATGTGATGGGGTCCACATGTGTATGTCACTAATGAGTTCGTCCTTACTTCTCCAGTAGTGTCCAGCATGTCTGGTTCGTACAACTTGTACAGTTTTCGTGATGGGTGGTAGGTGGTCGTACAGCTGCTGCTTTGTCGGGTTTTACCTTCAGAAGGTGTTCAATATTGCTCTCAGCATTCTTGTATAATTGCCGTCAAGCTTTTTCTCCATACGTTTAGTTAGCGTTCATGTCGTGCATCCATAGAGCAGTATCAACACGACCTCAGCTTGGAAAAATTACGTTTTATTTTATCGGTCAGGTCTGACTTTCAAGTGACTGATAGTCTATTGATAGCTGCCCATTCCATGCTCGTCGCCTGTCTCGGTTGATGAGACACTGCTTTCTAGGTAGGTGAACTTGTCCACTAGTTTCAGAGAACTACCATTTAATGTGGAGATGTCACCTCTTTGATTAAAGCACATGTTGTGTGCGTTGACATGGAGGTCTATGCCTGTAGCTGCTCGTTCCAGACTATGTAGCAGGGATTCAGCTTGGGTGGTCGTATTTACCAGAAGTGCTATGTCATCGGCATGCGCAATTGTTTGTGCGGGTTACCTTCTGTTTCTTTCCTTTGCCAGTTTGAAACCGTTTTCTTTCATTAAACCATTAGACGTTCGAAGCACGTAGTTTAGGCAGATAATAAAGAGATATGGGGCTAATATGTCTCCTTGCAGCACACCTGCTACACTGTCGAAGTAATCTGTGTAATCAGTTCTAATAGCAGCTCAAAACAACGCCATAGGGACCAACGATGTCAAAGAAAAATAGATAAGACGCAATAAAATAGCAAATATAGGTTATTTTGTGATAAAAACAAAACGATCAATCACATATTAGCGATTGTAGTAAATTAGCATAAAAAGAGTATAAGACAAGACATGACTAGGCGCGAAAGGTAATCCGCTGGGAACTGTGTTACATGTTTAAATTTGACCATACAAACAAGTGACACATGCAAAACCCAAAATCTCTCCTGGAAAATGAGATGCACAAACTTTTCTGGGATTTTAAGATACAAACAGATCATCAAATCTAGGCAAGAGGACAATACGGAGTAAAATTAAAAGAAAAGGACAAGAAAGATAAGTACTTAGACCGTGCTAGAGAACAAGAAAAACTAAATAACATGAAAGTGACGGTGATGCCACTTGTAATAGGCAGTCTTGGTACAATCATTAAAGGACCATATCTTGTGATAAAAAAAAAAGATAACCTACGGAATAGTGGACTTAGACGTCTCTGCAGAACACAGAGTAAAATTAAAAGAAAAGGACAAGAAAGATAAGTATCTAGACCTTGCTAGAGATCAAGAAAAACTATATAACATGAAAATGACGGTGATGCCACTTGTAATAGGCACTCTTGGTACAATTATCAAAGGTCCATACCTTGTGATAAAAAAGATAACCTGCTGAATAGTAAACTTTGACGTCTCTGCTGAACACGGAGTAAAATTAAAAGAAAAGGAAAAGAAAAATAAGTACCTAGACCTTGCTAGAGAACAAGAAAAACTATATAACATGAACGTGACAGTGATACCAATTGTAATATGCATCTTGGTACAGTCATCAGAGGATTGGTACAGAGACTGGAGGACTTGGAAATAAGAGGACGAGTGGAGACCATTCAAAATACATCATTATTAAGATCGACCAGAATACTGAGAAGAGTCCTGGAGACTTGGGGAGATTTGCTCTCACTTAGACTACAGTGTGCACCCATTGGCTAACACTGGTGTGAAAAACTCGCAAAGGAGAATAATAGTGAAAATAATGATAAAATGACCGGTGATACCAATTGTAATTAGAGCACATGGTATAGACAGATTTTTGAACAAGCCTGAACTCATTTTTGTTTGCACACAGTTAAATGGTTTCACGTGTTGCTACATAACAGTTACAATTTAACAAGAGTCATTTGTTAGCACACAGTTTGTAGGTAATTTGATTTTTAAATAAGTCAGAACTGATTTGTCTGCGCGCGAGTATTGACATTGTTTCTACACTGTTAAATGGTTTCAATAATTGCCATCTAGCAATTACAATTCTCTGCAATATAAATAATTTATTTGGAAACAGTGAAATGGTTACAAGTTTTGGTATTTGAAAATAAAGATTCTATTCAACATTACTCATTTGTTTGTGTACAGTTAAATAGTCCCAAGAATAACTAACAATTCAATTAAACAACCGTCATTTGTTTACACACAATTAAATGAATAAACAGTTCTATTTCTAATCATTCAATTTAGCATAAGTCATCTATGTACACACCTTTAAATTCAAACAGTTCTATTTGACCCATAGATAGGATCCTATCAGGTGGTAACATTCCGAGTCAGTGTGGACCTGGGAACGATGGCAATGAAGAGATATTTCCCATTTCCCAAAGCTCCAGCATTACTAGAGCCTCACCATCAGATTGTTTAGTGCCATATCCAAGACACTCGTGGTGGTGGGGGATCTTACACCTGTGTAGAGATGCAGTCGGTGTATTCTACAGCCCCAGTCAACTAGTCTTAGAAATCTGATGAATCTTGCTGTCACCCAGACCAACAGTTAACGCTGGTATGAATAAAATCCCAAGGAATAATAATAATAATAATAATAATAATAATAATAATAAGAAGAAGAAGAAGAAGAAGAAGAAGGAGAAGGAGGAGGAGGAGGAGGATGGGAGGAGGAGAAAGACAGATTACAACAGCCAGAAACAGCCTTATCAACAGATAAAAACTAAATAATTTAAGGTCAAACAGAAAAATGAAAAAAATTCTTGAAAACAAAAATTGGAAGAAAAACAACTTCATGCAGCAAACTAATGAAATTCCATATGAGATGACGGGGACATGGTTTGGAGGAGGACACCTGAATAGAGAAGCTGAACTTCTATCCACAACAGTACAAAATAATGTTCTAAAAATCATTTCAGAGCTAAAATTGATAATAAACAGAAGAATAGCAAGTGTTATAAAAATTCATTTCTAAGAAAAAAAAATCAAGCTGACCACGTGTGGCACTTGATTTGGCCGGAGTGGAGAAGTGAGAAGTAATCCCAGACAGTTTGGCACCAAAAAGTGACTTCCTCTTTTTATTAAGAACTACTGATTGAACCTTCAGTAGGAATTCAGGGATCCGAACAGAAGGTACGAACACTTAAGCCAGCAGATGGGTTTCGTCACTCGTTTCATGAACGGAGCTCCCCAAGAAATAAAAATAAATGTAAGTCGACTACTCAATTTCTACCAAGAAAATTCAACTGAAAGAAAATACAACTGAGAATTCTTAAAGACGACTCGAAATTTAATTAACTCTGAAACTTTTCGATAAAACAATAAAAGAAAAGAAAAATACTCAAATAACTTTGGGGGGTGTCCTCGTGGTGTAATAGTTAAAGCGATGGACTGTGGAATCGTAGTAAGCGAGTTCGTACTCCAGTCGCGCTATTACATTCACTTTCAGGAAAATACCCTTGGGAAATGTATGAACCCCCTTATCCTCCTAGCTATGGGTTAAATAGTACCACTACTGTTCTTCTAAGAGAATGGCTTTGGCATTAAATAACCTATAAAGAGTTGATATGCCATTAAACAAAGAAACCAAACCATCAGAGAACTTTGTTTCGCGGAAACTCTCTCAGATAAATTTACTGCAAATTGCTCTAAAATCTACAATACTTTATCTTTTCTATCCCTTTCTTTCTTGTTTCTTTTGTATAAAATTCCCTTTTAAAAACTTTATTGTCTGTGTTATCTTTTCGAATCAGTTTCCGAACAAGAAAGCATCGAAACTTACTGTTTAAACTTAGTGTTTAAATTAAACGTTTGAAATTACCGTTAATGGCAAACTAAAGCCCCCTAATAACATGACTCAGTTAAATACTAAACTTCGCTTTAGTATCACTTACTTCATACCAAATTTTATTCCCCCTTCAACTTTCCTTATATTGAAATTTTTATTGCTATTAATTTCTTTAGCATATTTACCCAACTCCTCCGCACGGGCAGGATATGACACAAGGTCAATTTTTTTAAGCGGAGTTTAACAGGTTTAAATTCAGAGTTTTCCTTCTCCTAGACTAGTTGCCCCACCAAGGCTGAAGAACCTAGTCTGCCCTACTATTTACCCATAGCTGGAGGGAGAATAATTGGATTCATACCTTTCCCAAGGGTATTAGTGCTATGTGAAATGCACTCAGTCTCGTCCAGGATTTGAACTCATGTCACCGTGTCCATTCCCTACGACGATAACCATTACACCATGGGCACCTCCTAATTAATTTCTTTAGTGTAGGTTATCCGGTGATAGAGAGGAAATGGTTAATGACATGATAAGCAAATGCAGGAAACTTTTTCAAAAAGAATGCAACGTGAGGCATTGCAAAGTAATTGAATTGCTCATAGAAAAAATCAATTTGGAAAAAAAACTTAAAGCTAATTTCTGGGAAGGGAGAAAGAGGAAAAAATAAAATAAACAGAAGGGTATTCATAGTAAATGGAGGGTCTACGAACGACCAGTTGACCCCTGAGAGAGTAAGAACAAAGCAGTCCTTGTAGGTCAGCCAGTCATTGGTGAATGTCTACGGTAATTAAAAATGACTAGATAAAAAAAGAACCTCCCCGGGAGTCTCAAACCTCCTGCACAGGTGGGGAAACACCGGAAATGAATATGTTCTCCCCACAACCTGACACCACTTGAGGAAGTAATCGGGCGATTCTACTTTGAAAGGGAGAAATCGAACGGTCGGCGGGAAGGTCGGTCGGTCCAAAGTTGAGTCCAAAGAGAAGCCTCACCTTTTTAATAATAACGATATACCAGTTTCCCCCCCCCCCTTATCAGACATCTCACAGGAGTGAGCCAGTTATAAACGCTGGTGCTTGGAATTGAAAACCCTTAAACATACTAAAGTGTTCGTGTTATTTTTCGATGTCAACCTTCGTGCTCTCCGACATGTGCCGAAGCGATCACGTGGCATACCTGTTCGTAGTAGCTTTCTCATGGCTACATCTTAAGCTACAAAATGAGTGGTTGGGAAAGGTTTTCCATTGAGAATTGAGCAAGATATCAAAAACCAGAATCAGTCCAGGAAAATGAAACACACGGACTTATCTGAGATATAAAAATCTCAGATAAGTTTGTGTTTGGTTTAGTTTCTGCGTTTCAAGTCAAATCAAGTTTCGTGGTTTTCTTGTATTACAAAAGCCATTCTTATAGCTGCGCAGAAGTACAGTCATTTAACTGTTTCGTAACTTTCTGAAGTGTATGAGTCCAAAAGTGAATCAAATAAGGAAACTGGAATTCGAACTCACTTACAACGACGTTGTAGTTGCTGGGTTCAATCCCAGGTCGAGTCATACCAAAGACTCAAAAAATGGTACTTGATGCTACCTTGCTTAACATTCAGCATTATAAAGTGAGGATCAAGGGTAAAGTGGAGCAATCCAGGGAAAGGAGTAGCACTCTCTCCTACACCTTGGAGTAGTAGCTATCGAAAAGGGGGCCTTCGGGCCACCCTCGACAAACTTTATTTACTTTACTTATGGGGACTCCCCAACTAGAACTTTTTAGATATAAAGCGATAACCTAATCCTGACTTATTATTAATTAAAGGAGAAAAAACGTGTCGACTGAGAGAATTGTCCGTTTTATAGATTGAAAATAAAAGAAAGCAAAATGATAGACAAATAGTAAAATCTTTTCAAAGAGATGAAAAAGCAGGGGAACACAAAGAAACTTAAATTCCAGTTTGAAACGGTCTCCAAAGACTGAAAAAGAGAAAAGCAGAACTGGAAACCAGAAAAAGAAACGAGATCATTCAGACCACAGAATTGGAAAGATTGACTGGATTACTGAGAACAATTAGATTGACACTGCATTATCATCAGGTAGATATCCGTATCGTACAGGGTGCAGAAGTAAAATTAGGAATATTCTTGTATGATAATAAACGACTCAATTATAAAAAAAGATTAATTCTAATTTAAAAAAAGCAACAACAAAAAGATTGACAAAAAACAGTAAATTTACTCAATATGGCCACCATTTTTTTCGATTATTGTATCAACACACCTTCAAAACGATTTGCATGCCTTCAAATAAATTCTTCAGACATTTTATTCCATTCCTCCTCAATAGCAGTCTTAAGCAAACTAATATTTGGATGGGAAGTTGCATTTGTTTTGTTTTCTAAAATGCCTAATATAACGTAATCAAAGGGTTAAAAGGCTGGGCTTAGTGGAGGCCATAAAGAAACTGCAATTATTTCGGAAATATTTTTGGCTTGGTTTCGGTGTTAAGCAAATCATAGATTCTTTTTCATTTCTTTTCTTGCGCACTCATATTGGGTTAAATTTTACTGAAAAACTGTTTGAATAATAGAGATAATTATACGAATTTAAATTTATCACCATATTTTCAAAAATTTGGATGATTCAGACAAAGAGAACATTCTACAAATGATCTTATGTTTTGCTTCTGTGTCCAGTATGCTTTTAAATGTTTTATTAAGATTTAACAAAGTGGGAATTTATATATATATATATATATACAATCAGGTTCACCTGATTTTGCGCAGAAGAAATATCCACAAATATAACGACAAAGACACTCTTAAACTAATGAATAGATGAATAGCTTATCATTTTCTTTCGTTTGACTTAAAAATATCTTAATCCAAGTCCATCGCCCACTATACGATCATCTTTCTTTATGCCTTTTTCTCAAAGTATCAATTTACCTCTGAGTATGTTTGGTTTTAGTACAAACCATCTAGGTCCCAAGCTTATTCTACTTATCCGATGACAGCAAATAACCCAGAGGGTTGAGTTTGATCTTGTCCCTGACAACAATTTACTGAGGTCAAACATATTTATAGACTTCATAGAAAACTGAATATCACGTTCCATTTTGCTAAAAAAAAGTGGTTCCATTTCGCACAGAATAGCATGTTGGTCGCTTGACGACCTCTTTTGACCTTACAGAAACCTCAAGATTAACCTCAGGTTGCGTCTGTCCTAATAGACTTTCTTTTGAGTATTTCTGGCGAAAATTAGGTTAATGGACCTTTAAATATATATAGGTGAACCCTCGGTCCACGAGGCCATTGGGCCGATCAAAAGGAATTGATGTAGGTATACAAAATACTATATATATATATATATATATATATATATATATATATATATATATCATGTATTTTGGTCTTTATGTACATGAATAGTGCTTCATATAGGCGATATAGCATATATATCAAAATTATGATGGCTTAGATACACAGTGTGTAGTCCTTGAGGCATAATGGCTAAAGTATTCGATTACGGCCTCGAAGTCGCTCCGTCACCTTACTTTTTCGCGCTATTACGTTCACTTTGGGATAAAAAAAAAACCTTGGGAAAGGCATGAACCTCCTGATCCTCCCATAGTACCATTATTGTCCTTCTAAAAGGATGGATTTGGAATTAAATAACCCAAGAAGTTTGATATGCTATTAAATAACAAATAAACAAACTTAGTTTTTGGACTAATATCCGTTGAGAAAGGTATGAACCTTTTTATCCCCACTACTGTGGAATAAACGGTATCACAACTGTTCTACAAGGATGGCTTTGGAATTTTAAAAACCCAAGAAGGTTTATATGCCATTAAACGGCGAAACAAAACCTAAATAACCCCAGACACATTGTTTACGGTACTTAGTGACTCTATTTCTCGTCTATGTAGACATCGAACCAAGGTATTTACACTGATTGGCCAAGTCGACAAGGGATGCAGAATGCACTTGTACTGGGTTTAGTTGTTGGTAGCGAGAGGTAAGTGTTGTTAGTTAGCGAGGAAGATGGTGTAACGTATGTGTGTTTACGTTGAGTTGTTTCCTCGTTAAGGGTGTAATTCCCTCGCTAAGTTTTAAGGTAAAATAAAGATAGAATGATGAAGAAGTAAGATGGCGATAGTCGAAAGGTGTTTTTGGAATAAGGTTTTTATTTTCAGCATGGAATATTGGGTTTGCTTATGGTGTTGCAGGACTCGTGAAAGGTTGTGAGTATCTAGACGAAATTGAGTTATGAGATGTTGATAAGGTTGAGATGGCAGCGTGTGTCGTCGGACGTCTGACGGATTGTGCTTTAGAGTCACCGTGTAGTTTCGTGTCTGGTATTTGGTGCGGAGAGTTCGCGCTATCTCCATTAAGGTGGCCCAGAGTTGAATTGAGAGCTAGGGTTGCGATAGCGGGATTAGGCGTCGGATCGACATAGCCAATTTTGGGGTGATATAAAATTGTGCCTGTGCGAAGCATGTTGAATGTATCTAATTTATATTCAACTGGGATTCCTTGGAAGGAATCCATAAATTAGATGGGTTCCCTCGTGTGTCCATGCTGCTGCTACTGCTATTCTAGAGCCACAGTGAGATGTCTGCACTGGGTGGCGTTCTCAAGCATAAGAGAATGTGTTTGGCAGTTTACCCGATTTTCTGGCCGGAAATGAAAGGTCCGGGCTGAATAGGATAGGTCATCGTGATTGGGTGAAATTAAGTGTCGAATTAAATTGCGCGCCAAACCAAAATACGAATTTTCCCTTCCACTACACACTGACTTTATCTCAGCAGTGGAGTAAAACTCCCCGGACGTGTATTCTGGATATGACAATAAACAAATTGATTGTGTGGCTTCAGTAATGCTGGAGCTTTGTGGAACGAAGAGTACCCCTTCACTGTCACCGCTCTCAGGTCCACTCTGTCCCGGAGTGGTAGTACCTCAAAGGGTCCTATTTTGGGGTCAAATAGAACTGTTAGACATTTAAACTGTGTTCTTATGCTAAACTTAGTTATTTGGATAGAACTGTTTTTACATTTAACTGTGTGTAAATAAAAACTGTATACTTATATTAAATTGAATTGTTTGAAATAAAACTGTTTTTACATTAACGGTGAATTCGTATAAGAAAAAAGCGAAACCATTTAACTGTAAGAAAAAATGAGCTCAGACTTGTTTAAGAATATTAATCATATATTTAATATATATGTATAAAAAGGATTTGACATTAAATAACCTGCAATGGTTGATATGCCGTAAAACCCAACCCAACCAAATTCTATATATTTAATATATATGTATAAAAAGGATTTGACATTAAATAACCTACAATGGTTGATATGCCATCAAACCCAACCAAACCAAATCATATATATTTAATATATATGTATAAAGAGGATTTGGCATTAAATAACCCACAGTGGTTGAGATGCCATAAAACTAAAACAAACCAAGCCATATATATTTAATATATATGTATAAAGAGGATTTGGCATTAAATAACCTACAATGGTTGATATGCCCTAAAACTAAACCAAACCAAATCATATATATTTAATATATATGTATAAATAGGATTTGGCATTAAATAAACTACAGTGGTTGATATACCCTAAAACCCAGCCAAACTAAACCATACTGTTAACAGTGATATGATATTATGTCGAACTCAGTCAACATTACGTCACAGTTTGACTCTTTCCAATGTTTTCAGTGAATCACTTCTTCAAAATGGGCGATGTGTCTTCCTGAAGCTCCTTTTATGAAATCTTAGTGCCAAGGAATCTAGTTAAGCCAGACTGGAAAACCTGCAGCTTCTTTACAGCCTTTGTTATTTCGCCATGTCCCCTGGGTGGAATGTTATTTGATAAGTAATCACACTTATTTGAGCTTTGGTTTCAGCGAATGCTTTTGAAAATCTATCCCAGTATTCGCACATTTCACAGCATTGATAATTACGTGCAGAGATTATTCGTCTTCCATGGAGGAAATGTCTTTCATCTTTTGTAAAGGAATAAACAGTCGGGTTATGAGCTCACAAACTTGGTTCGATCACGAAGGATTTTAGATTTTACTCTTTCACCTGAACTAAGTTATGATCACCGATATTTGATACTTTCAATTTAGTCTGGCTCAAGGTGAATATATATATATATATATATATTGTAACTCATTTGTCTAGACTACGTACTTAGAACATCGATTGACAAAATCAAAGAGAATGGCTTCGAACTGACGAAGAAAAGAAGCAGAAGATACCCCGCTACAACAATTACCGAAGCCGACTACGCTGATGACATAGCGATACTGGCAAATACACCTGACCAAACTCTTCTGCATAGTTTGGAACGAGCAGCAGCAAGCATAGGCCTCTATGTTAATGCACACAAAACGGAATATATGTGCTATAACCAAACGGGGGACATCTCCACTCTAGAAGGAACCCCACTTAAACTAGTAGACAAATTCACGTACCTAGGAAGCAGCGTCGAATCAACCGAAAAGGACATCGAAACGAGGCTAACGAAAGCATGGACAGCTATCAATAGGCTATCGATTATATGGAAATCAGACCTAAACGATAAAATGAAACGCAGCTTCTTCCAGGCAGCGGTCACATCGATACTGCTATATGGATGCACTACATGGACACTAACAAAACGGCTGGAGAAGAAACTGGATGGCAATTACACAAGAATGCTGCGTGCAATCCTGAACAAGTCCTGGCAGCAGCACCCCACAAGACACCAACTGTACGGCCACCTGCCCCCTATCACGAAAACTATTCAAGTTAGACGAACCAGACATGCAGGACACTGCTGGAGAAGCAGAGATGAACTCATAAGAGATGTACTCTTATGGATCCCCACACATGGCCGCGCAAAAGCAGGACGACCAGCTCGAACGTACATTCAGCAGCTATGTGAGGATACAGGCTGTTGTCCTGAAGACCTACCTAGGGCGATGAACGATAGGGAGGAGTGGCGAGAGAGTGTCAGGGATATCCGTGCTACCAGCGCGATATGATGATGATGATGATATATTGTAACATTGAATTAATTTAGAGGGCTATTGCAATGTGAAATAATAATTATTTGAGTCAAATTAATTTCAAAGTAAAACTTCATCGCCAGAGACTTAAAAAAAAAACACGATGTTAGAGGAGAAAAAAAAACTTGTTCATTTCATCGTGTTCATTTCTATACTATTCAATTCTATAAAATAAAATAATTTGAGCAATTCTTCAAGCAAATTACAATATATATATATATATATATATATATACGCCTGTCTCCAACGCTATGATTAACTGGATATCATCGCAAGTAGTTCAACAACATAGTCCATGATGATATTGTTGCTTCTATTTAAGAAGGAGAGAAGAAACCTCATTATAATTTCAGGGTTATTTTCATTATATTTGCTATTTTTCAAATAAAAAATAACGAGCAGTGCGACTGTAGACACCACTGCCTTACCACCTAGCAGAGAATTAAATTGAAAATTACTTTATTTGATAAAATAATGAATTTAAGAGTATTTCTTTAATAAAACTCTCGCGATTTCGTACCATTTTCGTTGAGATATGGTTAAACACCCACACAAACATTTTAATATATATATATATATATATATATTTGACAAAAATACTTAAATTCAGTGTTTCCATTATAAATTCATTTCGGGTCGTTATGACCTTCTACAGACGGAGTTTAATACATTAGTGCCAAAGATATAATGTAGACTTCCCTACTTCGTATATATATTAATATATAAAGAGATTTCATTATAACCTAAGCAATAATGTATTAAACGCCATCTGAAGAAGGTTATAATAACTTGAAATAAATTTATAATGGAAACACTGAATTGAAGTTTTTCGTCAAATTTATAAAAGAATGCTTTCCCACTGCTTGTGAGTTTTGATGTATTTTTAATCCAATATTACTTATATATCCAATTGCCGTCGTCATTGAGCAGATTCAAATTTACCTTGGATTAGTTCAAAAAAGTATCAACCCAGGACTATTATCCTCGGTTATACACATCAGAGAAGTATCAAATAATGAACAAGAAGTCCGCTACTTTCATGTTGCTTCTTTCAAACTTTTCTCAATTGCATTTATCTTTATACTGAGAGAGAGTGATATATATATATATATATATATATATATATATATATATATAAAGTGATAGCGAGCGAGAGAATGAGAGAGAGTATGTGTGTATGAGTGTGTATGTATGTGAGTTAAAATGACGTCCAAGGTGAATCAAAATCCCTTAGAATTATCGTTAAATTGCAACTTCGACTGGAAATCGCGTTATTCAATAAATTAGAGCATTAGGAATAAAAATATCTTTCTGTAAGGTATCTTTTTTGCTATTTACTGTTACAGCTAGATAGGCATTTTATTTTATCAGATAGGTGCGTTCTACCTATTTCTGTTTGACGAGCTGTGTAAGCTGTATTTGTTGTTGTCGTTTTTACCTATTTGAGCATTCAAGTCTCCTCCAATGATGAGAATGTTGTGTTTAGGGATGCAACAAATCAGGGAGGATAATCCGTTATAGAGGGTGTCGGGATCCTTTTCATCTCTAGGATTGGTAGGACTGTAGCAAAACGCAATTTTTTCCAAGCGGTGGTTTTGTCCATACTACATCCTGGATACACCACATGGACGCTGACTAAGCGCATAGAGAAAAAAGCTTGACGACAATTACACAAGAATGCTACGAGCTATATTGAATAAATATTGGAACCAACATCCCACAAAACAGCAGCTATACGGCCACGTACCCCCCATCTCTGAAACCATTCAAATCAGACAAATAAGACATGCAGGACTCTACTGGAGAAGTAAGGGTGAGCCCAAAAGCGACCTTTTTACACGGACGAGCAGACGTTGAACGTCCAGCTAGAACTAATCGCCAACAACTCTGTACAGACAGGCTGTAGTCTAGAGGATCCGCCGAAAGCAATGGACGATAGAGACAAATGGCAAGTTAGAGTCGGGGAAATCCATGCTAGCGGCACGAAATGATGGTAGATAAGCAACGATAATGGATAGAGGTATGGTTATAGTTTAAGGCAATGGAATGAATCATCTGGGTTCAAATACGGCACCAGGTAGTTTGCGTGTCACTTCGCGTCAATGCTCCTGGATAAGGCATGAATTCATTTCTTTAACATCATGCAATAAATAAACAATAGGACATACCCTGTTCTCTAGCGTTAGTAAACCAACAATTCGGGAAGAAGTGTTGCATACTACTCGTAGCCATAATGATATCCGTCACGACAGTACATATATATTTACAAATGCAAAACAGGCGAAAACAGGCGGACTCTGTTGTTCCAGGTACGAACGGTTTTACTAACATCTGACTTCGGTTCTTCGACACGAAGAGAGAGACACAATTCTTACTATGCTAACTCCATCCCAACGCACGGCCCATCTTGTGGTGTTTTAGATCTCTGTCGGTAGAGATCCGAAAAACCCAACTACATCTTCAACTGCCGAAATCCTAATCTTAACTGACTCTTTTTCAAGATCCTTAAATTCTCAGGACCATCTTTTCCGGGCATGATGTCATCCACACTCCAGCTCATTTCCTGTCTGGGGTTTATTATGACAATGGTGATTGTCATATCCTATGCACCCGAGCGTAAAACTGTATCCAATGACTTTGCACCTGAACTCTTAACTCAAAAAGTTCAAAGCCCAACTAAACTGAATGTTAAAAGATAATTAACGAAAAAGGATTTCGTTATTCCTTAATTATATAAAAGAAGGAAAGCTTAATTAAAACCAGCGGAATGTATTTAACCAACTCCTCCGCCACTCGTCAGATATGACACAAGTCAACTTTAAAACAAAGAACAGCGGGTTTGAATTCAGTGTTTTCCTTTTCTTAGATTGGTTGTCTTGCCAAGGCTAAAAGACACAGACCAAGTTACAGTTAAAGCAATGGTTCCTTTTTGTTCCTTGATGTTGAGCAGATAAGAAGCTTTTTCAGAACTTAAATGAGCAACCACTTAGTAACAGCATGTACTGTATGCATTTACCCAACGGTTCCAACGCAGGCAGAATGAGGCACAAGGTCAATTCTCTGATCGAGAATAGTTTGTTTTGAATTTAGAGTATTCCTTCTATTGTGGTTGCCTCAATAAAATTAAGGAATCTAGTCTGACCAAAAATTTATCCATGGCTCGGGAAAGAACAGGTAGATTCATGCCTTCCTCAAGCGTATTAATGCGAAGTGAAATGAGGGCCCATCCCGGATTTAAACACAGGTCGACAATTCCATTTCTTAAAACAATAAGCGTTACTTTAAATCCTGGACGAGACTGATTGCATTTCACTTGCACTAATACCCTTGGGAAAGGTATGAATCCAATTATTCTCCCTCTAGCTATGGGTAAAGAGTAGGGCAGACTGGATTCTTCAGCAACTAGTCTAGGGGAAGGAAAACTCTGAATTCAAACCTGTGAAACTCCGCTTGAAAAACTGACCTTGTGTCATATCCTGCCCGAGCGGAGGGGTTGGTAAATATTGTTACGTTAAGCGTGATTTTAGAATGAACTTGGGTTTATGGCATATCAACCTTTGTAGGTTCTTTAACGCCAAATCCATTTTAGCTCTGCAGTTTAGTCAAGCAGGAAGTTCAGATTTTGTTTAAACTGAGTTAAATGTCAAAACAGTTCTGTATTAAACAAATCAGTTTAGTGTTAGTACAGTTTCACTGTCAAAAAACAGTTCCATTTCAAATAATTCAGTTTAGCATAAACACGCAGTTTAAATGTAAGTACAGTTTAATTGTCAAAAACATTTCTATTTCAACTATTCAGTTTAGTCAAACAATTCAGTTTAGCATAAGTATGCCGTTAGTTCTATTTAATCCACAGATAGGGCCCTATCAGGTGCTACCACGCCGGCCAGAGTGAACCCGGGAGCAATGGCAATGAAGGGGTGCTCCGTATTCCCCAAAGCCTCATCATTACTGGACCCTCACCATCAGATTGTTTAGTGTCATATATAGGACACTCATTGGTGGGGTGGGGTACGCTTAATAAAAGGGTTGCGGTTATAGGAAAAGGAAACGGTCACCCGATTTTAAATCTTGGACGAAGTTGTTTGAATTTCCCATTGTGCTAATACTTTTAAGGAAGGTATAAACTAACCTCCTTTCCTCTACGGGTGAATAGTAGGATAGACTAGGCTTTTTAACGTTGGAATGACAACCGGTATAGGAGAAGAAAAACCTCGAATTCCAAACTGTTAAACTGCTCTTAAAAATTGATCTTGTGTCACATCTAGCTTGTGTTAAGGGGTTGGGTATTTATATATATATATATATATATAGTAGATATCTGTATATATTTATCTCATGCATTTTTTTTTTCTGTCTCGTTTCAGTTTGTTTAATTCACGTTTTAAGAGAGTTCTCTGAGTAATATAGTCTGCGTCATGCAGTACAAGATCAACAAATGAAACAATGTATTACGGATAAAAATTAATAAAAAAAGAAAGAATCAAACTGAATTCATTACCTCTAAACTGCCGTTGGTGGCCAGTGAAGAAATTCCATTATGCAAATGCTAACGAATAATGTTCAGCATTTATACAAAAATTCTAGTAAAATAACCCAAACTTGCCCGAATGAACAGAAATTGTTCAATTTGAAATATCAATTCGTTCCTTCTTACGCCTGGCCGATGGTTAGTTTCTGTTATCATTTTCTTTTCTTAATATTATTTTTTGATAACCATTTATTTTTTAATCAATAGTTTAAATCAGATTCCGCAGTCAAAATTGGAAAGGAAACAACTTTGAACAAGTAGTCCAGTAAAAGAAAGTTAAAAAAAAACCGAGAGAGATAAATAAATAAACGAAATAGGCAGAGGAAAATTTTTAGAGGAGAAAAGAAGTAGGAAAGATAATTGAAGAATTTTATAAGAAAAGATATAAAAAAAATACAAAGAACTGAATGAATAAATATAAAAACATTTAAATAGTACAGACATGCAAGAGAAGATCGAACGAGAGGAAGAGAAGGAGAATTTCAAGAGACCCTTAATAGCAGAATTTAGTAGAAATCTTTATAGATAGAGAAAAGGTGATTAGCAACTCAAAAGAAAAGAAGAAAAATGGAGACCATATTGAGTATTAAAAGTGCTTTGAGCATGCGTAACAGACGAATTTGAACGAGAAGGAGATCGATTAAGTCTTGCCGTGCGAAATGAATAACGAATAAACGAAAGGCACGATAGATAAATAGATAATAAAGATGATAAAACGAATAAAAGAAAAAGAAAAAGAATGTAAGACAAAGATGGCAGAAGTAGAATATTCTGGAAATATTAAGGGTTGGAAAAAGTGTGTCATTTTTGAAGGTGGGGAAATATTACTGATGGTACAAAAACACAGCAAGTGCTGCTATAGTGAAACTTTCGAATAATTGAAAACGTTTGCAGGCATAGTTTGTGCTATCTGTTTGAGCACACACATATAGTTTTATAGTTGAAAAAAAAAGACAATATTACATTGATCGTATTTATGTAGAATTGCGTAAAACGCTTTTATAACCTTTTCAAATCAATTTATTTTCAGCTGTACGGCTATCTACATCCTATGTCACAACCCATTTCAGTATGAAGAAGACATGCAAAGCAATGCCTGTAAGTAAGTGTGTATTTACCTACCCTTCCATCCGAGCAGGATGTGGCACAAGGTCAATTTTTAAGCGGAACACTGTTGGTAAAATAAGGACGAACTCGTAAGCGACATACTTTAATAGAGCCCTTCACAAAGACGGGCCAATAATGGATGACCAGCAAGGACGTACATATAACAGTTCTGTGCAGACACTGGGTACTGTCTAGAAGACTTTCTTGGCGCGATAGACGATAAATATGGATGACAAAAGTCAAGGAACTCCCTGCTTTCTGTAGAACTTGGTGATATATATATATATATATATATATATATATATATATATATATATATATATATTATATATATAGTATTATTCGGTCCAGTTAAACCAGAGTTGGGAGTAATTCCTTCAGGACAAGAAAATCATTCAAGAGCTGAACATTTAAATTTTCCTGGTAGAGAGCTCAATGTAATTTTTTTTACAGATCAATACTTTCTTTAAAGAAAAAAAAAACAAAGACAGGTTATTTTTTGGGTTTTTTTTTCTTTAAAGAGTATTATATATATATATATATATATATTAATTAGCTTGAAGCATTATAAAAACTATTTTATTTTATTGTATAGAATAAATTTAGAGGGCTATTGCAATAATAATAATAATAATAATAATAATAATAATTATCTACCATAATAATTATTATTCCGCATTGCAATAGCTCTCGAGATAAATTCAATATATATATATATATATATATATATTATATATATATATATGAAAGAAAAACCATTGAAGATCACTCATATTTGTTTGTGATGATATTCATTTCATCAGAGCCTTATTTTTAAACATTACATGTGCATCATCAGATAAAGAGATGATGAGAAATTTCTAATTAAGATTTAGAAAAATTCATCAAAAACTCAGACACCCTCTCCTTAACCCGAATTTGTTGTATAAAAATCCGACCATTAATTTTTCTGGTCTCGTTGACAAATATCATATATATATGTTTGATAGGCGAGAAACTCACTGTTATCAAATGTCGTTGACACCGTGTCTACGCTATCAAAACTTTTATATGCATATATTTGTTAATACTTATATATATATATATATATATATATATATATATATATATATATATATATATATATATTAAATGAGTTAGTCCAGGAAGAGATTTTTATTTTTTAGAATTTATTTATTTATTTTATTTTTACATACGTGTATGTTTTTAGCTTGACGCTTTCGTCGGAGACGATGTATGGCACAAGGCTTTGTTAATGAGGTATTCAATAAGATCTGAACTTGTAGTTTGAATGGTTTTCAGTTGGTTATAGGTTTTTATGAATGCTTTTTGTTAGTGTGTGTTTCTCTTGGCCTACTTTGCCCCTTTTTTACTTTTGATATCTGATACGCATGTATGTGTGTGTGTGTGTGTGTTTGAGGGGTTTCGAATTTCACCTTATAGTTATTTTTTCTCTGTCGATATGTGAATGAGTGTCTTGAAATATTTTTGTGTATATATAAATATATATATATGTATATATATATATATATATATATATATATATATGTAAGTATGTTTTTTACATTTATGTGTCTGTACGATTCATGTTTTATTCAAGTTTGGTTTAAAATTATCTATAAGATTCTTTTCCATTATTTGAAGTAGTGTGTAATCGTTCGTTTGATGCATTGGCATTATTTCTAATTTATCGACTGGCGGTCTTAGTCGGAATTGGTTGTGTTTTTGAGGTATTTCAGTCGGTTGACACTGCTTGATGCGACTGCCAGGAAAGTCCATCTGTAGTGTTTCATTGGCGATACTGACTCATTACTCGAGTCTCAGGGGGCTCTCCTCTAGGCCTTAACCACCTTGGTGGGGCTAGGTTTATTGCTTAGTGCCTGAGGTACCTCTTTCGGGGAATGCCGACGGGGCCCAAGGCATTTTTGTGCCTGCCAGGCGTGTCTGGGCTACATCCCTGCGCCTGGAGCCACGTGAAAATCGGTCTAGTATCATTGACATTCTGTTAAGTCCTGTCTTGTGGGAGGCAGAGACAATTAAACATATCGTAATTAAGCTTCCAATTTTTCGTGGTTGGGGTTAATTTTAATTCATTTGGGTTCTTTGCAAGCTTATCTCTCCTGAGGAGGAGGCTAGTAGGATTAATCGCGTGGTGGGAGGTGGCACTTTTATTGCTTGCTTATGGTATTGGACGCTTTACTCGGAAGTTTTATTTGATGATTATATCCAAGTTGATAGATGAAGCTTTTAGTAATGGTTTTATTAATCACAATTATCAATCATATTAATAATATCAATATTAATATATTGATAATCATATTAATTATTATAAAATGAGATTTTGATTTCTTTTAAGTTTTATCTTGCTCAGCCAGCCAAAAATTGAGCCTTTAAGTAGAGTGTTCGCCAATGGTCTGGGAGACCGGGGTTCAATCCCAGGCCAAATCTTGCAAAGACTAAAAAAATGGTAACTTGACTGTCGCTTTGCTTAAGTCTCAGCATTATATGGTAAGGATCAAGGGTAAAGTGAGCAATCCAGGGAATGAAGTAGCGTCCTGCCCTACACCTCGGTGTAGAGATATTGAAAAGGGAATCTTTGGGTCGCCTTCGACTAAGGACACCAGGTTTGCTTTTTTTTTTCGTCATACAATCTGTGAAAGCACGTACGATACCCTGCCCTCATCAGCCACTAACCAGGGGTAATAACTCAGTTTCGGTAGCTCAAGGCGAGGTACTGCCACTCCTGGCGCTATCAAGCAGCTTTTGAAACCGGAGAGGGTATTTAAAAGAATTATGTATATATATATAAATATATATACGCCAGATTAACTAAAGTAGAGATACATTGTATGTTCATCTTTCTCTTTTTAGTGCAGTTTGGGATTTTAAAAAACGCGTTTACTTTTGGCCGTTGATGTCTTTCTGCTCTTACAGTAACCGTTTCTTGATATATATATATATATATTGTGATCTACAGACAGACTGTTTTGTTGTATCACAACTCTTCAGTGTGAATAGGACATGCAAAACCCTACGGAGGTAAAGTCAGGCGAATAACTTACCCCTGAGATATTTTCAGCGTAAGCGAAGGAATTTTTAGGCATATATTCACATATAAACTATCGGCTACTGAAGAGCTCAATTCAGGAGAACAGGTTTTGCATTTACGTATATGTTGTAACTGGCAATTCTTCACTCGAGGGCTCCAAGGTACGCTGATAACACGGATTTCCCTGATTCTTTCTCTCCATTTGTCCTTATCATACGTTGCTCTTGGCAGGTCTTCCAAACTACATCAAGTGTCCACAGAGAGTTGATGTAAATAAGTTCTTGCTGGTCACCCAACACTGACACGTCTCTGAGTAGGGGTCCATTGAAAAACGTCGCTTATGAGTTCTTCCTAGCTTCTCCAACAGTGTCCCACATGTATTGTTTGTCCCAAGTGGATGGCTTTTTAGATAGGAGGTAAGTGGCCGTACAGCTGTTGTTTCGTGGGTGTTGCTTCCCGGATTTGTTCAATATAGCTCGTAGCATTGTTTTGTATAGTTAATTTGGTGTCACTTGTGTACGATAGGAACTGTTGGCTCAGTTGTAGAGTATTGGCTCTGCAATCTGTAGTCATTGGTTCAATCTCCGGTGTTGGAGATCACGGTATAAACTGCTGATGTGACCTAATAAAATCAAAACAGCTATCCAGTGTTTCCGTTTATCGTGTGTAAGTGTTTGCCGGATTTTCTGGTAATTCAATTTATAATATAATACCTCTTCTTGAAAAATATACATCATTCTTTTGTAGTTTTCATCTAGCCTTTGCTCAATGCGTTTTGTAAGCGTCCATGCTGTGCATCCATACAGTAGTACGAATACAGCCTCAGCTTGGAAAAGTCCTGTTTTATTTTATCGGATAGATCAGATTTCCATGTGATCGATAACCCATGAATAGCAGCGCACAACTTTGACCGGCGTATATTAAGCCCACTCTAAGTCAATGATACACTACTGCCGAGGTGCGTAAACTCGTAAATTAAAGTAGAAGTGGCTCCTTCCCATTTAAAACATATTTACTCTGCATTCACCTGAACGCCAGTGCTTCTTGCTGCTTGTTCTAGGCTATGTAATTGGGACACAGTGTGTGCAAGATGCGCTCAATCATTTGCATAGTCTGCGTCCGTAATAGTTTCTGCGCCATATCATCTGCTTCTTGTTTTATTTCATTTTTTGCATAAAGCTATTTCCTTTTATTAGATCTCTCGATTTTCGAAGTATTTAGTTTTGGCAGATTATAAACAAATATGGTGCCCGTGGTGTAATGGTTATCGTCGTAGGAATTGGACACGGCGACACGAGTTCAAATCCTGGACGAGACTGAGTGCATTTCACATAGCACTAATACCCTTGGGAAAGGTATGAATCCAATTATTCTCCCTCCAGCTATGGGTAAATAGTAGGGCAGACTAGGCTCTTCATCCTTGGTAAGGGAACTAGTCTAGGAGAAGGAAAAACTCTGAATTCAAACCTGTTAAATCCCGCTAAAAAAAATTGACCTTGTGTCATATCCTGCCCGAGCGCAGGGGTTGGGTAAATATGATAAACAAATATGGTGCTAAGGTATATCGTTGCAAAATATCAATAACAATGTCGAAGGAATCTGTGTCTCCATCAGATGAGCGAACCGTTACTTTCATGTTTTTATGAGGCATCTTTATTGGAGGTGCCCGTGGTGTAATGGTTATCGTCGGAGAAAATGGACACGGTGACACCATTTCAAATCCTGGTCGAGACTGATTGCATTTCACATAGCACTAATACCCTTGGGAAAGGTATGAATCCAATTATTCTCCCTCCAGCTATGGATAAATAGTAGGGCAGATTGGGTTCTTCAGCTTTGGTGAGGCAACTAGTCTAGGAGAAGGAAAACTCTGAATTAAAACCTGTTAAAAAATTGACCTTGTGTCATATCCTGCCCGAGCGGAGTGGTTGGTAAATATGATATGATAAAGCATGTTTGTTGTTGTAATACTTTCTTTAGGAAGAACATAAGCTAGAAGTATTTGTTCCATTCTGCCTCTGTATATGGAATCAAATGCCTTGGAGAAATCTACAAACAATAGTGTTGCCTTTAGATATTTTGCACAAACTCCTTCGATGATTAAATAGATTGTAAGATTTTGTGATGTTGTTTATTGGTTTTATTGGTTGGTTTCTTTGTTTAATGGCATATCAACCTTTGTAGGTTATTTAATGCCGAAGTCATTCTCCTAGAAGAACAGTAGTGGTACTATTTAACCCATAGCTGGGAAGATAAGGGGGTTCATACCTTTCCCAAGGGTATTTGCCTGAAAGTGAACGTAATAGCGCGACTGGAGTACGAACTAGCGGACTACGATTCCGCAGTCACACGCTTTAACCATTACACCACGAGGACACTCCTCGTGTGATGTTGTGGATCGATTTCACCGAAAACCGTTCTGATTTTTCCTAACAATTTCCTCAATGGCTGCCATGCTGTTGTTCTAAATATTCAAAATGAACGATTTAGAGATATTTTTCAATTTTTCCTTCTCTTTCATGAGTTTCTATTTATAAAACTTGTTTATTTTATACTGGAGGTTAAAATGTTTCTACAGAAGTGATATTTCAGACTCAATACATTTGTAAATGTAACTGTATTCAGAAAAACTATATAGAGAAACAAGTTTGGAGAGGTCGGGACTATTTCTCTTTCTCATAGATTCAAAACATAGGCTGCAAGTCTGTTTAATCTGTTTATTCCAGTACAAAGGAATTTTTATTTACATGTGTGACTCAACATGGGAACTGAGTACCAACAGAGTCTGACGAAGCAGGCGTCAGGAACGATTCACTATTTTTTAGGATATTCATTTTATCATACAAAAGTATCGTTGAGAAGTAGAGCAATAAAAAACTTCGCTGCTATAGAAGTAAGAACACTCCCTCTGTAGTTCTTGGTGATTGTGATGTCATCCTTCTAAGAGAAGGGGAGGATGCAGTCTTTGGTCCATGTCTCTATTGTTTTTTGTTTATATATGGTGTTGAAAAATCATGGAAGTAAGTCATCAAATTTCCCAGTCTTCGATAATTCTGGGGATATTTCGTCGAGATTTTCTGCTTTTAATTTTTGTCAATAGTGCGTCAAGTTCGTCCTCTGTAAACTGTCCTAGTTAGCTTTTGATAATTTTTAGATAGATTTATCTCTAACTTTTAGGGGGTTTCCAAGGAGATTTTCCAAATGTTCTTTCTACATTTGGTGTTATTCTTCTTGGCTGGCAGCTCTCAATTTTGCTCTTAATGTGCTCTACGATTTTATATTTATCATTTACTGTTTTCCAGTTTTCTATTTTATTGATCTGACATTGAATGTATTCTTATTGTTCTTTTTTGTATGTGCATGTTTCTTTTTTTCTTTCTTAAGCTTCTGCGTATTGAACATTGTTGGGTTTCTATTTTTTTTTTTAGTAAGAATGCTATTTCATGTAATCTTTTTTTTTTCTAACTACTTGTGACTCTCATGGAACTCTTCATTTCATTCTTGGTTTACTTGGTATATACTCTGCGGTTGCTTTTATGTGGACGGTGACAAACATTTTACATTCGTCATCCGGAGAGGTTGTTTCAGATATCTCCTGAAGAGTATCGAATTTGTTTCTTCAAGTTACCCTATGTATATTGTTGACATCCCTATTGATAAATGAAAACCAATCGTAACGTGTAGTTTTGACTGTTTATTTCTTATTTCTCTGTAGATTCAGACGTATCTTTGCCGAAACGGTTTTATGATCGGAAGACACTCCTTCAGAAGAAAAGTGTGCCTCACAGTTCAAGGAGCTATTTTATCCATTTCTTGTTTATGAGTATATAATCTTGCTGTCCTTTGGCATGTTTTAGTTTCGTCGGTACATTGTCTTCCATCTCTACTTTGGAATTTAGTATTAAGGCTTGTTGCTCTGTTTTCAATTGAAAAGTCTATAGATATACGCCATTTGTATTTGACAAGTTGTGTCAGTATAATTTGTTATTTTCGTCTTGCCTCTTTGAGCATTCATATCTCCATTAATGATTAAAAGCTGTGTTTGAGAATGTGTTGAACAAGGGAAGATAGTTTGTTGTTGAAAGTGATGATACCCGTTTCATTGATGGCATTGCTTGGATGATTGTTGTGCAAGGGCCACTATTGAATGCAGCGCACACCTTTCTCGGTTGGATTTTCTTAATGCTCTTAAGTGGTTTTAGGGCAACAGTTCTGTGAACCATTCCTACACCTGACGGCATTCACAAATTTTTCCATGCAAACGTCCAATCCATTGCCACTATCATAGTATTTTATTTTTAGTTCGCTAATAGTATGGTCTGATAACTGGTTTACTGTGCGTAATGCCCTAACGTTGAATGTCGCTTAAGGAACAACAGTAGTTTGTATTTTAGTAATTTTAGTTTGAGTCTGAATTTGAGTTCAGTAGCTGATTTGTCGAATTCTAGAGCAAGAGCTCAACCCGAACTAAATGCACCTCTTCTTTATTCACATGAAGGGCGATGCAGTTTAGTGATATGCTCCGAATAAGAGTCATGGACGTCATTCGTTGGGTGTTTTTTCTTTCTTCATCAATAGACCTGCCCTTAAAGATGAGTTGCATTGTAAAGCTGATGAGGATATATATATATATATAATATATATATATATATATATATATATATATATATATATATAATATATATATATATAATATCCTCATCAGTTGACTATATATATATATAATGTAAAGAGATGTGAATTAAGAACTTAAAAAAATGTGAATTAAGAACTTTAAATATGTTTCGTAATATATATATATATATATATATATATATATATATTATATATATATATATATATATATATATATATATATATATATATATATATATATATATATATAATATATATATATATATATATATATATATATATATATATTGAATGGATGTATGTATACAATAGTAATTGTAATTCATAACCGTTTAAAATTTACTTCGCAGCTAATATCTCCGCGTGGCTTAATGGTTAGAAGCTTCGGTTGACGTTTGAGTCAACCGGGTTTCGATCCTAGCTACGGGAAGATACTGTCTAGCTACACTGATGAGTTCAGATAGAACGAAACAGATCTGTCTGTAGATGACTCTATATATATATATAATTTCTAAAACTTTCTTATCTAAGTATATATATATAGTTACATAACAGTTATTTTAAAACAGTTATATTATATATATGAGACAACATGTAAATATACCAGTATATGTAGAAGTTTTATATATATATATAGCAGTTATATAAATAAGAATTTTATACAAGAGTTATACATATAAACAGTTTTAGATAGATAGATAGATATTTATATCAGTTATATATCTAAAAGTTAAATATATAACAGTTGTATATATATATATATATATATATATATATATATATATGACGGAATATTGACTTGATGAGTGAACGTTGTCATATATGCGACTACTACCTGAAAATACTGATACTAAAACAAATGATAATAAAAATGATAATAATAAAAATAATTACTGTATGTCTGTATTTTTTGTGTAGGTTGCATTTGTGGCAGCAACCTATTTTGTAAGCCTTTTTCAAAGACGAGAAACAAAGTTTATTTGAACAAATTTTTATTTAATTTTCCGTGGTCTTCACCCAAGTCGATAGATTCTTCGGTTGCAGCTTATATAGGAATTGACCAAATATTCTTTTCAGTCGCTTTTAGTCATTAAATGCTTATTTTCAAGACAGCGACCTTATCGCTTCTGAATTCTGAGAAATTTCATGCATTTGGCATTTTCTTGAGCTGTTTATCTACGTACGCTATTTACATTAATAATTTCATGTGTCTATGACATATCAACCTTTGCAACATTTATAAACCCTTTTTTGATAATATGTAAGTTGAGTTTGTAAATGCATTAGAAGATCACTTATTTTTTATAATAATACGTAGTCCAAATACTGTAATTATAAATTTGAATGCCTCTCTAATCTGACCCAGTCCGGTGGGTCTGCAGAATACACTGACTGCATCTTTTCAAAGGAGCAAGACTCTCCCAACGAGTTTCCTAGTTATGAGATTAAACAATCTGATCGTTAAACTTCAGTAATGCTGCAAATTTGGGGGAATACAGAATACCCCTTCACTGCCATTGTTCCCTGGTTCATTCTGGTCCTGAGAGGTAGCACCTGATAGGGTTGAATCTATGGGTCAAATAAAACTAAACTGTGATTACGCTAAACGGAATTGTTTTAAATAGAACTGTTTTGACACTTTATTGTGTGTAAACAAAAGGCTGTTCTTAAACAAAAATGAATTGTTTGAAACTTTTATCAAAATGTCTTAATTCGGCGTTAAATGATCCGAAAATTGTTGTTACGCTAAAAAACAAAACAACCGACCAACATCTTCTATCAACAATCAAATCACACACACACACACACACACACACACATATATATATATATATATATATCTTGACTGCACATGGAGCATTTAAATTTTAAAAAATTTCCAAAAGTCATTTATCATCTTCATTATATATATATATATATATATATATATATATATATATATATAATCGAATTCATTAAATAATTTTCCTGACTTTTTTTCGTATGGGCACTTTTATTGATAGTACACACATGATACTCTGGTCCCCTTCGAAGTAATCACCTCTTGCTGCAATGAAATTGTTGTACTGTTCCAACAACTTCTGGAAGGCCCAATGGATGACCTCTTGTGTGAGCGTGTCAATGACCTTCGTCACAGCCACTTCAATCTCCTCAATTGTCAGATAACGACAGCCTCTAGGTTTTTCCTTGAGCTTAGGGAATAACCAAAAGCCACAGAGAGCAAGGTCTGGACTATAAGGAGGATGAGGAACTGTTTTGATGCCCATCCTGCTCAAATAGTCTGTGACAAGGATGGAGTTGCGGACTGGTGCATTGTCTTGCTGGAAATGCCACTGACCCGATTTGAAGAGTGCTGGCCACTTCCGACGGAATCTCTTCCTGAACTCTCTTAAGAACTCAACATAGTAACCCTAACCCTAACCGTTTGGCCATCAATTCTGGTGTATTGACTTCCATACTCCTCCTACAACTCACATCATCCCTTACAGACTCCTTGTCTTCCTTGAATCTCTTATGCCACTCAAAATCTGATGCTCAGATGGTTGAAAAGCAGTCTGAAGCATTCCATACATTTCTGTGGCATTTCTTCCAAGTTTAAAACGGAACTTTATAGCGTATCATTCTTCTAAGGTTTCCTCACATCCAGATTGCATTTTTGAAATTCACCAGCTGTGGCAATCAGGCTTTATTTAGTAGGGTGTATTCCAATTGCTGCTGTAGCTGTTCAGCTGAACCTGACATTTTGAATTAAGCAGTCGTCTCATAAGATGTATAGCAATAACATACTGAATTCTCAAGGGTCTACAACAATTTTAAATGCCTGTAGGAAAAAAAAGTCTGGAAACTTATTGAATGTACCACGTATATATATATATAAATTTTGGTTTTGTTTTGTTTGGTTTCTTTGTTTCATGGCATATCAACCTTTGTAAGTTATTTAATGCCAAATCTATTCTCCTAGAAGAACAGTAGTGGTACTATTTAACCCATAGCTGGGAGGATGAGGGGGTTCATGCCTTTCCCAAGGGTATTTGCTCGAAAGTGAACGTAATAGCGCGACTGGAGTACGAACTCACTTTCTACGATTCCACAGTCCATCGCTTTAACTATTACACCACGAGGAAACCCCCTATAAATTTTGGTTGTGGTTCCACAGAGAGAATAAAAATATTTCAAAATGTGTAAGTAGGTCTACGAAGAGATTTGCATTTTTTAGAATTTATGATATTAATAAATTCTAAAAAATACAAATCTCTTCGTGGAAATACTCATTAATGAATATATATATATATATATATATATGTGTGTGTGTGTGTGTGTGTGTGTGCGTGCGTGTGTGTGTATGTATCTTCGCGTGCATATATACAACCAATTTGAGATTTTCAACCCTTTACTTTTAACTTTGAGCCAATGAAAGAAAATCTTTTTCATCTTGTGTTTTTCAATGAAAGACATCTTTCATGAACGAAAAGTATGGCTCCTTATCGCACGTATTCACCTGAGTTTGAAGTGAACAAGCATGTCCCATCGTCGTTTACGAGGGGAAGGAAATGTACATCAGATATTTTTTTTTCCAATTTTTATGCTACACTACACGCAAATGTATATTTTGTGTAATTGAACCCATTTAATCGCAAAGATATTCTACAATGAAACAAAATATTGAATTATTTAAAAATTTGCTTGCCCTTACCTCTCGTTAATTCATTGTTATTTTTCTTCTCTTTCTAAACTAATTTTTGGAAATTTGGAGAGAGTATATTCTACCAAATTAGACGAACAAGACATGCAGGACACTGCTGGAGTAGCAGAGACGAGCTCATAAGTGATGTACTCCTATGGACCCCCACGTATGGCCGAGCTAAAGCAGGACGACCAGCTCGAACATACATACAGCAGCTATGTGAGGATACGGGATGTAGCCCCAAAGACTTGCCAGAGGAGATGAACGATTGGGAGAAGTGGCGAGAGAGGGTCAGGGATATCCGTGCTAACGGCACGACATGATGATGATGATGATGATCTATCACCTTGAGACTTGTAACCTCTTTATTTTTATTCTTTTTAAAGAGGAACCAGTGAAATGAAAAATTTGGTCATTTTAGGTTTAGTGGGTAGATTGTTCGCTAATGATCCGGGAGACCTGGGTTCTATCCCAGGTCACGTCATACCAAAGACTTTAAGAAAGTAACTTGATACCTCCTTGCTTAACACTCAGCAATATAAGATACGTATTGAGGGTAAAGTGGAGCAATACAGGGAAACGAGTAGCGCCCAGTCCTACACCTTGGTGTAGTAGCTATTGAGAAGGGAGCCTTCTGGTCGCCCTCGACTACGGTCGCCAACTTTACTTTTTAGGTTTTTCAACGCAATGTACTTTTCATACATACACTTCGTCCCAACATATAAGTAAAGTCTGTCTCCTCGTGTCGTTTTTAAATCTCCATTCAAATTGAACACATGTGTCGTATTATAAAATAGGGCTTTTTAGTCGTAGGCCTCATGGAAAGTTACATTTAAGATATGTAATTTGAAAGAAAATCGTTTCACACTAAAAATACCAAAAATATTCTGCAGAAACTATCACGAATGCAGGCTACGCAGATGATCCTCCACTTCTCATAAATACACAAACTCAAGCTAAATCCCTGTTGCATAGCCTGGAGCAGCTATGATCTCTATGTGAATTTAGATAAAATAGAGTTTATGTATTTTAAACAAAACAGTGTCAAATACCCATTAAATGATAACCCATTGAAATTAATACACTATTTCGAATAACTGGGTAGTAATATCTCATCTATTGAAAGAGATGTTGATATATACATGTGAAAGGCATGGACTTCGATTCTTTTTTCGATCATAGGGAAATATAATCGCTCTGCTAAAATAAAACAGGACTTTTTTGACCTAACGGTACTAAATTGACATTCGTACATCTAGGATCCTGTTGGGACCCATACGTGTTAAAAGTTAACGAATGCAAGAAACTCTGTTTAATTACGCAAAGGTTTATTTACTTCTACAATTTGTAGGTGGTCGCCGGGAAAAAGGAAGAGAGTATGGAAGGTGAGGCAACTTATTATGGTGAGAAAGAGAGAGTAGACAAAGACTTTGAATTTTTTTCTTGGTTTTCTGTTGTATTTCTAACATGCTAGTCCACTCGGTCACGCTAGTCTAAGGTTCCCTTCGGAGAACACCCCCCCAAAAAATGAGACTAGTAAACTTTCACCTCGTCACGGCTTGTGCTTTCACTGTCTATCTTCTGCCTCATAACGTCTCACCATCCTCTCCCCAAAACGAGTCGTTCCCTCCTTTCCACTTAATGTCGGCGGGAGAAACATCCACTTCCCCTGGTTTTGCACATGCATACAAGAATTTTTTGAGGACCTCCAGTTTTCTCTAGTCATTTTAAACAACAAGAGTTTTGGCCAGGCCATTTGGAGACTGTCTGCTTTTTTATTCATTTTTTTTTTAAATTTTCTGTGAGCCGTTCAATTACATTGCAATTTTTCGAAGCTGTGTTTGCCCTACTGTACGGTGGCATCAGATGGGTTCTAGCGAAAAGCAAGATAAAAACTACCAGAGGATGCTGCAAGTTTTTTTCAACTAATTCTGGAAGCAACAACAAAACAGCAACTGCTCGACCACCAATCTCCCATCTCAAATATATCCCCATTAGACGAGCAAGACATTCTGGGTACTGTTGGGGAAGTAAGGACTAACTGATTAGCTATTTTTTTCCGTAGATTCCCCGACAGAGACATATCGGTGTGTTGGTCGACCAGAAAGGACTTACATATATTAGCTCTGTGTGGATGTGCCTGTGGTGTTACGGTTATCCAAGGAAATGGACACGGCAGTGCGAATTCAAATCCTTGAGGAGACTGTTTGAATTTCCAATGGTGATAATATCCTTAGAAAAATTCTGAATCCAATAATTCCTATTCTGGATACGGGTAAATAGTAGTTTAGACTGTGTTCTTTAGCCTAGGTTAAGCAAACACTCTCGGAGAATGAAAACTCCGAATTGGACGCTGTTAAACTCTGCCTAAAATTGACCTTGTGTCACATTCTCCTCGGGCGGAGACGTTTATAAATATATGCAGCTGCCCTTTGTGGACAGTGGATGTTGCTGAAAGGACCCGCAAAAAGTGATGGTGACAAGGGATGGACATTATTATAAATTATTATAAATAGATATACAATATTCGTTCAAAAGGTTTTTAACCTCACTCTAAGTGGTGGTGGTGGTAGGGGGTCCACATGAAATAACGATTAAAACGCTGGACTGCAGAATCGTAATATGTGAGTTCGAACTTCAGGGGCGTTATTAAGTTCACTTTCAGACAAATAGGGAAAGGTATGAATCCCCTTATCCTCCCATCTATGGGTTAAATAGTACGACAATGTCTTTTAAAAAGGATGGATTTGGCGTTAAATAACCCAAGAAGGTTGATATGACATTAAACAACAAACCAGTCTTATCCAGAAAGAATTGCCTTCGCGGAACACTTCATTTCGTTTTAATTTTTGTACTGGTGAAGCCTATACAAAGGTGAGAGATGTAGGATAAATTTGTTGGTAAATTGTGTTTTATGGCCAATCAACACTCGTGTGTTATTAAATGTCAAAATCCGTTTCATACATATATAGATATATGTTAAATATGTGATACATACGATATATGATAATATATGATATACATAAATGCATATACATTAAATATGTGAATAGTAAGCGAATAGTTTGAAGGTTGCATTACTTTTAAATGACCCAGAGCTTGTTTGATAATTTTTTTTCAAATTTTGCTATCAAACATTATTAGTTTTATTTGCACAGAGTTTAATTATTCGATCACTTGCGATGAAATATCAATCATTCAGTTTATCTTTAATTACTTTTTGGCGCACAGTTAAATGGTTTCATGTTTAGAAAATGATTATATATTTATATTTTTATATTCAACCCGTAGATCATATACTAACTGGTACTACCGCTCCGAGTCATTGTGGGCTTGAGAGTGATGGCAAAAAAACTCCATATTCTCCAAAGTTCCAGAACTGGAGTCTTACTATCAGATTCATTAGTGTCTTTGGGGCGAAGATATATATATATATATATATATATATATATATAATGCAAAGCTCTTCTGACGAATTAAGCACTCTGGTATCCGATAGTGCTAAATGTAAACAAACGAATTTGGATACATATGAGTTAATTTCCGAGCGGACGTTGAGTCGTATGCTTGGCTGAATGGTATGTCATCAGCCTGACGTAAAGTTAGGCGAGCTTCAATCCCAGTTTGAAACGTCTCGCGTGTCTAGCTACACTGAAGAGTTGCGATACAACGGATAAATCAGTCTGTAGAAGACAATACACACACACACACACACACACACACACACACACACACACATATATATATATATATATATATATATATATATATAAGGCATCGATAGGCTATCGATCTTATGGAAATCAGACCTGACCGATAAAATGAAACGCAGTTTCTTCCAGGCAGCGGTCGTATCGATACTGCTGTATGGATGCACTACTTGGACGCTAACAAAACGGCTGGAGAAGAAGGTAGACGGTAATTACACAAGAATGCTGCGAGCAATTTTGAACCAGTCCTGGCGGCAGCACCTCACAAGGCACCAACTATACGGCCACCTGCTTCCCATCTCGAAAACTATCCAAGCTAGACGAACCAGACATGCAGGACACTGCTGGAGAAGCAGGGACGAGCTCATAAGGGATGTACTCCTATTAACCCCCACATATGGCCGGGCAAAGCAGGACGACCAGCTCGAACATATGTTATATTTTGACCCTCGCCCCGGCCCCAAAATGCTATTCCAAGGTGATACACCGGAAGGAAGTGACACATTCCAATGGCCAGTAATCGAAAGAGATCGCGCGTGGGCGGATTAAGGCTTATGATATGGAACAAGGTGAAGGTCCCATAGTGCCACTACAGTTATGCACCGGAAAAAGTAACCTCTGAACTGCATGACAGTTATTTCCGCTTGATGGCGATTAAACATTCGATTTCAAAGATCCAGTGGGTGATCGTGTGGGCGTTGAATTATTATATAATTGAGTTGAGTTGGGTGCCAAAGCAGTTGCCAGCAGACTTCCAGAGAGAGACGAGATGTGGTAAGGAAAGCCACATCAGGCCGATGGGGCTTGAAGCCCTGATGAACTGGGGTCCAGAGAAGATGCTGATAAGATGCAGTAAAGAAAGCCAGCATCCAACAGTGGACCCTAAAACCTCTGGTTGAGCATCTAAGAGAACAAGAAAGTCACAACGTGACGGTCATAAGTAGTGGAGGTCAAAATATGAAGTTTATGTTCGGTCTCCAGCACCCTCTCACATGCAAACCGTGAACAACCCTTTCGAACCCTTGCAATAAAGTGAGAGGTATATATGTTGTTAAAGAAGTCTTCCTGTGTCCTTTATTCGTGCGTCCTTTATTCGTGCGTCTGTCGTTTGTCATGCGTCTTTATCATGCGTCGTTTATTACTGCGTCTGTTATCATTGCGTCGGTATGTATCCAGTATATATATGTATGCAACACATACATACAGCAGCTATGTGAGGATACGGGATGTAGCCCTGAAGACCTGCCAGAGGCGATGAACGATAGGGAGAAGTGGCGAGGGTCAGGGATATCCGTGGTCTCGGCACGACATGATAATATATATATATATATGAAACTTTCCCAAGAAAACTTTAACCATTTTACATACTTGCATTTATTAGTATAAGCTTTTTGCTGCAAGAGAAATCAGGACGATTTTTTTCTGTGAAATTGTTTAAAATTATATGAGCAAAAACAATACGTCAATGATTAAGAGATTCATATTCATGGCAATTTTTCTAAGGAGGTTTTCATTTTTTTTTTTTTTTTTTCAAAGTTGATGATTTTCTTTTACACCCTGTCACATGACTGACAACTTTAATTTTCATTTTTCTAATCTGTTCTCGTAGCCATGTAAAATTTTGCCTTTACCAATAAAAAAAATCCCAATAAAATGTAATTTTGCACAGAATAGAAAGTGATGTGTCCACAAGCGAATGATTCTGATGGAGCGGTTCACTAAAATGAACATGCATCGAGACTGGTTGGCGTTCGATCTTAATCAAGCCATGGCTGACAGCAGGGGGGACAGGTGACAAGCGCGATTATTAAATTGTCATCTTTAAAGGTGATAACAAGAAACCCGGTTTGAAATCTGCTCAAAGGCAGGTCAGGGATGTGGCCCTAAATTGTGATTAAAGTGGTTCCCTCCTTATCCGATGGTTGCTTTCCGAGCATTCATATCTCAGGTATCAACATCGTAAACGAAAACGAAATCAAGTTTTGATAAAAACTGGCAGTGTTCGTGATTCAAGTGATTCTGAAAAATAAGTAGATAGATATGAACAGACGGAAATAGATCGATAGTCATGAGCAGAGTAAGAGGAATAGATAGAAAGATTGATATGAAGAGACTGAGATAGATAGATAGATCGATAGATATAAACAGACTGAGACGAATAGATCGATGGATCGATAGATCGATAAATATGAAGAAAATGAGATTGATAGATAGATATGAACAGACGGAAATAGATCGATAGATCTGAACAGACTGAGACGAATAGATCGATCGACTGATCAATTGATAGATAGATAGATAGATAGATAGATATGAAGAAAATGTGATAGATAGATGGATAGATATATATATGAACAGACGGAGATAGATCGATAGATATGAACAGAGTGAGAAGAATAGATCGATCGATTGATCAATCGATCGATAGATAAATATGAAGAAAATGAGATACATGGATAGATAGATATGAATGGATTGAGATAGAGAGAGAGGTAGTTAGGTTTATATGAACGGTCCAAAATAGAGAGATTGATTGGTGGGTAGGTAGGTAGGTATGAACAGATTTGTCTACTGTTCCGTAAACTAAAGTTAGTTGTCTACTATCTGAGAGAAAAGCTGCTTCATGACCCAATTCACCCCAACAGAAATTTAGAAGTATCATACTGTGCTGGGTAATATTCACCACGAAAGATCCAATACGAAGATTTCAGAGAATTTGGATGTCAATCTGAGGACATGGCAGAGGGTTCACAAAGAGTTCGATGAGACCAACTGTGATTACAAACGTATGGCAGCTCGAAAGATTCATTCTTATCAGATAAACAGATTTTCAAACAATTGGTCTTCTACAAGGGTGGCTTTGACATCAAATAACCCATGAAGGTAGATACGAGGATCATTAAATAAGTTTTCAGACTTTTTGGTATAGGCACTTTTTTTGATACTACACACATGAAACTCTAGTCCTCTTCGAACTAATCTCCTCCAGCTGCAATGCACTTGTTGTACCGCTCCAACAACTTCTGGAAGGCCCCATGGAAGTTCTCTTCTTTGAGCGTGACAATGACCTTCGTTACAGCCTATTTCATCTCCTCAATTGTCTCATAACGACAGCCTCTGAGCTTAGAGAATAACCAAAAGTCACAGGGAGCAAGGTCTGGACTATAGGGACGGTGAGGAACTGTCTTGATGCCATTCTTGGTCAAATAGTCGGTGACAATGATGGATTTATGGACTGGAGCATTGTTCTGGTGGAATTCCCATTGACCTGATTTGAAGAGTGCTGGCCTCTTCCGACGGAATCTCTTCCTGAACTCCCTTAAGAACTCAACATAGTAACACTAACCCTTTGGCCAATCAACTCGGGTGTATTGACTTCCTTACTGCTTCCACACGTCTCATCGTCCCTCACAGACTCCTTGTCTTCCTTGAATCTCTTATGCCATTCAAAAACTGATGCTCGATTCAACACCAGTCTGAAGCATTCCATAGGTTTCTGTGGCATTTTTTCCAAGTTTAAAACAGAATTTTATTGCATATCGTTCTTCTAAAGTGTCCTCACATCCAGATCGCATTTTTGAACTTCACCAGCTGTGAAAATCAGGCTTTAGTAGGGTGTATTCCAATTGCTGCTGTAGCTGTTCATTTGAACCTGAAATCATAAGAAATGGTCAGTCATCTCATAAGATGTATAGCAATAACATACTGAATTTTCAAGAGTCTACGACAATTATAAATGCCTATACAAAAAGTCTGGAAACATATTGAATGCACCACGTACATAGTTATCAATAAAATAAAAGCTTTTTTAGGGCAGATATTGGCATACAAGCTTTAAAAAGCGCTTCAAGAGTTATATATTACTTATATTTATATGACGTCACAACGGGATATAGGTATAGTAATCCAGAGAATATTTTCTTATATCGCAACTCTTCAGTGTGACTAGACACGCGAGATTCTCGACGCTGGGATTGAAACAAGGCTAATTTTAAGCCAATCTGAGATCCTACCTCATAGCCACAAGGAAACTCAGTGTTAGCGAAGGGATTTTAACGCATATGTATCACTTTTTTGTTTTGTTTACATATATACGCTTACGGCTACCGAGTGCTGAATTCATTCGAAGAGCGTTGCATTACGCAAATGGCAGCCACTGATTCCCTCGCTAGAGAGCTCAACCTCATGGGGGTGGGGAAGCATATCTTGTCATCCGCAGACAGACTTCTTCATTGTATCACAGCTCTTCAGTGTGGCTAGACACGTGAGAATCTCGAAGATAGGTTCGAAACCCGGCTGACTTTTACGCCAGTTGGATATATATATATATATATATATATATATTTGATTGAACATAATAGACATTTTTTATCTACATATTTTTTGTTAATTTTTTTTAAATTGCTATATTGATCTTATGATATACGACGGGAATTGGTTGATAAACCGTCCATAATTAGTTATTTCTCATGTACTTCTGACCAACCGTCAGGGGAGGACGTATTACAAAAGTGAAGTAACCTTTGTATTTACATTATTACTTTGTGAGAATGAGCGTTTGTACTGTTGTATTGTGTAGCGTTTACTTTTCAAATTTGTTTCTATAAATAACTAATCATGGAAGGTTTATCAACCAATTCCCGCCAAATATCATAAGATCGATACGGCTATTTGAAAGGATTAACAAAAATATGTAGATAAAGAATGTCTATTATGTTCATTCAAATATGTATCAATGAAGAAATGCTGCCAAAAGTGGGTAAAGTGTTCACCAATGGTCCGGAAGACCTGGGTTCAATCCAGGTTGCGTTATACCAAATACTTTAAAAATGGTACTTGATACCTCCTTGCTTAACACGCAGTGATATAAGGTACGTATCAACGGTAAAGTGGAACAATCCAGGGAAAGGAGTGGAACCCTCCTCTACACCTTGGTGTAGTAGCTATTGAAAATGGAGCCTTTTGGTCATCCTCGACAACGGTTATATATATATATATATATATATATATATATTGTGTACCAAGCCAGCAAGTCGTTATCTCAACAGGACCGGGTATTATTTTATAATCAAGACTAAGTGAAGACCTTCAAGTCTTATTATTTTTCCATGTCAGGATCAAGTTGGTGAAGAATGTGCTCCATACAAGCCCAAGCATTTTTGACAATTTTGCTAGTCGACTTCAAGGGTTAGGTTGTTTGTTGCTGTTAGTTTTATTTATATTTATTTGGAGTACTTTATATATATATATATATATATATATATATATATATTTATACATATAATGTCAAAGAATTTAGTCAGCGACCCCTGGGTTTCATGGAGTTTTTACAAAACAACAATCATCAAGCTGTTAACAAAATGAAATGAATCGAAAATCGAAAAATACAGTCAAAAACCGTTGGGATTTTGTAGGAAAGTTTACGTGTTATAGTAGGTGTGTGTGTGTGTGTGTGTGTGTGGATATGTGTGTGTGTGTGTATTTTTATGTGGGTTTTAGTTGCGTATTATTGTGTGTGTATGTGTGAGTGGTATATAGTGTATGTGTATCTGAAGGTATATATGCAGCGCGTTGCTTTTACCGGATGTTAGTCGTTTGTGTATCTCAATTTTGCTACTTTATTGTTGGGAAATAATTCTTTATCTATTTTCTAATGTGTAGGTGATTATAACCAAGGAACCAAGGAACAGAACATCATCATTGCATGTCGGGGGAAGTAAATAAAAATTTTATTTGTTTTACCAAACACACACACACACATATATATATATATATATATATTGTCATCCAGACAATCTGTTTCGTTCTATCAGAACTCTCGGTGTTGCTAGGCACGTAGGACACTTGAAGCCGGGATCGAAACTCGCCCAACTTTACGTTAGACTTAGTATCAGACCGCTTGGCTAACAAGCATACCACGTTGGTTAAGGGAATTATTAGGTATTATGTAGCAGCAGCAGCAGCAGCAGCAGCAGCAGCAGCGACGTCCGTTTGTTTACATTTTTATACCCTATCGACTACCAGAGTGCTCAATTCTTTCGAAGAGCTTTGCATTATGCGAGTGGCAGCCGAAAATTCCTTCGCCAGAGTGCTCAACCCCCATGGGGGAGCGTATATATTGTCATTCACAGACAGACTGTTTCGTTTTATCAGAACTCTTCAGTGTGGCTAGACACGTAGGACGCTCGAAGCCGGGATCGAAACCCGTCCATCTTTACGTTAGACTTAGTATCAGTATACATATATATATATATATATATATATATATATATATATATATATATATATATATATATATATATATATAACTTCTCCGAAAGAGCAGGATGCGACACAAGGTAAATTTTTTTAAAGTAGAGCCTAACACATTTTAATTCAAAGTTTTCGTTCTCCTTGTTTGTTTGCCATAACCATGGTGAAAGAACTAATTCTGCTGTATAATTTATCAATAGCCCAACAAAGAATATCTGGACTCGTTCCTTTCCCAAGGGTATTAGCGTTATGTGAAATTGCTTAGTCTCTATTAGGATTTGATCTCTGCTAACCAAGTTCATTTCCTGCAATGATAACCATTACACAACAAGCTCTTCTTTCGTATACTGTCCTATTTTTTTCGCCCGTGGATGGAATGCATTTAGACAACATTCACTGTATCTGTAACTAGTGGCATTGGTTGTTGTCTCTGTGATTTTTAATATTATCCATTTTCTTTCTTCTCTCTTATTGTTTTGTACTTTTGTGTTTTAACTACTTTTTGCTTTCTGTAGAACATTATTTGAAAAGCCAGAATGACTTTTATTTCTGTTCTCTATAATTTCAATTCGTTTTCTTTAAAATTTACTTTTATTTTCAATCGAAATGTTGTAAACAAGTATTGTAAAATAAATAAATAAGATGTTTTTTTCTAAACCAGATTAAAATCCACCATTTTTTTAATATACATACAATAATTTGGATAAAGTTTATGCCAAAGATCATTGCAAAAAAGAGTTTTCCTTTTGATCGTATAAGGATATATATATATATATATATATATATATATATATATATATATATATATATAGAGAGAGAGAGAGAGAGAGAGAGAGAGGTTTTTATGTTTTTCCTTGAGAATTGCGAAAATCTTGATATCGCTTGCGTTTTCCAAGTTCATACGTGGTTTGTTTACATTGTATCATGACAGAAGATGTATTTACTAATGAAGATATGTACCCTGAATGAAACGTTAATTTTTTTCAAGATCGTCATCGTGAGATGCAACACAGTTATTCAAACGAGTTTTCAATTGGTCGAATCACCTTTAAAACTATTCTGTCGTATTTTTTTTAAAAGTCCTCCTCTTCTTTAGTTCTTGATCTTTAGGTGAATTACAAATTATGACAGATTCATTTTTAACGACATATCAATCTGTTAAGGGTTATTTTATGCTTTCAAATTTGCGAATTGCGTTTATTTTATATTTGTATTTATAATGTTTGTATAGTTGTTTTTTATTAAGATATTTTTGTAAACAGTTTTATGGTATCTAGCATTCCAAAGACAAAAATCTGTACCAAGTTGTATGGTTTCAAGTATTCCAATTTAATAGTAATAATTATATGGCTTTTTACCAGCTCATTGGTACAGTGGTAAAGTGTTCGCTAATGGTCCGGGAGACCAGGGTTTAATCCTAGGTCGAGTCATGCCAAAGACTAAAAAATAGTACAGTGTTGTACAGTACAGTAATAGTGTTGTATAGTTATGACCAACTATACACATATACATGCAGAAACATAACGACGGCAATAAAGACGAGCGGACATAGTTCTTTAGAAAAATATACCTCTCACTTTATTCGAAAGGGTTACGAAAGGTATTATCCGTGAAAGGTGAGAGCAGACTGGGGTAAACTATTGTTAATACAAATAATTCATTATACCTATGAATTATTTGTATCAAGTATACCAACTGTATACGAATAATTTTTAAACATATCTATTTGTCCATAGAAGAGAACCAGCAGCTATTACCACTCCAGAACAGAGTGGATCCGGGAGTAATGACAATGAAGAGGTACTCTACTTTTTTCGAACCTTCAAAATAGGAGCCACACCATCAAATGCAGTTTAGTGTCATACCCAGGAGTTAATTTTCAGTTTGGTAAACAAGAAAAAGTCGACATGATATTTTTTTGTATGGATCACATTACACTTGCCTAATCACGTACTTCATTAAAAAATATTTCGTTCAGAAACTATTAAGCGTGTTTTTTGCATTTTTGAAAATCGACACAGACTCGTCTCGAAAGTCGTCTTGGTTGTTTCAACAATAGTCCTTCGTTAAATTGGCATAGTCAGCTGGGGCTGCAGACTACACTGACAGGATTTTTGCAGAGGGGTAAGACTCCCCTAACGAGTATCCTGTGGCCCAGTCGGCTGAATCTATAGAATAAACCGACTGCATCTCAGCAAAGGGTTAAGACTCCCCCAATAAATGTCCTTGGGCCCAGTCAGCTGGGACTGTAGAATACACTGACTGCATCTCTGCAGAGAGGTAAGACACCTCCAACGAGTGTCCTGCATATGACGCTAAACAATCTGATGATGAGGCTCCAGTAATGCTGGAGCTTTAGGGAATGCCGAGTACCCCTTTTTTGCCATCGTTCTCAGGTCCACTCTGACTTGAAGTGATAGCACCTGGTAGGGTCCTATCTATGAGTCAAATAGAACTAAACGGTGTTGTTAAAAGTTGCTGAATATATCATCATCATCATGTCGAGGCGCCAGCACGGATATCCCTGACCCTCTCGTTCCGCCCTCATCTATCTTCTATTGCTCTTGGTCTTCAAGGTTACATCCTGTACCAGCACAGAGCTGTTGTTTATAGGTTCGAGCTGGTCGTCCTGTTTTTTGCTCGTCTATGTGAAGGGGTCCACAGGAGTATGTCACTTATGAGCTCGTCCCTACTTCTCCAGCAGTGTCCTGCATGTTTGGTTCGTCTAACTTAGATAATTTTCGTAATAGGTGGTAAGTGGCTGTACAGCTGCTGCTTTGTGGGTGCTGCATCCAGGACTTGTTGAATATTGCTCGCATCATTCTAAATTTTAAGTTTACAAAATTACAACTCAATTTTGATATATTTTGATTACATCACATATACAATTATCTAATCTTGCAAAGACTAATCATCTTCAAATGGCCAGCCTCTGAAATTATTTGATCAGTTCATATCCCTCGGTAGCAACATTTCTTCTACTGAAATTGATGTAAACATACGCGTAGATAAAACATTTTAACATGCGGATACCTAAAGCATGGACTGCTAATCACATGTTACGTACATGGAAGTTTGATCTCTCTTATAAAATAAAATTGGAATACTTCCAAGTCGTAGAAATATCAGTACAACAGGATGGTTATACTACATGGACGCCCATGAAATAAATGGAGAAAAAAGAATGAAGGGAACTACTCAAAGATGCTGCGTGCTGTTTTGAACAAATTCTGCAAGTAGCACTCGACGAAAAAGCGGTTGTACGGCCACTTACCTCTCGTCTCACCAACAATCATAGTAAGACGAGTAAGAAACATGCTGGACTCTGCTGAAGAATTCATAAGCGACATTCTCCTATTGACTTCTACGCATGGACACACCAGCGTTGGATGACCTGCAAAGATTTACATGCATCAGCTCTGTGCAGACACTCGGTGTTGTGTTGAAGACTTATCAAGAGAGATAGTTGATAGAGTCGACGGATAGAGAGAGAGAGAGAGAGAGAGAGGGGGGGGAGACTTGCTGTCGATACGTCTTATTGATGATGATGATGATGATGATGATGATTGATTTTTACCAGAAAATATGGTACTTGGCGTCATTGAAAATTGATAACTATATTAGTTAGATTAAATATTCAGTTGTTCTGAAAATATTGTCCAATTTTCGTATAAACAGTTTAAATTCTGTTCAAACATATCTTATTAGTTGTATAAGAACTTCACATTACTAATGATTAAAGAGACTTCTTGGTCAATTTTCGGTCGATTCTTTCAGAATTTGATTTTGAAGGATATGTGAAGGTTTTACGTGAAAAAAGAAGAGATGTGTTGACTTTTTTCATGAGGTGAACTTCGGTCATTATTTTGTTTCCTGACATTGCTCGGCCACATGTTGCCAGGATGACACTGCAGAAGCTCACTGATTTGAGATATGAGACTGTGCCGCATCCACTATATTCTCCCATTCTTTCACCCGCTGGCGACTATTTTGTCAAACACTTGACCATTTTCAACGCCAAAAAAATTCCTTTCCAAGGGGAATTAGAAAAATACATTTAAAGATTTCTTGATTTCAAAATTTTTCAAGTTTTATTGTACGTGCTTAGATAAACTTCTTTATCGACGGCAGAAATGCATATTTTGGAATCATATTTTGATTGATTAAAACAATGTTTGAATTCATTGATTCGGAAATAAAAAATAATTCTTCTTGGTTTGGACGTTATTTCCCGAATAGCCTTAAAACAAAAATATTGCCTATTTACACGCTTCATAATTGTGGATTTTCATAATGGTAGCTGATTCAGCGCTTTGTAGATATCAAGGAGGGATTCATGTCGATATTAATGACGTGGTGAGGAAACATTGTTCTACTTCTGTTTCCTCTATTTATTGAGAATACTGGATTCCCTTGTTAATATTTTTGAAGGTTATTTTGGAACAAGACATATACATATTCTTAATCTTGAATTCTTGGACAAAAATATATTTTTCAATTTTGTTTTTATGATTTGTTTTGGGCTGAAAGGTTTTATTGCTTAATTAACAGTTTTATCGAAAAATAATAATAATAAAATTTGTACAAGCTGATTTATTATGAAAATTATGGTGCAATCATTAAAATAGCTTGTTAGCTGAGGAATATACTAATTTTAGATTAAATACTTCAATGCTTTCCAGAGATATTTTGATTTCTTAAAATATTTATTAATTTCATTTTGGTTTAGTTTGGTTTGCTTTTATGGCATATCAACCATTGTATGTTATTTAATGCCAAATCCTCATTATGCAGATATATTTATCTCATATGATTTGGTTTGGTTGGGTTTTATGGCATATCAACCATTGTAGGTTATTCAATGCCAAATCCTCTTTATACATATATATTTAGTACATATAATTTGGTTAAGTTTTATGGTATATCAACCATTGTAGGTTATTTAATGCCAAATCCTCTTTACATATATATTTGACACATATATTTGGTTTTATTGGGTTTTATGGCATATCAACCATTGTCGGTTATTTTATTTATTAATTATCATTTTTATAAAATAAAAAATATATATTAAAAATATATTTATCACATATAATTTGGTTTAGTTAGGTTTTATGTCATATCAATCATTGTAGGTTATTTAATGCCTAATCCTCTTTATACATACATATTGAACACATGATTTGGTTCGGTTGGGTTTCATGGCACAACAGCCATTGTGAGTAATTTAATGCCAGATCCTCTTTATACATATATATCTGATATATATGATTTTTAAACACGTTTTCTTAATGTTTTTAAACGAGCCTATGCTCATTCTTTTTCACGCAGTTAAATGGCTCCAAATATTGCTATGTATTGCTAACAATTCAATTAAACAATCATTTGTTTACACACAGTTAGATGATGAGACAGTTCTATTTTAAACAATTCTATTCAGCATGAATTTTCACTCGGTTTAAATTTGGAACAGATCTATCTAACCTATACACAGGACCGCTTTGGCATTAAATAGCCTACAAAGGTTGATATGCCATTAAAACAGAGGAACCAAACCAAACTATACATAGGACCCTATCAAGTGCTCTCACTCCTGGCCAAAGTGGACCTGGGAATAATGGAAATGAAGGAGTACTCAGCATTCTCCAAAGCTCAAGCATCCCTATAGCTTCACCATCATATAGTTTAGTGTCATGTCCAAGACACTCATGGGGTGTCTTACGCTTCTGCAGAGATGCATTTGGTGTATTCTACAGCCCCTGCCGACTGGCCACGACTATTTCAGTAAAATATTACTCATAAAACCATATTTTTGGTTACTTCACTCAAAAATAAGTGCAATGAGCTGTGGTATATAAGTCGATGTTTTAAGCCAGAGAAAAATTTCCATAAAACTCGGGATCGACTTATAAAGCTGGGCTAAAATCCACACATTTACAACGGAGTAGTCAACCAGTGGAAATGTTCTCCGAACAACCGATATACACCACATATTGTAACTCCGGCAAATTGCTAGAAATATTTCTAACTTAAACTCGAGTTTGGTAAAAATATTTAACAAGTTAACTCAGGTATTGGAATAAAATACAGAAATTGTAATGCAAATTATGTATTATATTAACGCTATATCACACAGAATATAAGAATCTTCCTTGTCACTTAAGCATCGAAGTATATACAAAAGCTCTACTTAAATTCTTCAATATGGATAAATATATGATCTAACTGTCAATTTCTATATCCCCCTCTCTTCTTTCTTCTCCTTTTATTTCTGAATTCTCTTTCCCTACTTCTCGTTCTGTCAATCTCTTTCTCTCTCTCTCTCTCTCCCACTCACTCAATCAATCTCCCCCTCTCTCTCCCACTCACTCGATCCATCTCTCTCCCCTCTCTCTCTCCCACTCACTAACTCCATCCCTCTTCCCCCCTCTCTCTGAATATATATATATATACTTTTATAAGAATCTTCCTTGTCACTTAAGCATCGAAGTATATACAAAAGCTCTACTTAAATTGTTCAATATGGATAAATATATGATCTACCTAATATTCTCCCTCTGGCTACGGGTAAATAATAGGGCAGATTAGGTTCTTCAGCCTTGGTGAGGCAACTAGTCTAGGAGAAGGAAAACTCTGAATACAAACCTGTTAAACTCCTCTAAAAAATTGACCTTGTGTCATATCCTGCCCGAGCGGAGAGGTTGGGTAAATATAATATATGATCTACCTGTTGATTCCTATATCCCACTCTCTTCTTCCCTCTCCTTCTGAATTATCTTTCCCTTCTACTCGTTCTGTCATTCTCTTTCTCTCTCTCCCACTCACTCAATCCATCTCTCTCCTCTCTCTCTCTCTCTCTCTCTCCCACTCCCTTACTCTATCTCTCTTTCCCCCCCTCTCTCTTTCTTTGAATATATATATATATATATATTGTCATCCACAGACAGACTGTTTCGTTCTATCAGAACTCTTCAGTGTGGCTAGACCCGCAGGACGCTCGAACCCGTCTAACTTTACGATAGATTAAGGTTTCAGACCACACGGCTACAAGCGGACTACGTTGGCTAAGGGAATTTTAAGGTATTTTATTTTTAGCAACAGCAGCAGCAGCCTTTGTTTACATTTTTTAATACCCTATCGGCTACCAGAGTGCTCAATTCTTACGAAGAGCTTTGCATTACGCTATATATATATATATATATATATATATATATATATATATATATATATATATATATACTTTTATAAGAATCTTCTTTGTCACGTAAGCATCGGAGTATATACAAAAGCTCTACTTAAATTGTTCAATATGAATAAATATATGATCTACCTGTCGATTTCTATATCCCCCTCTCTTCTTTCCTCTCCTTCTATTTCTGAATTCTCTTTCCCTACTTCTCGTTCTGTCATTCTCTTTCCCTCTCTTTCCCACTCCATCTCTTTTTCCCTCTCGCTCTCTCTCTCTCTAAATATATATATATATATATATATATATATATATATATATATATATATATGCAGATTTTTCTTTGTAATAATTTTAGTAAATTTTTTGTCATACGCATGATATCAAATATTCAAGTTTGTTGTCATTGAAAAAGCCCTTCTATTTCCAACATTTAGATCTTTTGGGTAAGGTTTGGTCTACCGGTCGCCTACTGTAGGTCGGGGGGGGGGGGTCAACCGAAACAACAAGTATAAATCTATTCTGAAATACTGAGCTAAAAATTGTGAGGAAGACTTATACTCCAAATCGACAAATAAACCACAATTTACAGTATTTATTCTTGCTTGGCTAATTTGTCCCTTTGAAGACACTGCAAAGTGAATAAAATATAATATTTTAGTAATACACATAGAGTCATTGCACAGTTCTTTGTCATATAAATATCGTACAGTTTATAGCTGGGTGGAAAGAAAGAGAAGATGATTTCATGGCAAAACAAAGTGAAGGCACAAATAGCCTCGATCAAGCATTGAACTAAGATCGCAAAGCCCATTTTCACCGATGAGGATTATAACACCAAAAATACTCCCTTGTAGAACAAAGGAATAAAAATAAACACTGCTTATTGTAAAAAAAAGGTAAAATAAAAAATAGTAAAATCAATAAAATTTTAAAAATATCAATAAACAAGATAAATAATCTAAATAAAATTAAAATACTGCTCAACACAAAAATGAACGAGATTGAAAAAAATTAAATGAAAAAGATAAAAAGAAATAAAATAAAATAAAATAAAAGCAAAAAAATAAATGAAAATTAAGATATAATAAGATAAGTGAAATAAATTAGGATAAAATGAAAAAAATTAAAGAAAAGAAAAGAAATGAATTAAAATTTAAAAAAATTAAAAAATTAAAGAAAAGAAAAGAAATGAATTAAAATTTAAAAAAATTAAAAAATTAAAGAAAAGAAAAGAAATGAATTAAAATTTAAAAAAATTAAAAAATTAAAGAAAAGAAAAGAAATGAATTAAAATTTTAAAAAATTAAAAAATTAAATAAAAGAAAAGAAATGAATTAAAATTTTAAAAAATTAAAAAATTAAAGAAAAGAAAAGAAATGAAAAAAATGAATAAAAGAAATGAAATGAAATGAAATAAAATAAAATAAAATAAAAAGTAAAATCAAATGTAATAAATGAAATAAAATAAAATAAATGAAATGAAAAAAAAAGATCAAATAAAAAAATAAAAAGATTAAATTAAATTAAATTAAAGAAATAAAAAATGAACTAAACTAAAATGAAATAAAAAATGAAAAAAAAAATGAACGAATTAAAATAAAATGAAATAAAATGAATATAATGAAATAAAAAATAAATAAAATGAAAAAAATTGGAATAATTCAATTGAATTAAGATGAATTAAATTAGATTAGATTAAATAAATGAAATGAAAGGAAATAAATGAAATGGAATAAGAAATATTAAATAAAAAATAAAAAAATTAAATAAAGTAAAATAAAATCAAATAAGTAAAATAAAATTAAATAAATAATGAAAATAGAACAAACGAAATAAAATAGAATGAAATAAAATAAAATTATTAAAATAAAATAAAATAAAATAAATGAAAATAGAATAAAAAAAATAAAATAAATAAAAATAGAATAAAATAGAATAAAATAGAATGAAATAAAATAGAATAAGATAAAATAAAATGAAATAAAGTAGAATAGAATGAAATGAAATAAAATGAAATAGAATGAAATAAAATAAAATAGAATAAAATAAAATAAAATAGAATAAAATAAAATAGAATAAAATATCAAGTAAAATAAACAAAATAACAATAAAACAAATAAAGTGAAATAAACAAAATTAAATAAAACAGAATAGAATGAAAAAAAATGAAATAAAAAATGTAATAAATGGAATTAAATAAAACAAACAAAATAAAATAAAATAAGATAAATTAAATTCAATAAAAAGACTAAAATAAGATTTTAAAAAAGTAAAATAGATTTTAAAATTATAATAAATGAAAAAAAATGAAATGAAATAAAATAAGGTGAAATAAAAGAAATAAAATCAAATAAAATCAAATAAATTGAAATGAAATAAGATCGAATTGAAAAATAAAATGAAATAGAATAAATGAAAGAAAATAAAATAAGTTGAAATAAAATGATTAAAATGAAATGAAATGAAATACAATAAGATAAATTGAATAAAATGAAATAATTAAAAGATGAAATAGAATTAAAAGATAAAATGAAATAAAATAAACGAAATGAATTAAAATTAAAATAAAAGATAAAATAGAATTTTAATAACAGATAAAATAATTAAGAAAAAAAGAAATAATTTATACTGCAAAAATAAAAAAAATGAAAACATAGATTATATAAAATAGAATAAAAATAATTCAATAAATTAAATTCTGCTTCCTGCAATAATATTTAGCTATTGTTATCCTTTGTTTTATTGTTAAACAATAATCCATGTTTGTTTTGAGCAAATGTGAATGAACTTTCATTTCGAATTCATAAGAGAACATCAGAAAAATTGGAATATCAAGACAAAAAAGATAGGAAATAAAGAAATTAATCGGACAAAAAAATAAGTTGAATATAAATTTCAAAAATAGAATTTAAAAAACTCAGCAGAAATCACTTGAGCTCTAAAATCGCCTTGTATATAAAAAAAAACGTTAAAGAAATATCTTTTATCTCGATTAGGGTTAAATAAGAAACGAACTGTAAACAAAGACATTCGGTGTATATAGTAAATATTTTTACTCTAAAAATCCTTGTAAAAATATTGATGAAAAGTTTTGGCTGTGCTTTCTCGTCTACGAATGTTTACGAAGGCGACTGTTTTTATTCTCTCTCTTTCTCTCTCTCTCTCTCTCTCTCTCTCTATATATATATATATATATATATGCACGTGTGTATATGTGTGTGTTTATTAATCCCTTCACACAAGCAAGATGCAATATTAAGTCAATCTTTAAGCGGACTTTTGACAGGTTTCACTTGAGAATTTTCCTTTCCCTAAACTGGTTGACGTACCAAAATGGTAGAACCCAGTCTGGTCTACTCTTTATCCATAGTTGGATATATATATATATATATATATATATATATATATATATATATATATATATATATATATATATATATATATATATATAAAATTAACTTAATCGCGAGTCGGAAATCTCCTATTAAAGTTTCACCTTAACGGATCATCAGGAAGTCTAAAACCGACCCGGTCAGTTTTAGACTTCCTGATGATCCGTTAGTAGGAGATTTTCGACTCGCGATTTAAGTTAATTTTATAATTGGCTCCACTCGTGTTGAGCACTCTTGTAATTTGTAGCATTGCAGTGTTGACGAAGGGTTTTAGTTTTCTTTTGACCAACTGACTGCATATCTCTTGATTTTTTTCAAGTGGTGTGACGGGGTTGGCCTTTTCTTTCTTTTTGTCCTATAATATTTTATTCTTTTTTCCCCCGGGCGGTGATTCGAGATATTTCATCTCTTGTTCCTGGCGGGTTTTTTCCTTTTTTTCTGGTAACCGTGAATGCTGGTAGATATTAGATTAGGAAGTATGTATGTATATATATATATATATATATGGATTAGTATATGTTCATATGGATTAGTCGATGTCGTGTTTAGATCAATCTTTGATTTTTTTGCTTACGATAATGTTGATTTATATAATCCATTTCTTAAGTAACGAGCTAATCCTTATTATTTCAATTATTTCATAATATCTTTTGGCTAAAATTATACTCATGTATTGAGATAATCCTTTTTTTTTCCCCACTCTATCGGTGAGGGCTGGAATATGCTGACTATAACCCCAGCTGGAGGGGACGACTACTCCCAAAAAACAACGTCCTGGGTTTGAAACTAAACTGTATCAAATGGTAAAGCTTTTACCTCTGAAGATTGGGGTAGTGTAGACTACCGCTTCATTGTCATTACTCCCAGATCCACTCTCATCCAGAGTGATAATATATGTTAAAGTTCCATCTATACGACTAATAGAATTGTTTAAAAATTGTTTGTATTCGACAAGGCTGTATCCACAAAAAGAATGCTTGATGGTATACATGAAGTGGAAGCAAAATTTGGAATAATTTCTAAAACGATTTTTTAATCCAATTAGTCCAGTTTTTGGAGAAAAAAAAAACATGCCATAGATCTAAATTTTTATGATTAGCAATTTTTCATTAAAATTCAACCCAATATGAGTGAGCAAGAAAAGAAATGACAAAGAATCTATGATCTGCTTAACGCCGAAACCACTATGTCAGCCAAATTGTGTAAACTTTTCTGTTTTTTGTCTATCTTTTTTTGTTGTTTATTTTTTAAAATTAAGCTAAATCTTGTTTTATTACAGAGTCGTTGATAATTACACTAGACTATTCCTAATATTACTTCCGCACACTATACATATGTTAATTATTTGAGCTAATTGTATTTACTAAGAATTACTATGTGTTACTTGAAACTATATAACTGACTGTTAACAAATGGTTTTTATTAAAAGAGAAGCAATTACTTGAAAAGAAATAATTATTTGCATAAGAGAGTGGCACATTGGAATGAAGTGAGACCGTAGCGATTGAACACCGATCACCAACGGACGGAAGAGGCGGACCTCCAAATAATATAAATAAAAGTACCGGGCTATTAGGATGGGATAGGTAGACACTTGTCGAAAGGACAAATTGTCGGACGGACATCATTGAGAAAAGACTTACAGTAATAGCTTGGCCGGCAGTGTACGGATAGTAACAATCTTTTTTCTGTCTTTTTAACTGTTTATGTGTTATTTCGGTTGAATGAAATACTTATACTTTTGTTAAGTAGTCTGTCAATTATTTTCTCTTGTTTTTAAGAACATGTGAGTGTTACAAAATATAGGAAAACTTAAAACAATACAACATTTTGAAACAGATGAATATTATTAAAAAGAAATAAGTTTTGGGAACCATGTAATTATTAGTATTAAAAAGGAATACTTGAAACCAAATAACTTTATATAACTAATAAAGCTTTTGGGTTGGGGTTCTTTGTTTGATGGCATATCAACCTTTATGGGTTATTTGATGCCAAAGGCATCCTTATACAAGAACAGTAATGATACCGTTTAAGCAATGAGAAGGTTCAAATATTTCCTAAGGTAGCCCAGCCGGCTGGGGCTGTAGAATATACCGACCGTATTTCTTTAAAGGGCTAAGACTTCCCCGGCGAGGGCCGTGTCAGCTGGAGCAGTAGAATACACCGATTGCATCTTTGCAGAGGGATACTCCCCTAACAAGCAATGTGGAAATGACAATAGACAATTTGGAGAATGCTGAGTACCCGTTCAATACCATCACTCCCAGGTCCACTCTGGCTTGGATTGGTAGCACCTGATAGAGTCCTATCTATGGGTCTGATAGAACTATTTTACATTTAAAGTGAGTGCAAGCAAATGACTAATGCTGAACTGAATTTCTTGAAATAGAAGTGTGGGTAAACCAATGACTGATGTTTAATAGAATTGTTTGTGACATATAGCAATACTTGGAACTATTCTACTACGTTAACTTGTCTTTACAAATAATCTGAATGTAAAATATATCTATAACGCGGATTTGTCAGTAAATAACCCACAATAGTTGATATGGAATAAAACCAAACTAAACCAAAACTAAGAATATCAATCTAAAAGTGAACGAAATAGCGCTATTTCATTCGAGAGGAATACTTAATATCATATCACTTCAGAATTAAGTAAAAGTTGGTGACCTTAGTCGAGGGTGATCCGAAAGCTCAATTTTCTATAGCTACAACACTAAGGTGTAGGGGAGGGCGATACTTCCTGATTTTATGGCATATCAACTTTTGTAGGTTATTTAACGCCAAATCAATTTTAAAGAAAAAAGTTCTAATTCAAACAATTCAGTTTAGGTTAAGTATGCAGTTTAAATATAAGTACAGTTTAATTGTGAAAAACAATCTTATTTCAAGCTATTCCTTTTAGTCAAGCAGTTCTAATTCAGCTAATTCAGTTTAGTATTAGGACAGATTTTGTTTACATACGGTTCAATGTCAAAACAGTTCTATATCAAACAGTTCAGTTTTGTGTAAGTATAGTTTCAATGTCAAAAACAGTTCTATTTCAAATAATTCAAATTATTTTTGGGCACGCACTTTAAATGTAAGTACAGATTAATTGTAAAAAGCATTTCTACTTCAAGCTATTCAGTTTAGTCAAACAATTCAGTTTAGCATAAGTACGCCGTTACTTCTATTTAACCCATAGATAGGGCCCTATGAGGTGCTACTACGCCGGGCCAGAGTGTACCTGGGAGCAATGACAATGAAAAGGTGCTTTGCATTCCCAAAGCCCCATCATCACTGGAACATCACCATGAGGTTGTTTAGTGTCATACCCCGGAAACTCATTGGGGGAGGTCTTACCCCTTTTGCAGAAGTGATGTCGGTGTATGCTATAGCTCCAGCTGACTTGGCAAAAAATATGAGGGCACACAGCAAATATCAATGAAGTAGTTGCGGTAACATGATTAGGAAAGCGAACTGATATCCATATACCAATTAAACCGTGGGATTATCATGATTTCAGATCGTATTTTTGAATAGATACGAAATTCTGTTTCTTGCCAGTATCCATGCATTTATATTCATTTAAATTTTAACAAATAAGCAGCTTTTCGCGCTATATATCGCCATAAGTTCCGTTAGCTAATTCTTTCACGGCTATCCGACTTGTCTGTTTGTGGTCCGTGTGCATGTATGCGTTAAATTGGTCAGTATACAAGCCCATTTACTTCGTTCCATTTACTGGAATCAGCCTTATCAATCGAACTTTTAGATCAGGACCTAAAAGCATGCATAATTCATTAGGTAATATTTAGCTGCGTGACATTGAGCATAGACTTTGCAAACACACAAGGCACAGCAGTTGTCTCTTTAAAAAGACACGCTTTTGTTCGGGCTGCTTTTTCTATGAGAAGGTCGACTTTTTCATCAATAAATCGATAAACCCCATAAAAGAAATATAAAAAAGAAAGAAGGAAAAAAGAAGAAAAAGAAAACGAAAATAATCCTACGAATATAGAATCCTATTAACTCCTTACGAACCGAGTGCTGCAGTATCAAATGTACCTCCACGGATTTTTCTATGAAATTTCATAAAGATTTAATGAAAAACTAGACTGCCTGCTAACCCATTGGGTTCACGTTTTACCAACATTTTTTTTTGTAGGACCTGAAATTTTCCATTATCTATAGTTAGAGAAATAAAACAACTACGTTCAGCACAAATCAAAATTCCGAAGCAAATTGGACAGGAAATTGCTTTATTCTCTAAATTTATGGATTAAAATGTGTTTCTCTAATAAATATCTTGTAAACATGTACAAGTATTTAAAAAAAATTACAATGGTCGTATACAAAAAAATGAGCATATATATCTCTATATATACAGGGTGAAACGATAAAATTGTCGTCCTAAAGAAAACAACACTTCAGCTTTATTTTAATACTTTTATTGAAAAAATCAATTAAAGTAACTTGATTATGTAGTAGAGTTTACATCTATTCAATGTAGCCACCTTCAGCCTCAATCACCGCCTCGATACACATCCAGAACTGGGAGCATGCCTTTTCCACAAGCGCCGGCGGGAGCTCGGCGAATACTCTGCGGATGGCGCCGATCCGGCTGGCTTTGGTGTTGTGGGAGGTCATGTTGGTGATGTTCTCGACGTATGACTAAACGAAGTAGTCCAGCAAGTTCAAGTCGAGGGAGGAGGGTCCAGTCAGAGAAGGGTACAAAGTCGTAGCACTCATTCTGAAGCCAAGCCTGGGTCTCTTTGGTCTTGTGGGCCGGCGCCGAGTTTTGCTGCCACACCCAGGGTCTGCCACTGGCCACTTGATTGCACCAGGGGATCACCACACTCTTCAGCACATCTAGGTATACTTTGGTGTTGACTTTTAAGCCGTCTTCGAAGATGTGAAGTGGCATGATGTGGCCTTCCGCACCACCACCACCAAAGGGTCATCCAATGCGTTGAGCTGTGCCCTCAAGCGTTGAACTGTCCGGATTTGCATTTTGAAGTTGCTGGCAATGGTCCTGTTGTCATAACTTGGATCGGTAGAGAGCATGGGTTGTACAGCAGTGCATCTCCGATCTAGCTTGTTGAATATTGTGTCACTTTCAGACATGATAAAAGGCTCCTATTGCTCTTGGGATTTGTACACAACTGGCCAACTAGTAGATGGTCTGCAACAAAAAAAGAAAACCGATTTTCATGAAACGGAAATGGAATCATGTTGTCTTTTCTTAGGCGACAATTTTATCGTTACACCCTGCATATATACGAGGGTCATTCAATAAATAAGGGGACAATTTATGAAAAAAATTTTCAGAATTTTTTTCCATGAATGCAAACTCTACGTTGTTTTTTGGCTTGTTGTAAAAATTATTTTCATCTTGCGGAAATACTCGGTTTGAAGCTATTCAAAATGGCATCAAATCAGAGTGCTCCAAGACTGAACAGAGGTCTGCAATCAAGTTTTTAGTTCTTGTGAAATACAAAGCAAATGAACTTTACAGAATCATATGTGATCTGTCTGCAGAAGCATATTTTCGTAAAAAATGTTTTCAGATGGAGTAAACATCGTTTTGGCATTTTGATCGTGGGGAAAGTATGAGCAACCCGAAACAAATGAGACCAAAATATTCTCCATAATCAATTGGAACTAAAAGAGTACACAAAAAATGCTGATTTGATAAACAATTTTAAAAGTGAATTCCAAGGCTTCGGGCTGAGGGGTGTCCTCGTGGTTTAATGATTAAAATGTTACACTGCGGAATTGTAATAAGCGAGTTCGAACTCCAGTAGCGTTATTACGTTCACTTTCGTACAAATACCCTTGGGAAATCATTGAACCCCCTAATCCTCCAAGTCATGGGTTAAACGGCATCACTGCTGTTCTAGAAGGATGGCTTGGGCATTAGATAACCTATGAAGATTAATATGCCATTAAACAACGAAACCAAAACAATATCCGGGCCAGCAGCATTTCCTTGGAATTCACTTTTAATGTTGTTCATCTAATCAGCCTTCCTCATTTCCTTTAAATTATCTCATGTAGATTCATTAAAAATAACACTCATAAAAATTGTAAATTGGAAGGCACTCGGACATATATATATATATATATATATATATATATATATATATATATATATATACGTGGTGCATTCAATAAGTTTCCAATCTTTTTTGTACAGGCATTTAAAATTGTCGTAGATTCTTGAAATTTCAGTATATCATTGCTATACATCTTATGAGATAACTGGCCAATTTTTATGATTTCAGGTTCAAATCAACAGCTAGAGCAGCAATTGGAATACACCCTACTAAAGCCTGAATGTCAAAGCTGGTGAATTTCAAGAATGCAATTTGGACGTGAGGAAACGTTAGAAGAACGATATGCCATAAAATTCTGTTTTAAACTTGGAAAAAATGCCACAGAAACGCATGGAGTGCTTTAGACTGCTCTTTGAGCATCTTGCATGAATTGAGCGTCAGTTTTTGAGTGGCATAAGAGATTCAAAGAAAGCAGGGAGTCTGTGAGGGATGATGAGAAGTGAGTGAAGAGTAAGGAAGTCAGAACACCAGACTTGATTGGCCAAACGGTTAGGGTTAGGGTTACTATGTTGAGGTTTTAAGGGAGTTTAGGAAAAGATTCCGTCGAAGAGGCCAGCACTCCTCAATTCGGGTCAATAGCATTTCCACCAGGACAATGCACCAGTCCACAACTGCATCCTTGTCACTGACTATTTGACCAAGATGGTCATCTAGTCAGTTCTTCAGACTCCTTATAGTCCAGACCTTGCTCCCTGTGACTTTTGGTTATTCCCTAAACTCAGATTCTGTCGTTTTGAGACAATTGAGGAGATGCAAGAGCTGTGACGAAGGTCATTGACACGCTCACACAAGAGGACTTGCATGGGGCCTTCCAGAAGTTGTTGGAACGGTATAACGAGTGCATTGCAGCCGGAGGAGAGTACCTCGCAGGGGACTAGAGTTTCATGTGTGTACTATCAATAAAAGTGCCCATACGAAAAAAGTCCGGAAACTTATTTAATGATCCTCGTATATATATATATATACTTGTTCAAAAGACCTACATCCACTAACAAAAGATAAGCCCAACTGTTACATGGATGACAAGAGGAAAAACTACTCCGATCCTTTAAGCATTAAAAAAGGGAAACATCACGAGCAACTACATGTCAATAACATGTTTACCAATTCAAAAATAGCTCCTGATTACACAGATAAGAGAGGAAATATATTAATGGTTTGAAAGCAGAGGACAATTTCTTGAGGAAAAAGAAGGGTCTCGCAAATGAGTTAAAGGAACAAATGGCGGATTATTTATAGACCAAAACATTTTAAAAGAAGCAAAGTCTAGGAAGAAAAAATATTTATGTTATAGATAGACTGCATAAGATTATTCCTCAGCATCCTACAAATTTGATTTATAGAATGACTGAAAATTTTCAAAATATTGGAAAATGTTACAAACTTTATTAGGATAATAATGGAAAACTGGAGGATATAACTGGCAGCTGGAGAACAAATTCTTGATTTATTTTAGCTTAGTTTTGTTTGGTTTTATGGAATATCAACCATTCCAGTTTATGTAGTGCCAACTCCTTTTTAGACATATATATATATCAAATATATACGATTTGGTTTTGTTGGGTTTCATGGCATATCAACCATCGTAAGTTATTGAATGCCGAATCCTCTTTATACATATACATCAAATATATAGGATTTGGTTTCGCTGGGTTTTGGTGGTAGAGTGTTTGCCGATCGCCTGGGAAACTGGGGTTCAATCTCAGGTCGAGTAATACCAAAAACTCAAAAATTGGTACTTGATACCCCCTTGCTTAACACTCAGCATTATAAGGTACGTTTCAAAGGTAAAGTGGATTAATCCAGGGAAAGGAGTAGCACCATCTCCTACACCTCGGTGTAGTAGCTATTGAAAAGGGAGCTTTCAGGTAGCCCTTGACGACTATCGCCAACTTTACTTACTTACGAATATATAGGATTTGGTTTGGTGGGGTTTTGTGGCATATCAACTATTTTTGGTTATCTAATGCCAAATCCTCGTTATACATATATATTAAATATGTATGATTTGCTTTGGTGGGGTTTATGGCATATCAATCATCGTAAGTTATTGAATGCCAAATCCTCTTTATACATATACATAAAAAACATATTTGGTTTGGTAGGGTTTTATGGAATATCAACCATTGTAGGTTATTCAATGCCAAATCCTCTTTATACATATATATCAAATATATAGGATTTGGTTTGGTTAGGTTTTATAGCATATCAATCATTGTTGGTTATTTAATGCCAAATCCTCTTCATTCATATATTTTAGATATATATGATTTGGTTTTGTTGGATTTAATGGCATATCAGCCGTTGTTGGTTATTTAATGCCAGATTCTTTTATACATATGTATTGAATATGGATTTCCAAACACATTTTGTTTATAACATTTTTTGACGAGCTTGAGCTCATTTTCTACATGCCGTTAAATGGTTTAAGTTATTTCTATCAAATACGAATAATTCTATCTTATATTAATCATTTATTTGCACACAGTTAATAGTTTTCAAATATTGATATGAATCACTTACAATTCAGTTAAATATCAGTCATTTGTTTACACAAAGTCAAATGACCAAACAGTTCTATTTCAAATAATTCAGTTTAGTATAAGTACTCATTTTTTTTGTTTACGCACAATTAAATGTTAAAACCGTTCTATTTCAAGCAATTCAGCAATGAAGGGATACTCCGCATACCCAAAAGCGCCAGCATTGCTGAAGCCTCACCATCAGATTGTTTAGTGTTATATATAGGACACTCATTAAGGGAGTGTATTTGTTATAGCAAAGTTTCCTCTGAATTATATACCAAGGCAATGATATGATATACACCTGAAGAAAGTCGAAAAGATTACTAGCTTTAATGATTGATTTGATCATGAAGCATAATACACTTTGAAATAGATGAGTGTTATATAATTGCGGAAGGATTTTTTTTTATATTATCATTTTTCGTTTTGTATGTCTTATCTTTCTGTTTAATTAGGCTGAGACCCTTTCGGCTTAGTGCATGGGTTAGTTAGGTGCAGACATTGAGTGCAGATGTTCACGCGCACGCGCGGGGCGGATGGGACAATCACAGATTTCACAATAAAAAACCCCAGATAGGAAAAAAAGACCGGGGACGTGAATGACGTCATGCCCAGAAGCGATGGGCTGAGGATTTGGGAATTTGAAAGAAACAGTTGGTTGAGATTTGGGCTTGGACGAAGCAAGTCGATTTTCGGAGCTTGCCGAGGCCAGACCAGTAGTTTGCGGAGGGGTGCTGCACGTGGTGGGGTCAGATGGAAAAGTCAGCTTAGTAAGAAATTGTGTCTCTCTCACCTTCTGTCGAGAAGCCTTAAACTCAAAAAAGTAAATAAAAGTGTATGAACATTACGAACGTGGAATGTATATGTACATTGGTCGTATACGTATCTTAATCGTATTTTTGGACGTGGAGATGTTACATGAGGATGTTGGTTTAAATAGCTCCCCGAATATTGATACTTCATTTGAGTGTCTTAAAAGTTAAAGTCTGGTTGCCTTAACAAGTCTAAATGTACCATAGGACCAAAGTGTTGTGTTTTAAAGAAAGGAGTCCGCAGAAAAAGAAATACTCAAACTCGAAATTTAAGGGAGCAAAATAGTAGTCGTTTTTATTCACCGGCACTACAATAGTTGCAGCTCGAAAAGTTCGTTTCATTATGTTCTTCCGCTCCCTTCTTCTTGGTGGCGACGGCGGGTGTCGGTGATAGCCGGCTGTTAACACGCTCCTGACAGTTGGGTTGTAACAGGCTGGGTAGGACGTGTAGGGGTCTCCTGAACCTTTGACGCACCTGTTTTGAAACCTACCTTCAACTCTGCCAAAATCTCCTGACTTGTTTTCTTATATAGAGATTTTGAAGAAGAAATCGAAGATCCCAGAATGTTCGATGTCACCAGTGAAACTGTCGTAAAATACCTGATAATTCATGTGTGATTATTTTAAAATCACGTCTAACTTTGTCGGTCATTCTGCCCGCACGCGCTAGGTTCGTGACATTTTCCCTGATTGACGGCAGCCGATGCACTCGCGCGCTCTCAACGACAGCGCCCGTCCGTAATATTACATAAAGAGCCTTGTCTGTTCTACGATTTACCCCAAGCTGGCGGTAAAGGGAAAAAAACGAATAGACGTCTTTTCCAAGGGCATTAGACTGAAGTCAGAGATTTAACAGATTCGTCCAGAATTTGAACTCGGATCACCGATTCGATTTCCTAGATCGATACTCATTACCCTAACTACCCCCACAAAAAGCAGCACAAGTAATAGAAGGAACATAAATTATACGAAAAGAAATTTAATAATCCGAACACATTTTCGGATGAAAATCGCTATTTGCAAAATTATAGAGTGTATCTTTCATTCAATTTTTACATCTAAAGAAGACAGAAGAATGCATCTGCTGAAAAGTCGATGTATATGTCAAAAAACCACTTTAATCGAATAGATAAATTTTGGAAGGTTAATGACTTTTTTCATCATCATCATCCTCAAACTGATGCGTTCCTATTTCGGAGTGCAGAGGGGAACGTTATTTATGAGTTCGATTTTATTCCTTTAGTAGTGCCCAGCGTGGCTTGTTCGTCTTCCTCTGATCTTTTGTGAGATGGGAAGTAGGTGGCCGTACAGCTGTTTTTGTAGGGTGTTGCTTCTCGTAATTTTTTTTTGTGCAGTTCTCATCTAGCTCTTTCTCCATGCGTTATTTCTGCGTCCATGTGGTGCATCTAAGCAATAGTACTTCTCCAGCAGTGCTCAGCAAGTCTTGTTTATCTTACTTAGATTAATTGTAAGATGGGGGGTAAGTGACCGTTAAATTGCTGTTTTGTAGGGTGATGTTTCTTGGATTTGTTCTAGACGATGTGTAGCTTCCTTGCAGTGTTCCTATCTGGATTTTTCTTTCGGCCATTTGTTAGAGTCCTGTTTGTGTAGCCTAGCTTTTCTCAAAGATATAGAAGTAATCTTTATTATGGATTGTACGCCTAAAGAAAACAATAGAAAATATCACCCGAAAAGCTGTGATTAGAATAACAAATCTGAATCGGTTTTGGAGTCTGAATATCTTAGAATTATAATTCTCTAAATAAGCTTTTGGCGCGCACGCACTTGTTGGTTTTATATCTGTAAATCCTGTTAGCTTCTGTTTTATGGTAACTTGGTAAATGTCGTTTAGTCCTCGTTTTATGCACTGCTGTGAGTCAAAAGTTTTGCAATATTTGTATACGTGCTAGCTTCCAGAATAAACTCCATGAATTTAAGGAAATCGACCAGATGCTACACCCAGCATCTTGTCAAGATCAAGCCCCTACTGATTAGTGCTTGTCCGATCAATGGTTTATTTCTTGAGCTAGAGACGCTTCAATAAAAAGAAGAGATGGAAAGTTCGGTGAAGGAGTTCTTCTCTTCGAAGGAAAAGAATTCGTATCAACGTGGGATAAGAGAATTGGCAGAAAGGTGGCCATACCCAGCATATAGTCCGGAACTAGTTCCCCTGGATTATAACTTGTTCTGATCAATAGATCATATCCAACATTCAGCGCTTCAAAAACCAAAAGGGAGCTTCAGGGAAGGAATTATTCGCCTCCAAGGACAAGAGCTTGTATCAGTGTGGGGGTCTAAGAACAAGGAAAAAGGAAGTAGCAGTCGGTGCAGCAGGATTGCCTCCGCTTTGCGTGCTTTTGTCGTTACTTGAAGAAAAAAACCCCAAATAAGTTACTAAATAGTGTAAAACCCCGTCTGTTTGGGCTACAGAATACGCAGCTTAGATCCCTGTAAAGGACTAAAACCTCCACCTCTTATTATGACTGATTATGACTAATCTGATAGTGAGTAACCTGTCCTGAATCTCTGTGGGTGGCGAAGTAACCCATCATTGCCATTACTACCAGTTGCACTTTGACCCGTAGTGTTAGTACCTGTTAAGGTACTATCAGTGCGTCAAATAGAAATGCGTAATCATTGACTGCACTTGAAACCATTTGACTGTGTGCAAAAAATGAGTCTTATATTGAATTATTAGAATTATATATCATTACTTGGCATCATTTAAATGTGTGTAAATTTAGTACGTAAATTTGGTGACCTTAGTCGAGGCGTACTCAAAGGCTCCCTTTTTAATAGCTACTTCACTAAGGTGTTGAGGGGCACTACTTTTTTCCCTGGATTGCTCCACTTTATCCTTGATACGTATCTTATAATGCTGAGTCTTATGCAAGATACCAAGTACCATTTTTTGAGTCTTTGGTATGACTCGATCTGAGATTGAACCTCGGTTTCCCAGGCCTTTGGCGAACACTCAACCCAATAGGACAATGGCCGGTTGAAGTAAACAAATATCTACTCTTCAAATATAATTTCTAAAAAAAAAAGCATAATGACGGCCCCTTTGTTTAATAGAATATCAACCTTTGTGGGTTATTTAATGCCAAAGCTTTTCGTGCTGGAAATTGTACTATTTAACCCATAGCTAGGGAATAAGAGGTTCGTGCCTTTACCAAGGATATTAGTCCGAAAATGAACGTAGTATTACGACAGGAGTTCGAACTCGCATACAACAGTGTCGCAGGCCGGCTGGCCACAGCGACTCCTCCAGTCGGTAACTGATAGGAGTTGATCTAAATTAGATCACCTGAATAACTACAGAAGAAACGATACAATAATCAAAAAACCTCTTTCAACAACGTAAAAATCGATCAATCAAGTATGAAAAAAAATCAATCCATCAGTCGATCAGTACTCACTATAAGAGCCGGTCTGAAAAAAAAAGCAACCTTACAATAGAAAGGGAATATATAATTCAAAAACGTATTTGTCACTTTTTTCCATCATCAGGACGAAAACGACAAAGAATGACTACTGGAGTCTTAGCGAGAACAAGAGACAGCAAGACTCACCTAGAAATTTAATCTATAAACATTAACTGAAATCACTTCAATAGATGCTTTTAGTGATCTCTGTCTAATTGCATGCATATTTCATAACCGAATCCTGAGAGCCATGACGGGGCGTGGCGGGGGGAATGGATCAACAGATTGGCAGAATTCATGCCAATTTTCCAATAAAAAATGCTTTTATGCTGAGTTGTTAAATAATCGATTAGCCTCACCTCTTTTAGGTTTGGTTTCTTTGTTTAATGGCATATCAACTCTTTTTTAGGTTATTTATTGTCAAAGCCATTCTCCTAGAAGAACAGTAGTGGTACTATTTAACCCATAGCTGGGAGGATAAGGGGGTTCATACCTTTCCCAAGGGTATTTGCCCGAAAGTGAACGTAATAGCGCGACTGGAGTACGAACTCGCGTACTACGATTCCGCAGTCCATCGCTTTAACCATTACACCACGAGGACACCCCCTCGCCTCTTTTAGTTTTAATGTTGCATTTACCAGTCAAAATATCCGTCTAATATTGCAATTATCTGCGCCATTTAACCAAACTAAATGCAAACGCTTCCTTTTCGCAGAAGGGGCCATTCGAGTACTTTTGTGATTTGCGTTCGCTGTTCAATTGTTATTTGCTGAGTTAAATTGCCTTGTTTGAGTTTATTAATATCCGGTCAAATCATTTGTGTCATTTTTCTATTTTCTCGTCTATCGCTTTGAAACGTACACGGCTATGTTAAATGAAATTTAAACCATCAGACACAAAGACACATTTTATTTGAAGTGTTTGCCGATAACTCAGATAGCATTGTAGTTGGTCGTATACAATTAATACAATTTTAAAGGTTTAATTTAACGGGAGTGTGTTTTTTTTAATAGTTTAGTTTTTTTTATGATTTCTATAAGTGAATTGTAAAGTCAATCGATTTTTTTTATGAAAAAAAAAGGATTTTGAGAAAAGTGTGTATTAAAACTACATTATTTTAGATCATAAGTTTTATAAGTAAAGTTGGCGACCGTAGTCGAGGGCTACCCGAAAGTTCCCTTTTCAATAGCTACTACACCGAGGTGTAGGGGAGGGCGCTACTCCTTTCCCTGGATTGCTCCACTTTACCCTTGAAACATACCTTCTAATGCTGAGTGTTAAGCAAGGAGGTATCAAGATCCACTTTCTGAGTCTCTGGTTTGACTCGACCTGAGATTCAACCCCGGTCTCCCGGCGAACACTCTACCTCTCAGCCAATTTGCCGGTCGTGTAGTTTACACCTTGGTGTAGTAGTTTTGAAAAGGGAACCTTTCTGATCGCCCTCGACTAGGGTCGCTGACTTTACATAAGTTCTATAATGTACCGATATATTCTAATATTTCAAAAATAGAATTTAAAAGCATTTGACACTAAGATATATTTATTTATTTTCAGATAAATATTGTTATTATTGATAATATTATTTCAGATAATTATTAATTATTATTGGTATTTTTCAGCTAAGTGTTTTTCTTCATCCTAATTTTAGTTATATTTTTTCATCGCAACTGCGTTGGGTGGATATCTTGATGACTAAGAGAACAGCGTATATTGGAAAATAACCAAAGAGTTGTCGTGTATAGCTGTATTTTGTTTTGTTTCAGCCAATTTTTGGTACCACGTTTTCTCCTGAATTGCTTACCTGAGTGTGTACCTTGTTACCTGTATTTGTTTAAATTTTCATATTCATACTGCCAACAGCTTTTGGACTGTTGCATAATGTTCACCCCCTTATTATTTTGTTATTTTCATCTTTTTAAGACTTTTTCACAACAGTGTCAGCCGATGGTTTTACACAGGAGTCTGAGTGACAGCAAGTCTCCTCAGGTATCCAGGACTCTTCTTAGTATTCCGGACGATCTCAAATATGCTGCTTTTTGGATGGTCTCCTCTCGTCCTCTTACTTCCAAGTCCTCCATCCTTGTATCAATCCTGTGGTGACTGTACCAAAAGTACCAATTACAATTGGTATAATTGTCACTTTCATGTTCGACAGTTTATTCCATTCTTTAACAAGGTCGAATTACTCATTGTTCTTTTCACTTTCTTTCAATTTTATTCTGTGGTCACCCGGGACAGCAAACTCAATTTGGTATAAATTATTTGTTTAATTCATTTTAAATATCAAACAGTACTATTTGACCCATTGATAGGACCCTATCAGGTGAAACAACTTCGGGTCAGTGTGGACTTGGGAGCGATGGCAATGAAAGGGTACCGCACATTTTCCAAATCTCCAACATTATTGGAACCTCACGACCAGATTGTTTAGTGTCATCTCCAGGACACTCGTTGGGGAGTATCTTACCCCTCTGCAGAGATGCAGTTAGAGTATTCTAAAGCCACAATCGACTGGGCTATGGCGCAATTAAGATAAATACATAAACAGTCAGACAGACACACACATATTATTTAAATGAATATATTGATAGTGATATATTGATTTAATGATCTGTCTAAGTTATTGTGTGTTTCTTAATATTCTTTTCAAACATTATGCAAAGAAAACGGCTAAGAATGAGTATTATTTATGACCAAAATCTGCTACATTGAAAATCTGTTACAAAAAAAAAAGAATCTGTATGAACTTTCCCAACCCATCCACCACGATCAGGATGTAAGCTAAGGTCAATCTTGAGCGGAGTTTTGCAGGTTGGAATTTAAAGGATTACTTCTCCTTAACCTGTAGCCATAGCGAAGTCAGAGAGTCAAGGCTGGCATACAATTCAATTTAACCGGAGAGAGAAAACTGGATTTATATCTTTTTCTAGGGTCTTTGTGCTATTTGAAATGGGAAAAGTAAACTGTCTAGTTCAATGATTTGAAATCAGGAAGTCGAGTTCATTTACGCCACAAACACCTCTTTTTATGACAAAGTACAAGTCCAACTAATAACTACAGTTCTTTTATGACAAAGTACAATGTTCTTTAATAACAAAGTACAAAGTTCTTTTATGACAAAGTACAAAGTTTTTTGATGGCAAAGTACAATGATCTTTTATGGCAAAGTACAAAGTTCTTTTATGACAAAGTACAATGTTCCTTTATGACAAAGTACAAAGTTTTTTGACGGCAAAGTACAATGATCTTTCATGGCAAAGTACAAAGTTCTTTTATGACAAAGTACAAAGCTCTTTTATGACAAAGTACAAAGTTCTTTTATGACAAAGTACAAAGTTCTTTTATGACAAAGTACAAAGTTCTTTAATAACAAAGTACAATGTTCTTTTATGACAAAGTACAAAGTTTTTTGACGGCAAAGTACAATGATCTTTCATGGCAAAGTACAAAGTTCTTTCATGACAAAGTACAAAGCTCTTTTATAACAAAGTACAAAGTTCTTTTATGACAAAGTACAAGACCAAGCAATAACTACCTTTCTTTTATGACAAAATACAAAGTTCTTTTATGGCAAAGTACAAGTCCAACCAATAATTACAGTTCTTTTATATAACGGGGAGGGGCAAAATTGAAATACCAAGAAATGTCAAACAAATTTATTTTAATATGGTTTTCTGATTGTAACTCTCCCGTGAAAACCGACTTTGTGCAGCTTCTTTCTTACGGTTTCCTCAAAAATCGGCTTCTTGAGATGGTCTTTAAGCTCTGCTGTAATTTTCGGAGATGTATTTTTGCGATCTTTCGAAACAATCCCCGTAAGAGTCCGACGGTCCCTATCAGACTACTTTCGCTTTCTTTCCGAGTTTTGCTTCAGTTAGGTTTTTTTCTTTTTTCTCAACTGCTGTCATTACTTTCGAGTCAATACTCCGTACCACTCCAAATAAAAAAAAAACAACAACAGAAGTTACATCGTCTTTTCTTATAAGAAAAGATGATATTAATCAGAGCCCAAACATTCTCCAATATTTACATTACAAGAAAGTAAAAGTTCATGCATTCAATATAGCAGTTTCCAATTATCTAAGTCTGGTTGGTATATTTTGTGTGTGTAAAAGATCTTTGTGTGAATATATCACAATATATGAGAAAAAATATGTCTATGTGCTAATACGTACGTGGATGTAGTTAAAATATACGTCAGCAAGGTAAGATGAATACTGTAATGGTAGTAGGAATATATATGTAAACAATAACATGTTCAACTTAAGATCATTAAGCGATATTGAAATTAAATGCATCCTGAAGTAACAGATTGTTAGGTTTTCACTCAAAAGAAAAAGTCTAAAGTTTCGAGTAGATTTAAGAATGGATCCATATATCTACTGGACAATTTGTATCATATTCACGATTAACGTTAGATATGAATATGGTCATGTGCGAAATGGACATATAATGTTCAAAACAATAGAACATATAATGTTCATAACGATAGAACATATAAAGAACATAGGAATCTCGAAATTCGAAAATACGTAACGACTTGTTTGTTCAGGTACGAAACCATTTTATTAACTTTGAGTTAAAGGTTTCGACATAAGGAGGAGAGACACAATCTTCTATGCTGTCTTATTCATTTGGCCCCCATTTCGAGCGGCCCCCATAGGGCGCAAGTTCGCCTCGCGTCTGCGAGCTCCACAAGTTTATCCTCCTCGTTTGGCGTCTAGTATTCAACTCTCTAACTTTCTTCAAATCTCCCACAATCCTCCGCGCGCTTCCGGTGCGTGACGTCACCCGCATCCTGTCACCCCGTTCTGTCAACTCGGGCTATTGTGACATCTCTGAGTGGCACGTCCGCTCTTTGCACACACGTGCGTGCGTGTTAACACCTGCATCAAGGTTTACACCTAACTAACCCATATGCTGAGCCGAAAGGTTCTCAGCCTAACTATACCCAAAGGCATGAACCGAAATCCCTTGGCCATTATGTTACAAATTATCAATTCTATTGCTTGTTTATAAGTCGCATAGAAATTAAATTAGAATATTGATGATTTATCGATTATTAAAGTTCTTCAATTATTTTGTGCTTTGATCCTTCAAATTTTTACCGACAAGTCAGACATTGTCTTCTGTGAATATAAAAAAAACTTTGAAACCAATATTGGTCACTGAATACAAAAATACGGATACAAATATTACATTTTCTCGAGCCTATTTTTATCCCCAAATTCACCCTTTTTTTGCTTTGGAAATCAGTTGATTTTACTTAAGTATATATATATATATATACTAACCCCTCCGAATGAGTAGGATGTGACACATCGTAAATTTTTTAAATCGTAGTTTATAAAGGTTTGAACCCAGCGTTTTTTTCCAAGATTGGTTGCCATGCCATGTTAAAGAACCCAGTCTGCCCTACTATTTATATCTAGGTGGAGGGAGAGAGTTGGTTTGATACCTCTCCGCAGATGAATTAACGCTCCGTCAAATGCAGACAACCTATTCAAAGATTTGAACTCGGCTCACTGTGTTCGTTTTCTACAACGCTAACCATTTAGTTAAGAGCCCCTACGACGTTTATAATATATATATATATCGTATTGTTTATTATAAAATTATGTTTATTTTATATATATATATACCGGCTCTTGGGCGTAATGGTTAGAGTGTTCGCCATTGGTCTGTGAGACCGGGGTTCAATCCTAGGTTTAGTCACACTCAAGACTCAAAAATTGTTACTTGATACCTCCTTGCTTAACACTCAGCATTATAAGAATCTTGGGTAAATGGATCAATCTAGGGAAATTAGTAGCACCCTACCCAACTCCTCGTTGTAGTAGCTATTGAAAAGTGAGCCTTCTACTAGGGTTGTCCAACTGAACTTACTATATATATATATATGTGTGTGTGTCTGTGTATTCACGCTTATAAACTGACAAATTCACATATGTGTACATTTTTATAGTGGCCCAAGAAGTTTTCAGAATGTCTCTTGCCGCGCACAAGACTTGCGCATGCGTCTAGCATCAAATGAAACGTCTGCATCTCAGGTGACATTAGCATTAACCAATATCCGTTGAATCAAATGTGCCTAGTCTCTTGATACGCATATTTAACGGCGCTGATGCACATCGATAAGAGGTCAGAAGGAGCCACAGATCGATATATCCATCAGGATCTCGATCGGACCGTTCTAAACATCATAGCCATTGGAGCGTTAAAACTCTTCGCTTTTACGCGAACCATTCCGCGGAAGCCGAAGGTTGAAAGGCAAGTGTACATCGCCAGCCCCAATCCTCCCATTCAACATCATTCTCCCCCTCATATATCAGATCACCGGTGCGTGAGTTTTCATAATCACTAAAATCACCTTTATCTCGTTCGTCATTCGTATTTTTTTTCTCTCTCTTTGTTCTCTTTTTCTTTCTGTTATTTGATAGACTCTGTTTTGTTGTCTATCAGGACCTTCGTTCGCCTGTTTTGAGATTGGGAAATGCATGTGTCTTTTCGACCTTTACATCGTAGGGTGTTTAACAGACTCATGAAGCAAAATAATGAAATTGATTTTACGCGTAATTACGTATTATTTGTACTCTCATAGGCCGCTCCACCATTTTTTGACAACTTTTATATTACAAGTAAATGGTGGAAATCTATAGACAATTTGCCATTATTTGCTTCCAAATTATAGACCTCTGCTGATCAAATATTTCCAGCCAACGAACAATTTTCTAGATATATAATAGCTCTACCAGTGGGCAGAGTATTCGCCAATGATGCGGGAGACCGGGGTTCAATCCCAGATCACGTCATACCAAAGACTCTAAAAAATGGTACTTGATATCTCCTTGCTTTACAATCAGCTATATAATGTACGTATCGAGGGTAAAGTGGAGCAATACAGGAAAAGGAGTAGCGCTCTCCACTACACCTTGATGTAGTAGCTATTGAAAAGGGAGCCTTCTGGTCGCCCTCGACTACAGTCGCCAATTTTACTTACTTACTTATTTCTACATCCTGTCGGCGAGGCTTAACATATGCTGACTGAATCTTCTGTTGAGAAGTAAGACAACTCGCCAAAGCGGGGTATTCAGATATGACCCTAAGCAGCATCTGAACCCAAGGGTTCAGTTCGGGAGCTCTGAGGAATGTAGGCTATCTTTTCATTTCGATTATGCCAAGGTTCAGTCTGACCCGGAGTGGTAGTATCTATCAGGGTAGCATCTATGGATAAAATAGAACTGTGTGAAAATTATTCCTATTCGATAGAAATACTTGATACCATATTATTTGTTGAATAAACCTCCTTGGGCATCTCCTTTTTTTGTTGTATAGTCATATACATACACATCTATACACATATACATATTGACGCAATGAATAACAGACGAGCGAAGACTTCTTTAAAAAAATATACCTCTCACTTTATTTGAAAGGTTGTGTATGAGAGGGAGTTGGAGACTGAATAAAGACTGCAACATATTGACCTCCCCAGCCCCTCCGGACATCGCCATGTGTCGTTTTCGTTCCCCAGGGCTGCTCAACCGGAGGTCCGTGGGCCCACTCTACTGAGTGCGGTCTTTCTCTACCACTTCTTGACTCCGACTCATCTGACTCCAACTCACTGACTTCCTGTCCTCACCGAGTTATATAATAGTTCAATAACCCACTCAATCGCCCACTCAATCGCCCACTCAATCTTTGGAATGGCATGTTTGATCGTCATCAAGCGGAAATAACTGTCATGCAGTTCACAGGTCACTTTCTTCCGGTGCATCAGTCTATGAGTGTACCATGGGATTTTTACCTTGTCCTATTTTTTCAGCCCTGTCTGCCTACGCGATTTTTTCTCATAACTGCCATCGGAATGTGTCACTTCCTTCCGGTGTGTCACTTTGGAATGGCATGGTTGGCCGGGTCGAAGGTCAATATACAACATTTTAACATCATCTGACGTCAAACTTTTAAAAAGAGGGAAACCCGGTGGTGTAATGAATAGAGTGTCTGTCTGAGGTCTCGATATAAATTAGTTCGAACTCCAACCAACCTTATACGTTCACTTGTCCGTAATGGTGTAATGGTTACCGTCGAAGGAAATGGACACGGCGACACGAGTTCAAATCCTGGACGAGGTTGATTGCATTTCACATAGCTCTAATACCGTTGGGAAATTATTCTCCCTCCAGCTTTGGGTAAATAGTAGGGCAGACTAGGTTCTTCAGCCTTGGTGAGGCAACTAGTCTAGGAGAAGGAAAACTCTGAATTCAAACCTGTTAAAATCTGCTTAAAAAATTGACCTTGTGTCATATCCTGCCCGAGAGGAGGGGTTGGATAAATATGATTACGTTCACTTTCGAACAAATACCATTAGAAAAGGTACTGACCCCCTTATTCTCCGAACTATAGGTTAAATCGTTTCAGTGTTTTGGTATTAAATAACCCGCAAAGGTAGATATGCGTTAAACTAAAAATTCTAGTACCCTTTTAAAAATTAAAAATTAACTGTAAATTATTTGTATTAAGAATAGTTACTTGAAGTTATAATTGTTTACTAAGGATTATTATTAGTTACTTAAAACCATAAAATTGTGTTCAAAAATATCAATTTTTAAATAGGAATAATTACTTGAAACCAGGTCATTATTAGTATTAGATAAGAATACTTGAAACCATTCACTTATATGCAAATTATTTTAATTAGTTAGGAATACTTGATACCGTATAACTTTGTATGAATTATTTGTATTAAGAATAGTTAGAACTATAATTTTTTACTAAGGATCATTGTCTTAGTTACTTGAAACCGTATATCTATGTTTAAATTATTTGTATTAAGAATAATTATTTAAAGCTGTAATTGTTTGCAAAGGATTTTTATTCAAAATTCAAGTACCCTTTTAAAAATTAAAAATTAACTGTAAATTATTTGTATTAAGAATAGTTACTTGAAGCTATAATTGTTCACTAATTATTATCATTATTATTAGTTACTTAAACCCATATAATTGTGTGTAAATTATTTGTATTAAGAATAGTTACTTGAAGCTATAAGTGTTGACTAAGGATTAGTATAAGCTGAAACCATAAAAAGCGTGCAAGCAAATGACTATTATTAAATAAAAATAATTGAAACAATCTATTTTTTAGTATTAGATAGGAATGTATAAAAACTCTCAACTGTCAGCAAGTTATTTATATTAGATAGGAATACTTGATATCATTTAACTCTATGCAAAAACCTTTAAGAAACAATTTTACAAAAATGTAATTCCAGGGTGGGGAAGCAAATAATGAAATAATTTTAAAAACTTTTTTAAAAAATCTGATTAGTCCAGTTTTTGAAAAAAAATCGTTATAAATCTGAATTTTCGTGATTAGCACTATTATTCAAGCAATTTTTTTAAAATTAAAATTAAGCACTATATGAGTGAGCAAGAAAATAATCGACAAAAACTGTAGGATTTGCTAACCGTCGAAATCAAGCCAAACTTTCTTTGTCTACCGTATACAACCCAAAGAAAACAATTTACTGAAAAAGTGTTTTTAAGGAGCGTGCCATGTTGAACAAAAACGAAAAGAAGGCTTTTTAACAGCTCTCGTTACGGTAATTAAAAAGGGCCCCTCAACGTCAACAAGAAAGCACGTTAATGAATTGAAAGTCCATGAGAAAACTGTGAGGACAGCAATTAAACAAGATTGAAGCCCAGGCCTTAACCCACTTGATTACGCTTAATGGGGCGTTTTAGAAAACAAAACAAATGTAATTTCCCATCCAAATATTGGTTTGCTTGAGACTGCTGCTGAAAAAGAATAGAAAACAAGGAAAGAAGAATTTATTTTGAAGGCAAGCAAATTGTTTGGCAGGCGTTTTGATACCATAATTGAAAAAATGGTGGCCATATTGAGCCAGTCTTACTGTTTTTGTCAATAATTTGTGGTTTATATTTTTAAATCAAAATTAATCTTCTTTTATATCATAGTCATTTATCATTATCCTAGAATATTCCTAAATTAGCTTCTGCACCCTGTATAAATGTAGAATGAACGCAGTTCTTTAACTTTAGACATGAAATAAGCCTCCACGGGTTGACATGGTATTAAAATCTAACAATCAATTATGCAACGTTACGCGACAAATATGATGTACGTAACGTTAAGTGAACTAATATAAATGAAGGTAACGCTTCGCACACAGGTATGCATAAAGGTGTTACCTTACGAAACTTAAATATGAGTAGGTGTAACTGTTATGGTACCCAAACTGTGGTCGGTAATGAACCCTTCCGTGACTATCAATACCGGGCTCTGTTCTTATTGCCGGCGAACACTTGGCAATCGGACTGATTTCTAACACTTTGTACATATATTGTATTATAGCACCAACTATACGGCCACCTACCTTCCATCACGAAAACTAACCAAGTTAGACGAGCCAGACATGCAGGACACAGCTAGAGAAGTAGGGACGGGCTCATAAGTGATGTACATATGCACATATGGCCGAGCAAAAGCAGGTCGACCAGCTCGAACATACATACAGCAGTTATGTGAGGATACGGGATGTAGCCCTGAAGACCTGCTAGAGGCGATGAACGATAGGGAGAAGTGTCTAGAGAGGGTCAGGGATATCCGTGCTGGCGACACGACATGATGATGATGATGATACTTCGTTTATATACTTTGTTCCACACAAACCCGAGTTGTGTTATTCATCCGGACCCTTACGAGTCCTCAACTGTAACATTCCTCGAAGTGCAAAGCGATTTGGTTGTTTCTTTAGATACAATGATTTTTTTTTGGTCAGCAACATTTAGATCATCGTCAACAAACCAGAGAGAAAAAGAGTGAATATTTTTACTTGTTACATAGAAACAATAAAAGTCTCATTCATGGGAGACAAACGATTAATTCACCGACATCATTTCTTCACTCCGTTACCCCTCACAAGGCCGCTCGTCCCTTGGATCCAAAACTGTCCGATCTTCAGGCTTGACTCAGTAACCCCTCGACGAATTAATTTAATTCGCTTTGAAATCTTCTTTTTAATTTTCTTATAATATTTCTCTTAGTTACTGTCTACGTAATTACTAAAATCTTTCCAGCCTTACATCATCACAGAAACTTTCAAGCTATGCCCCATTACTCAATTCTTAGCTGACGAAATATTCATCTTTTAACATACTGTCTCACCACGAATTTAAAAACAACTTGTCAATTTCAGATCCTGCGACATGTGCACCATTTGACCTTCGCGACTTACACTTCAATGATTTTTTAATTAACTCAAAATTTATTATTGGGCACTTTTATTGATAGTACACACATGAAACTCTAGTTCCCTTCGAAGTACTCTCCCCGGCTGCAATACACTTGTTGTACCGTTCCAACAACTTCTGGAAGGCCCCATGGAAGTCCTCTAGTTTGAGGGTGTCAATGACCTTCATCACAGCCCCTTTCATCTTCTCAATTGTCTCATAACGACAGACTCTGAACTTTGGGAATAACCAAAAGTCACAGGGAGCAAGGTCTGGACTATAGAGACGGTGAGGAACTGTCTTGATGCCCATGTTGGTCACATAGTCTGTGACAAGGATGGAGTTGTGGACTGGTGCATTGTTCCAGTGGAAATGCCACTGACCCGATTTGAAGAGTGCTGGCCTCTTCCCAAGGAATCTCTTTCTGAACTCCCTTCAAACCTCAACTTAGTAACCCTAACCCTAACTGTTTGGCCCATCAACTCTAGTGTTCTGACTTCCTTACTCCTCCCACACCTGTCATCATCCCTCACAGACTCCCTGCCGTCTTTGAATCTCTTATGCCACTTAAGAACTGATGCTTGATTCATGCAAGATAGTCGAAAAGCAGTGGGAAGTATTCCATACGTTTCTGTGGCATTTTTTCCAAGTTTAAAACAGAATTTTATTGCATATCGTTCTTCTAAAGTGTCAGATTGCATTTTTGAAAGTCACCAGCTGTAACAATCAGGCTTTAGTAGGGTGTATTCCAATTGCTGCTGTTGCTGTTCCTTTGAACCTGAAATCATAAAAATTGGTCAGTCATCTCATTAGATGTATAGCAATAACATACTGAATTGTCAAGAGTCTACGAAAATTTTCAATGCCTGGACAAAAAAGTCTGGAAACTTATTGAATGCACAACGTATTTATTAACCCCCCCGCACAGGCAGGAGTTGACACAACATTAACTGGTTTGAATTCAAAGTTTTCCTTCTCCAATACCAGTTGCCTTACTAAGGCTAAAGAATCCAATCCTCCCTACTATCTAACCGTAGCTGGAGAGAAAATAATTGAAATTCCTACCTTTTGCAAGGGTATTAATGCAATGTGAAATGCAAACACTCACGTTGAGGATTTGAACTCGTGTCACCGCGTCCATTTCCAACGACGGTATCCATGAGACGACTCCATATACACAAATTGTATTGGGTTACATAGTACATGTAAAGAGTTGAATATTTGGCTGGTTTCGCTCCTGAAGTGATTAAGATTATTAGCTTAGTACAACGACGCCTTCGCTTCCGGCTGCACCTGCCCCTTCTTTTAAAGGAGTAAAGGTTGTGCTTGTTAACCGAGACTCCTCTAAAAGGAAGTTTGACATAACGGTACTAAATCGACAGTTGTACCCCCGGACATCGTTATGACCCTGCCGTAAAAAAAAGTTGACAACCCAAAATCTGAAAATAATACTTACCTTTTCTATATTCGGAAAAAAACACAACACAGGGAGTTACCAAATGCAAAAATAAACGATGCAAAGTATGTGATATAATTATCGACGGAAACCCTGGAGCCAAATTCAAAATAAATAAAAACTTAAAAAACTTAGTCTATATAATTGAATGTAACGAATACAAAGAAATATACATAGGGTTAACACTGGCACTCAATACAATGACATCACTACATAAGAGTAATATCAAAATAGATGAAAACAGAAAATTAAATGTTTCAAAATACCTATACCTATGTAGTAGTGGAAAATTTAATACTAAACCAATTTATCAAAACAACGACTACACGCTACTTCAAATAAAGGAAAGAAATTTTATGGATAAATTCAAACCTAAGTTAAATAAAACATGAACCATACACACACACAAACGAAAATAAACATACACACACACACACAAACACACACACACACACACACGCATATATATATGTGTGTGTGTGTACACTCACACAAAACATAAGTAATTAAAAGCCATTCAAACTACAAACACAAGTAAATTAAAATCTCATTTAATACTCATTAACTAGACCTTATGCCAAACATGTTCTCAGCCGAAAGAAAAACTCTGAAAACCCACACAGACACACGCGCGTATACACAGACATATGTATACATATACAAAAAAAAAAAAAAAGGAGAAAGAACTACCAGTCAATTTAAAACCACTGAACTCCCCAAGATACACACTTACACACACACAAACTGTTAGTGAAACCCAAAACCACTCCAATGCCACCACACACACATACACACACACACAACTATAAAGATATAAAATATGAAAGACGGGTAAAGCAGACCAAAGTAAACACACTCCACGAAAGAGAAACAACGACCCCTATATAGACCAGATTGACCAACCAAAGGTCGTTCATACTGAAAACAAGAGTGAGTTTAAGTTTCATTGGGTACTTCATTAAAAATGCCTTGTGCCACATATGTTCTCTGACGAAAGCAACAAGCTGGAAACATATATATATATACATATATATATATATAACACTATGTAAGAACAAAATAAATAAATAAATAAATAAAAATACAAATCTCTTCGTGGTCCTTATTATGATATATATATATATATATATATATATATATGATAAACTAAAGCATATATACGTATATAATGTATATAATATACTAAAACATATATACGTAAATAATTGAATCAAGAGTAAAATCAGGAGTAATATTGGTATTAGTAAAAAAAAACACTTCCATCAGGAGTACTCGTGGCATAGGGGCTTTCAAAATAGCAAAGAAAATGTATTGGCTAGATAGCAAGACAGGAAAATAAGCTTCTTTAATGGTCAATAATATAATTTCTATACAGACAATCGAAATATTCCATGTCAATGGGTGGATCATTGACTTGAAGTATTTTAACGTGAACCTTGTGATTTCTTTCGTTACCGCAATTATTAGTGTGCATAAAAAGTTATCTTTTTTATTCCGAAGCTAATTCTATAGCTACATCTAGAAACTACCTCATACTCCACTATATTATTTCTTTGTAGTCTCCTACTGCGATAGGATTTCAACTGTACTGGCTCAACCATAATCTACTAAATCACAATGACTGATAATGGATAAAACCACAGCAGCAGCGGCAGCAGTAATCTGTAAATCAATAAAATCTAGAAAACAGAACTTTATAGAAAAACAGCAGTATGGATACTTCCAGCATCAAACTAAAGAAACTGCATACGAGATGACCTGAACATTTGCTAAGAAAAGGAAACCTCAAGTGAAAGACTGAATCTTTTTTTTATACCAGCAAAAAATAATACCTTTAGGTTTGATTATATCAAAACAAAAATTAATAGAACATTACAGAAAAGAAAGTATAAGTTACGTGGTGACAAAATAAAACGGTTACTCACATAGTAAGCGAATGCAACATATTGGCACAGAAGGAATAAAAGACTTTGTATCGTGGAGTGGAAAAGGTGTTCCACAGGGAACTGTGCAAGAGATTAAAATTCGACCATACTATAAAATAGTATATACTGACAAACCAGAATCCATCCTAGAAAAGTAGATGCATAATTTTGATGGTTTCTTTGTTGTTTGGGATTTACGACATATCAACCTTTGTTGGTTATTTAACGCCAAATTTATTTTTTATGCACATAGTCGGTTCTTTTTCAAACAATTTAATTTAGCATGAGTACACAGTTTAACTGATAAAACATTTCTATTTCAAGCTATTCAGTTTAGTCAAACCGAGCTAATTCAGTTTAGTATAAGTACAGATTTTGTTTACACACAGTTAAATGTCAAAACAGTTCTATATTAAGCAATTTAGTTTAATGTAAATAGAGTTTCAATGTCAGAGACAGTTCCATTTCAAACAATTCTCTTTAGCATAAGCACACAGTTTTTAATGTAAGTACAGCTTAATTGTCAAAAACATTTCTATTTCAAGCTATTCAGTTTAGTCAAACAGTTCTAATTCAAACATAAGTTCACAATTTAGTTCTATATGACCCATAGATAGGACCCCTATCAGGTGCTACCTATCCGGGCCAGAGTGGACCCAGGAGCAATGGCAATGAAAGGGTGCTCTGCATTCCCCAAAGCTCCAGCATCACTGGAACCTCACTATCAGATTATTTAGTGTCATATCCAGGACACTCTTTGGGGGGGTTAACCCCTCTGCAGAGGTGCAGTCAGTGTATTCTACAGCCCTTGGTAATATAATTTTTATTTTGAGATACAACCCTTAACTTTATCGCAGCAAGTATACTACCTCTCATGTGAAGGAACATCCGGTCTCACCAAATACGGGAGTGATTCCGCTTCTAATCCGTTAATCGGATATATTTTCAGATGACACTATGGATTCATTATCTGGCCACATTTATTTCTTAGATCCAGACAAAAGATCAATCGCTAATCAAGTGCTGATAGCAGGTAGCTGACCTCCCGGCCATTCCCTTCAACCGTTTTTCTTGACCTTGTAGTCTAAACAATCCTGTTTAGGGTTCTGGTTGACGAGAAAAAATGAATAACAATGTATTTTTTTCTTTTTGGTCAAAATAACATTTTTCCGATTTTCTCCTGAATCTATTTTTGTTAATTCTCACTTTTTACAATGTTCTGAGATCATTCTTAAGTCCCCCTGGGTTTATTCTTATTTTCATAGTCAATTAATTTCTTCGAATGACCTTTGACTTATCGGGTCACTCCTATGGTGATTAACTTTAATTTTAAAAAAAATAGTTTTTTGGTGGATTTTCTTGTTCCAACGGACTTCAGAGTGAAAATGAAAGAAAACGAAGATTGACAAATACTGTGATCTTGCCAGAGAGATGAAAAATCTATTAGGTATTGCACGCAGGTGACATTTCTACACTAGAAGGAACCTCTCTGACACTGGTTGACAAATTCACCTACCTATGAAGCAGTGTCTCATCAACCGAAAAAGACATCGACACACGGCTAACGAAGGCATGGACAGCTATCGATAAGCTATCGATCATTTGGAAGTCAGACCTGACCGATAAAATGAAATGCAGTTTCTTCCAAGCAGCGGTCGTGTCGATACTGCTGTATGGATGCACTACTTAGACGCTTACAAAACGGCTGGAGAAGAATCTAGACGGCAATTACACAAGAATGTTGCGAGCAATATTGAATAAGTCCTGGTGGCAACGCCCCACAAGGCACCAAGTATACGGCCACCTACCTCCCATCACGAAAACTATCCAAGCTAGACGAACCAGACATGCAGGACACTGCTGGAGAAGCAGGGACGAGCTCATAAGTGATGTACTCCAATGGGCCCCCACATATGGCCGGGCAAAAGCAGGACGACCAGCTCGAACATACATACAGCAGCTATGTAAGGATACGGGATGTAGCTCTGAAGACCTGCCAGAGGCGATGAACGATAGGGAGAAGTGTATAGAGAGGGTCAGGGATATCCGTGCTGGCGGCACGACATGATGATGATGATGATGATGATTGCGCGCAGGGAGAAAGAAGGAATTGGACATCAGAGAAAGAATTTCAAAATCAGTTAAACTACTTTTAACGGTCAAGGAGACCGAAGGAAACTTGATTTCACTCAAACTCTAAGGAAAGAAAAGTTGTATAAACTGCTGTGGAAAACTCGCAAGAAGTGAAATAATAAGAAACAAATAGATGGATTATTCCCCTTGTAAGAATGTTCGGACTCTTCATAAACTGAAAAAGAGAGGAATTAGATGAACCAAAGAATAAAGAAAATTTATGACAATGCACAAGGCCTTACACCAAATAGATGACATTGATTGACTCTATGTGACAAGAACGGAAAAAGAAAGATGACTACCAAGCATTGAGGAGTGCAGAGATAATGTAATAAAAAGATTCGACTGATATATATATATATAAAAGTAAAGTTAGCGACCATAGTCGAGGGTGACCCGAAGGCTCCCTTTTCGATAGCTACTACACCAAGGTGTAGGGGAGGGCGCTACTCCATTCCCTGGATTGCTCCACTTTACCCTTGAACCGTACCTTATAATGCTGAGTGTTAAGCAAGGTGGTATAAAGTTCCATTTTTAAAGTCTTTGGTATGACTCGACCTGGGATTGAACCTAGGTCTCCCGGGCCATTGGCGAACACTCTAACCGCTGGGCCAATGTCCCAGTTTATATATATATATATATATATATATATATATACAAGAGCAAGGAAAGAAAGATTGCTGCACCTAGTAACACAAAAACAACAAGAAAATGAAAATAAAAAACGTAGAAAACCAAAAAAAAAAAAAGAAAAGGAAGAAAAATAATTATATGGATACTTTAAACGGCAAACTAAGGCCATTGCATATTGGATGAGCTGGACATGAACCCGAAAGTGAGTGTCGAGAGAAGCTGAATCTTTAATAATAATTCTATAAAATAATATCAAAAGGAATCTTTATATCAAAGAAAACATTAATAATACATAGGGGAATCGTAAGTGTAGATTATTTGGTTTGGTTTGGTAGGTTTTATGGCATATCAACTTTTGTTGGTTATTTAACGCCAAATCCATTTTTATGTAAATAATCTGTTCTATTTAAAACAGTTCAGTTTAGCATAAGTACACAGTTTAATTGTCAAAAACATTTCTATTTCAAACTATGCAAGCAGTTATATGTTACAATTCAGTTTAGTGAAAGTACAGTTTCAATGTGAAAAACATTTCTATTTTAAACAATTCAGTTTAGCCTAACTACGCAGTTTAAATGTAAAACATTTTAATTGTGAAAAACATTTCTAGCTATTGAGTTTTTTCAATCAGTTCTAATTGAATTAATTCAGTTTAGTATAAGTACAGACTTTGTTTACACACGGTTAATATTCAAAACATTTCTATGTTAAGCAATTCAGTTTAGTATAAATACAGTTTCAATGTCAAAAAAACAGTTCTATTTGAAATAGTTAAGCTTAGCATAAGAATGCAGTTTAAATGTAAGTATGGTTCAATTGTCAAAAACATTTCTATTTCAAGCTATTCAGTTTAATCAAACAATTCAATGTAGCATGAGTATGCCGTTAGTTCTATTTAACCCATACATAGGGCCCTATCAGATGATACCACACTGGTCCAGAGTGGAACAGGGAGCAATGGCAATAAAGGGGTGCTCCGTATTCCCCAAGGCCCCAGAATTACTGGGACCTCACCATCAGATTGTTTAGTGTCATAATGAGGATACTCATTGTAGATTATTTGGTTCGGTCCGGTGTTTTTGTTTAATGGCATATCAACCTTTGTAGGTTATTTAATGCCAAAGCCATTGTCCTAGAAGAACAGTTTTGGTACTATTTAACCCATAGCTGGGGTAGATTATTTAGTGATTTTCGATTAATATTAGTGAATACTGCATATTACAAAAACAGGCTTTGTTAGTTGCGGAATATGATATATAGTAAATTAAGCCAGAAACTGAAGTTTTAACATGATGAAAAGTGTATAAGCAGAAACCAGAAGCTGTTCTTCGAAATGGTATGCATAAATTTCTCGGGAACTTGGAGACAAACGGTTCATCCAATTAGGGCTAGAAAAAATAACTAGTTATATTATATATTCACTCGTGAAACAATATCTGTTGTTCCTTTTCAGCAGAACAAGCAAAAGAGATGATTTATGAGATGGTTCGTTCGAAAAACACTACGTGTCGTAAATGGTTTGTGACATTAAAAAAACGGGAATCTGGCTTTGAGACAAAATCAACCTACGTTAGGACGCAGAAATTTAGAAGGATGACTTGCTAGGATTAAGTCACTCAATATATATTTGAATTGAGTGAATAGCTTGAAATCAATCGCTTAGAGTAAGAAATTCACAAATTATAGAGAATACCCAGAAAGCACAAAAGTTGCGGGAAACATTGGGTAGCGTCTTGATGTACGTTTTAAAAAGAAAATACCGGCTGTTTTTAGTGGGCAGACACCTGAGTCTTTTTCCACAATTTTTTTTTGTTCAATGAGAAAGAACTAAATACTTTAAAATGAATAAGTCCGCAAGTGCATTTGGTTTCAGGTTGTTTTTTTTTTTGCTCCTACACGTATTTTTCACTTTAGAATCGTCTTCAGGAAGTTAATGATTGATTTGGGTGCTTCCTTTTAATTCTATAGTCGCTATTGTCTTGATAGGGTTTCGGTTCTTCTCAAATCCAGAATCGTTTTCAGTGATGTTTTTTTGTAGGTGATTGACTGTGTCAACCGTCGGCCTTACAGATTTCTTTGTGTGTGTGTGTGTGTATTTAAACGAGTATTTTCTGTGTCTTTTTGTGTATGTGTAAGCGTTCGTCTCCAGGTCTGTGTATATACTTTCGGGATTTTTGTTCTTTTCTTTATTTCCTCTCTTCCCGTAAATAACCTACGAAAGTTGAACAGCCTTAAAATCTCGACCAACTAATAACCTTCCTCCTGAGTAATTCTGCTTGTGTATCTCATTGGCGTAGAACTAATCCTAAATAATAACTCTTTCCAATTCAATAACGTAAATTACTCCCAAAACCTAGGAACAGCTATGGGAGCTAAAATGGCACCAATATATACTCTCCTAACCGTAGCATATTTAGAGGAAAATCTATGTGAAATCATCGGTAAAAATACAACAATCTAAAAACAGAATTTATTAGACTATAGAAAAAATCATTTGATGATTATTTCATATTCTAGAAATGACAATGAGGCAACATTAACGATTTAGATAATTTACCCCGTAAACTGCAACGTTAAATAAAATTCACCCTGGAACACATCTTTAAAGAACTACCATTTTTAGACATTTTTAGACAAAAAGAAAATGGCTAAATCATTACAGACATTTACAAACCAACAGTCACCCCTTATTACCTTCATCTCAAAAGACACCACTCCAAAAACTGTAAAAAATCCATCCCTTACACTCCAGCATGTAGAAAATGCATCATATTCACTAATAAAGACTTCGGAAAAACTTTTCAAGAAGAATTACACACAACCTCCATCAGAAGGGATACCCGACTACAATAATAAATAAGGGATTCGAATTAGCAGAAAGAATACCATTAAATTAACAACGAAGCCCCAAAGAACATAGCAACGAAGAACCTTAGTACATTCTCAGATACAACAAAAAAACAAGCCAGAACTATTCACAGAAATAATTCAAAAAATCTCGATCAACTTATAACCAATGACCGAATCAAAAAGATACAAGACGTAATAAAAATCATTAAAACCAAGAGACAACCTATACTCATCTAATCTACACTTGTGGAACACACTACGCATGGTGTCTCGAAATTCTATAAGAGAAGATATGGGATATGTAATATTGTAATATAATTGCGAAGGGATTTCGTTTTATATATTTTGCCTTTCGGTTTAGTTAGGCTGAGAACCTTTCGCTAAGCGCATGGGTTAGTAATGTGCAACATTAATACAGGTGGTCACGCGCACGCGGAGAGGATGTGTCATTCAGAGATGTCAAAATAAAAATCCCAGATAGTAATTGGGACCAGGGGATGTGAGTGACGTAACACACTGGAAGCGTGGGCTGAGGATTTTAGGATTTGAGAAAAAGTCAGTGAGTTGAGTTCCTGCCTTCGAACGAGGGAGTTGAGAGACAGAGCTGAGTGAGGCCAGATGAATTTGTGCGCTACGGGCGCCGCGAGTTGGTTGGGTGGAGGGCTGACAATGTAAAAGCAGTCAGCATAGAAAGATTGTGTCTCTCTCTCCTCATGTCGAATTACCTTTAACTCAAAGGTAATAAAAGTTTCGTACCTGAACCTATTTTGTAAAGTTTCGTGTTTTTAGATTCCCAATGTCTATTTCACACATCCGTTTATTATGGGAATGTTACAATATAATCATTAAATAAAAATCCTATAACTTCGATAACATCCAAATAATATTCATAATACATAAGAATTCAAGCTGCAATTCAAAAAGCATAGTCTTAGTAATCGAATATTGCAACAGTAAAAAATTATACCAAGGATCAACTCAAGCGCTAAACAATAGAGTATCATTAAATTGGACTACTTCCGTACTTCCGAGGGAATTTCATCAAGCCCTGCGGCTTTTCTATTTTTTATTTTTCTAAGTACTAAGTCGAGTTCTTCAAGAGTAAACGGTCCTAGTTTGATGTCCTATTGTTTGCTAATAATTCTTGTGATTGGTTCATGTGTAACTTTCGGAGGGTGTCCTTGTACGTTCTCAAAATGTTTCTACTGTTTTATTCGTTCTTGTTGGTTTGTAGCTTTCAATTTAGCTTTGGCTGTGCTCTTCCTTCTACTCACTTCGTTTATCGTTTGCCACACTATCCTAGATTTCCTAAATTCCACTGAGTCTCTAATCTCATCTATCTGATTTTGTATGTATTCCGTCTGTTCTTTTCGGTATATGTTTGCTAATTCATTTTGTGCCTTTTTTTATTCACAGGGCATTTGTGTTAGTAAGGTTCTTCCTATTGCATTTGGAGGCAATTTTCACGTCTGCACGTTTTTCTCTAATCGCTAATGTCTCCCATGGGACTCTAGTTTTAGTTCTGTTTTGTTGGTATGTATTTCGCTGCCCTTTCTCGGTGGGCGTTGACGAAATTCTCATATTCATCATTCGGGATATGAGTTTCTGTCTTCTCCTTTCGTGCATCGAATTTGTTTCTTAATGCTATCACATATTTATCCCTAATAACCTTGTTATTTAGCAGGGCCCAGTCATAGTGTACGGTGGTCGTTGTTCGGATGGCGTTCTTTCGTAGGCTCAGTCGTATTTTTGCCGTGACAGTTCGGTGATCGGATGACATACCCTCGAAAGAGTAGTATGCCTCGCAATTCATTGCGCTATTTTTCCATTTCTTGTTTATAAATCCGTAGTCTATATGTGCTTTAGTATTGTTTGCGTAATATGTAGGTCCATAATTTTCCGTTTTTGAAAGTTTCTATTGAGGCATGTTAATCTATTTTCTATCGGGAAATCTGTTAGATGTTGTCCATTCCTGTTTGACGAGTTGTGTTGACTGTATTTGTTATTTCCGTTTTTCCCTATTTGGGCATTCATGTATCCGCCAATGACTAGAACGTTGTGTTTCGGGATGCTACGAACTAGCGAGGCGATAAGATCAGTTAACCATCCAACCAACCAACCTACTTTGCAGGGTAATATTTGAGCTTTTTCTTGATTTAAGAAAAACCTTCTTTTGCAACTTGTTTAGTCACCTATATATATATAAAGACAGAGAGAGAGAGAGAGAGAAAGAGAGAGAGAGAGAGAAAGAGAGTCGAGTGAGTGAGAGGGACCTAACAACTATCTATCTCTAAACATTCAAATGTCTGTAAATAGGTACTTGAAACCGACGGAAAAATGTTTTAATACTGATCTGTATTTCCACTTACATATATATATATATATATATATATATGCAATGTTTCCGAAAGATGTCATCTGGAATTCTCATACCTTGGTTTGAGAATAGAAACTTATAAGACAAATGGATAAATAAATTTTAACTTCCATAGCAGTCCGAAAATATACACCACTCCCAAAAAAAGAGAAACATTAAATTTTTCTTCTTTTTTTTTATATCTGTTAGCGTCTCCATTTGACTTTCTAGATAACAAACAGTTTTTCTTTTCAAATAACATCCTCCATCGATTTTTTCTTTTTTGATCCACTGATATTGTATAAACCACTGCTGTATTGTGCATATAAAAATGAAGGATAAGTATGGTGGACTGAGCTTTGTATGGTAACTAGTCTAGGAGAAGGAAAATACTGAGCTCAAACCAGCTAAACACTACTTAAAATTGTTCTTGAGTCACATGCTGTTTGTGTAGAGGAATTGGGTTAATATATACATACATATATATATTTACACACATATATATATATGTATATGCATTGTCATCCACAGACAGACTGTTTCGTTGTATCGCAACTCTCCAGTGTGGCTAGAGACGTATGACTCTTGAAGCTGGGATCGAAACCCGCCCAACTTTACGTTAGACTTAGTATCAGACCGCTCGGTCAACAAGTTAACCACGTTGGCTCAGAGAATTTTAAGGTATTATGTAGCAACAGCAGCAGCGTTCGTTTGTTTACATTTTATACCTTACCGGATACCAGAGCGCTCAATTCGTTCGAAGAGCTTTGCATTATGCGAGCTGCTGCCGAAAATTCCTTCGCCAGAGTGCATACATAAAAGTAGAGGAATGATATAAGGAGACTTGAACAAGTAAAGAGAAATAAATATTTTAGATCTTTTAATTCGCATGTTAAAAATCAAGTAAAAAGTACGTACACATTGTCCACGAAAAGAAAATTTTTGGTGGCACTCAAAACAAGCATGTTTCGTGTTACGATTGCAACATAACTAATGCGCTTTGTATGTGTTTTTTAATGGCATATTATGAATTATTTAAAGCTGATGTTTAGTTCTTTTGTCAAAATTTTGATTTTGATCACGTATATATTTTCAATGTTTCATTAAAATTTTTTATTTGCTACAATCATTACTTTCAGTTATATCATAACGAGAATGGATCAGTTCTCAGGTAGCTCAGATGGAATTTACTTTCATGCCTACATTTCTATATAAGTTCAGATTGTTTTTTAGAAGTTTCTTTTATTCTGGAAAGATGATGATGGATTGGTACAATTTCTTCAATACCAACTCTTTTTCAATAATGGTTAGAGTGTTTGCCAATGGTCCGGGAGACCAGGGTTCAATCCCAGGTTGAGTTATATCAAAGACTCAAAAAATTGTACTTGATGCTTCTTTGCTTTGTACTCAGTATTATAAGTTACGGAGGCATCCCAAAAAGGAGTAACGCCCTCACCTACACGTCAGGGTAGTCGCAATTGAAAAGGAAGACTTAGAGTTGCCATCGACTATGGATAGTAGTAATATTTTCACCACGGTAAAGATTATATATATATATATATATATATATATATATTAATATATATATTTTAATATATGCATTCATATAAAAAATTGCACCTGCTCACTCACACACCCACATACATACAAATACACACACACACACACACACACATATATATATATATATATACATTAGTAGGTAGAGTGTTTGGCAATGGTCTAAAAGTGTTTTGTATGACGTGACCTGGGATTGAACCCAGGTCGCGTCATACAAAACACTTTAAAAATGGTACTTGATGCCTACTTGCTTAACAATCTGCAATATAAGATACGTATCAAGGGTAAAGAGGAGCAATTCAGGGAAAGAAGAAGCACCCTCCCCTACACTTCGGAGTAGTAGCAATTAAAAAGGGAGCCTTCAGGTCGCCCTCGACTACGGTCGCCAACCACTTCTATTTTGGTAGCATTTCTTCATTATTCGATAAGGCAATTTGAAAAAAAATATCTATATTATTTAATCAAATATATATGTATATATATATATATGAAAGTTGCCATCTTGAATTAGAGTATATATATATATATATATATATATGAAAGTTGCCATCTTGAATTAGAGTATATCCATCACATTATATCATGCTGAACAATGAAAGGGTGTTGATTTTTAATTCAGGTAGACCTTTAAAGTCTCTGGTACTAATACGGTTCAAAAGGGATTTAATTTTAGGGGAACTTCTTGTTACATTGCTTCTCTATATTTTAATAAGCTGTTTAAGTCCACCCATTAGCGTGCATTCTTTTCTACAGGTGCATTAGGTGGTCTTGCTCTTGGTAACTATTTAATATTGCACCCGTATTTTTCATGTGGACGTGAAAAGCTTTTCATTCCAGTTGTACTTAAGAAATTGAAAGTTACTTCTCGGCGGACATCTTTCAGAAGATAAAACTCGAAATTCAAGGTCTTTCCGGCAACTTCTTTTAATTTTCAATTCAGAATGGTTCAAAAGAGATTTCTTCCAAGATAAACCCTCTCCCTCCAGTGATCACGATTACTTGCCTGCTGCTCGCACACGTTAGCTGAGATATTTGCTACTTAAAGTGAGACCTTCAAACAGTCCTTACACCTCCTCATTTTTAACTTATGGAGAGGTCACTTTCAATTTACGCTTCACCCTCACCCCGCAAAAAAGTTGCTGTTTAGGAAGTGTCTTCTAAAGACATGTATTAAAACATACCTAACTCATTGATATCTCTTTTGTGTTCCCTTGCCCAGTCGGCTGGAGCTGTAGAATACACCGACTGCACCTTTGCAGAGGGGTAAGACTCCCCAATGAGTGTCCTAGATATGATACTAAAGAATCTGATGGTGAGGTTCCAGTGATGCTGGGGCTTTAGGGAATGCGGAGTACACCTTCATTGCCATTGCTCCCAAGTCCACTCTGGTGCGACGTGGTATCACTTGATTGGGCCTTATTTATGGGTTAAATAGACCGAACGGCATACTTATGCTAAACTGAATTGTTTAACTAAACTGAATAGTTTGAAATAAAAATGTTTTTGACACACTTGCATTTAAACTTCATGCTTATGCTAAACTGAATTATTTGCAATGGAACTGTTTTTTTTACACTGAAACTCTACTTAAACTAAAATGATTTGTTCAATATAAAACTGTTTTGACATTTAACGGCGTGTAAACAAAATCTGTACTTATACTAAAATGAATTAGCTCAATTAAAACTGCTTGACTTAGCTGAATAGCTTGAAATAGATATGTTTTTCACAATTAAACTGTACTTACATTTAAACTGCGTACTTATCCTCAACTGAATTGTTTGAAATAGAACTATTTTTATGAAAATGGATTCGGCAGTAATAACCTAAAAAGTTTGATATGCCATTAACCCAAACAACCAACCAACCAATCTTGTATTCGCCGCCCAGTCAATAGGGCTTAGAACATGATGATTGTATCCTTTGGAGACAGGATAACATCCCTAAAAACGTTGTCGTCGATAACCCACTAATCTACATCCAGCGGTGAGGAACGTTGAGGAAGTACACATCATTGAAATTATTCAATCTGAATTAGATTACTTTTATCAGTATAATGAACAGGGCATACGGAACCTAATAAACAATTTTACTGAATCGAGCATCAGTTTTGGAGTGGCATAAGAGATTCAAGGAAGGCAGGGAGTCTGTGAGGGATGATGAGAGGCGTAGAAGGATTAAGGAAGTCAGAACACCAGAGTTGATTGGCCAAAGGGTTAGGGTAAGGGTTACTATGTTGATGTTTTAAGGGAGTTCAGGAAGAGATTCCGTCGGAAGAGGCCAGCACTCGTCAAATCGGCTCAGAGGCATTTCCACAAGGACAATGCACCAGTCCACAACTCCATCCTTGTCACAGACTATTTGACCAAGATGACCATCAAGACCATTGCAGAAGTTGTTGCAACCGTACAACAAGTGCATTGCAGCCGGAGGAGATGACTTCGAATGGGACTAGAATTTCAGGTGTGTACTATCAATAAAAGTGCCTATACGATAAAAGTCTGGAAACTTATTTAATGATCCTCGTATATATATATATATATATATATATACATTGCCTTGTGCCACATATGTTCTCTGATGAGAAAAACAAGCTGAAAACATACACGTATGTAAGAACGAAATAGATCAAAATAAGTAATTATTTAAAAAAGTACAAATCTCTTTGTGGACTTATACATTTATATTTTTTTCTCTCTTTGGACTACAACTGAAATATTTTTACATACATATAAATGTATATGTATATGTATGCGTATACCTCCCTCCCATCTCAAAAACCATCCAAATAAGACGAACAAGACATGCGGAACTCAGCTGAAGAAGGACGAACTCGTAAGCGACCTTTTCCTCTGGACCCCTTCACACAGACGAGCAAGTGTTGGACGATCAGCCAGAACTTATCTACAACAGCTCTGTTCAAGCACAGAATATAGCTTAGAAGACCGAAAGCGATGGACGATAGAGATGAGTGGCGAGAGAGAGAGAGAGAGAGAGAGAGAGAGAGAGAGAGAAAGAGAGAGAGAGTCAGGGAAATCTGTGCTTTAGGCACCACATGATATATATATATATATATACATATATATATATATATATATATATATATATATATATATATCTGTGTGTATTAATATACAAATATGAAAAAAATATTCAGATGATTTGAATTATAGTTGCCAATATTCAACGTTACAGTTATTCTTTATGAAACCATCATCAGGGCAATGTTAATATGGGATTTTGTATCTTCTGAATTATATTCAATTATATATATATATATATATATATTGAGAAATTCTGGAATTTTAAAAGCATAAAAATCAATGTTATATCTACATTATATTCACCTTGGCTTTGAGAAACAGTAAAAATAAGATTCTAGCGAGTTTTTTTAATATATTTTGAATATTTCTTGAATTTTACAACTTTTATCTCTATTTCCTATCTTCTTCACACACACACACACACACACACACACACACAAATATATATATATATATATATATATATATATATAAATAACAGTTGTATATTCATACCAACATTTAAAATTTACACTGTGGAATTTTTTTTACATAAAAACGACGTCAATTCATTCCCAAGATATATTGCAGCATTCATATTTTATTTTCTCAATCATAAACGTTCCTTAGAATAATCCAATTTTTTTTTTCAAATTAAGGCTAAACCCATCTTCTACAGCAACAGTTTTTAGTCACACAAAAAAAAAAAAAAAAGGAAAAACTCTAATGATAATCCCAAGAGTCGACATTATTTTTACAAGGGTATTTTTACAACGTAAATGAAATTGTATGGCAGATTATTTTCTCTTCGTTAATAACTTTTCCAAACTTGTATTTTTTTTCAAAGAGTAAGTCGTTTAAAGTCGGTTACTTCGATGCTTATCAGATTCAATGTCGATTCACGTATTATTTAAACAAATTAATATCATATTATAATGATCAATAAAAATATAATGGAAGAGCTTGTGGTGAAAGGGTTACCGTTAAATGAAATAAACACGACGAATCGAGTTCAAATACAAGAGGATGCAGTTTGCATTTTGGATAGCTCTAATAACCTTGGAAAAATATTAATCTACCTTTGGGTAAATAGTATAGTGGACTGGGCTCTTTAACCTTTGTATGGTAACTAGTGTAGGAGACGGAAAATTCTGAATTCAAACCAGCTAAAAACATTTAAAATTGTTATTGAGTCTTATGCTACTTGAGCATATGAGTTGTATATATATATATATATAAATTGAAGTAATATTTTGTTAACCATTAAGTTTTATCTCTCATAAGAAAGTATAATGAGCTGGGCAAGAGAGAATGTAAGCTACAGTCTACGATACTTAGGTTACAAATTGGATTGGAAACTGCTTTATTCTTTACACCGTATGTTAACAAAGAGGGACGGAAATCTACAAATATAAATAAAAATCGACAACGAAATGTCTCAGAAATTTACTTACTCGATAGAAAAAAGAAAGCAAATAGAAAGAGAAAGAAAGAAAGAAAAAAGAGAGGAAGAAAGAAATATATCAAAAGGAAAAGAGGAAGTAAGAAAGAAAGCAGGTCGCAAAAAGATTTCGATATTGTTTCGAAAATTGTACCATGAATATCTTTTTTAAACTCATGTAAATTTACTAAACTTTAGAACGTCTCTTTCGTGATATGAATAGATATCTAATTACCCGTCGAGTAAACATTTAACCACAAAGATTATATTAGAGTGAATCAAGAGTTTTCAGAATAAACTTCATGAACTTGAGGGAATCGAACTGATGCCACGGTCAGTTTTGACTTTGATCCTTCGAATTATTATTTGTTCCAATCCATGTCTCATTTCCTGCATTTACGTCGTTTCAACAACGAAGAGGAGGGAGAAGATAAAGTGAAGAAGTTATTCGCCTCGAAGGACACGAATTGGTATCAACATAGGATCTAAGAACTGGCAGGAAGGTGGCTTCAAATGGTGCCGCACGATGGCCTCTACTTTGAATGCTAGACTGCTTTTCTTGTAAGTTGAAGAATAAAACAAATGCTTTACCAGACTAACTCGGGTATATAATCATATGTCTTGTCAGATTATAACTTAGATTTTAAACACTTATGTTTTGGCATTGAAAAAAAACCTTATTAAGTAGAAGAAATTTATTTAAAAATCTTAACTCCGTTAGTTATTTGGTTAATGGCATATCAACCTTTGTGGGTTATTAATGGCATATATAAATTAAGATTTGACTTCTCAGACATATGCTTTGAAAATTTCGAAAACGTGTCTTATATATATATATATATGTGTGTGTGTGTGTGAGAGAGACAGGTTTGAAATTGTGTGGTCAGTTTCAATTGTCGCATATTGCACCGCTGGACAAACAACGACAAACTCTTAGATATATAAAAATATAATTTAAATCTTTAATTCTTCGCCAGCGATGATTGTGTGTATTAGGAATACAGTCAGAGGGAGTTCGCACATATCTTTCTTGTGTGGCGGGGACCCTTTTTGTGAAGTAATGCAACGGCCGGAAAATATACGCAGGGAGCTGACAGGTCTGCTTGGGTGACCAGCGGATCTCTCCCCTTCGTTTGAGCGACCGGCTGATCTCTCCTTCAGGATAAAATTACTTACCTTATATATCTTTTCAAGTCCCATGCGGAAATATGAATATCCTCTTCGCCCACGTACTTTTCTGTTTATGGCTGGTTATCGGAACTTCCGTTTTTTTCCCGGTAATTTGTTGATCTTATTTGCGAATGGAAATATCTGTTACTCTATCCAAAGACAATAAATCATATTCTTCGCCATTCTCCTTTATCTCCTCTTTCCTTTTTATCATTAAAGGCTTTCGGACTATTGTCTTCATCTTTATTATTTTCCGGTCTTCTTCAGGTGTTTGTGAATTTTTGTGTCTTATGAACTTAATGTTCTTACTTGACTAGGATTACTACTATTACATATGATTTTTTACCTGTGCTCATATTCAGATCTTTTTTGTTACTGCAGGCGAGTAACAGCAGAGGAATACTTAACACTTGCACCCGGTTATGGCTAAGGGAATCAGAACGGGCGACATCCCTAGATTCAATAAAGGACGTAGTTCGAAGTTCCGTGAAGGTTCCCGAGTTCGACAAACACCTGAAGAAGGCCGGATGCCATATCGACCGAAACGTTGTGGAAATAACAAGATGAAAACAATAGTCCGAAAACCCTTAATGATAAAAATCATCAAGCTTCGTCTCAGAAATTTAGACTAACTCCTCTTTCCTGTGACCCACTTTGTTGATGTTATCTTGCAACTGCATTGAATCTGCTAAGTTCATCGTCGCCAGCTGAGCTAGTATTTTACACAATGTCTATAATTCATATTTAAGGATTTTTTTTTTGTGTTTTGATATTTGAAGTTACATTGTTTTCGTATGTTTGTGTGATCTTGTTTAAAGTATGAAACCAATTATTCTCCCTACAGGTATGGGTAAATAGTTGGGCAGGTTGGGTTCTTCAGCCTTGGTAAAGCAACTAGTCTAGGAGATGGAAAACTCTGAATTCAAACCTATTAAACTCCGCTTAAAAATTGACCTTGTGAATATCCTGCCCGAGCGGAGGGGTTGGGTAAATATATATTGTCTTGTTTAATATTTTGTTTTTTGGTGACTTTGTTCTTGATGATGAGAAATCTCTGGATTGAGGTGAAGATTTTGATGTTTTCAGTTGTTTTTGTTCAGTTGTGGGTTGGATATCAATTATTTGGAATTGGGCGTAGGTTCGAGTTTGGTTGGGGGTAATTTGAATGTGTTTTGCTTTGGCGTTTGCTCCTGGATTTAATCAGTGACTTTCTCTTCTATAATTTTCTTTAAAATATAGGAAACATTGGAATTTTTAATTCGATGTTATTGCATGCATGTCAGGTCCTTCGTCAGGGTATTGCAAGCAGGGGGTCAACCATTAAGTCTTGGGGGTCAGAAAGAGAAGAGCTTTTTGATAATCCAAACGTGAACTTTGTTATTGCACACAGGCATATTTCATTCATTAGTTTTAACTTTCAGCTGCATTTCTTGTTACCTAATTTGAGCAAATTGAATTTTTCAAATCTGATGGCCCCCACCCCTTTTCAAAAGCAATTATGAAAAATAAATAAATGAATTAAAATAAAAATAAAAATAAAATAGTACGTTTAAGATAAAACCTAATCAATTTCCAATGTTTAGAAAAAAATAACAGATCTAATCTCAACTGGCTTGCGAATTTTTCGATGGCACAATGAGCACGAAAAATAGCCTAAAAATTCGTGAAATTTGGTATTTTAGAGTGACAAATTTCTCTTTCATTTCGTGAATTCTATAACAGAATCGTGTAAGCTAGGATTTTGTTTTGTTTTTTTTTTAAATCTACAATCTGTGATTTCAAATCAAGAAATTTTATTATTTTGTTTAAAAGTTTACAAAGATTTTCCTTGGAGGTTTAAAGCTCCCTACTTCTATCTAACGACAAATCTGATGCATGTATTTGTTATAAATTAGGCATCTATTCCATGGAATGTTTTTGAGTGAAACTTGTCAGAATTATAACAATTTTAAGAGACAAAAGATTTGAATGAATAATGATGCAATTGCGTGTCTATATAACTCTCTTCTTATCTCTCAATTCACTTATTTATTTATCTATTTATTTAATTATCTACTATACATCGCTTATATCTATCTTCTGTTTATGTCTTTCAATACATTGAAGGAATTAATCTTTTTTCTTGATTATCTCGAGAAATACAGGTTGAGTTGATTTAAATATGAGGTGTGGTAAAAATTATTGGGACTAAAATAGTTACCAAGTGAGTCTGAATGACAGTAAATCAACTCAGCTCTCCAGGATCCTTCTCAGTATTCTATCTAATCCCAGCAGTGATATTTTTTGAATGGTTTTAAGTTCTTCTAAGCTGTTTTGAGGTCTCTATGATTCATATCACCGCTTCGATCATATTACTATTATTATCTATTATTGGCGTATTTTTCACAACAGTGTTAGCTGGAGGTGCCCGTGGTGTAATGGTTATCGTCGTCGTAGGAAATGGACACGGTGACATGAGTTCAAACCCTGGACGAGGCTGATTGCATTTCACATAGCACTAATACCCTTTGGGAAAGGTATGAGTCCAATTATCCTCCCTCCAGCTATGGCTAAATAGTAAAGCAGACTGGGTTCTTCAGCCTTGATGAGGCAACTAGTCTAGGAGAAGGAAAAATCTGAATTCAAACCTGTTAAAGTTTGCTTTAAAATTTACCTTGCGTCATATCCTACCCGAGCGGAGGGGTTGGTAAATATGGTAAATCAACTCAGCTCTCCAGGATCCTCCTCAGTATTCTAGCTAATCCAAGCAGTGATATTTTTTGATAGGTTTTAAGTTCTTCAAAGCTCTATGATTCGTATCACTGCTTTGATCATATTATTATTATTATTATTATTATTATTATTATTATTATTATTATTATTATCTACTATTGGCGGGTTTTTCACACCAGCGTTAGCTGGAGGTGCCCGTGGTGTAATGGTTATCGCCCTATGAAATGGACACGGCAACACGAGTTCAAATCCTTGACGAGATTGATTGCATTTCACATAACATTAATACCCTTGGGAAAGGTATGAATCCAATTATTCTCCCTCCAGCTATGGGTAAATAGTAGGACAGACTGTGTTCTTTAGCCTTGGTCAGGCAACTAGTCTAGGCGAAGGAAAACTCTGAATTTAAACCTGTAAAACTCCGCTTAAAATTGACCTTGTGTCATATCCTGCCCGAGCGGAGGGGTTGGTAAATATGGTTAGCTGGCAGTTTTCATTTCAATCTGAGGGGCAATAAGTATCCACAGGTCTTCAGGACTCTCCTCAATACTCTAGCTGATCTCAGCAATGCTGCTTTATGGAGTGTTTTGATTCTTCCTCTGACTTTCAAATCTTCCATTCTCATTTCTAAGCCTTTGGGGACTGTTCTAAATGCTCCATGTACAATTGGTATCACCGTCACTCTCATATTTTATAATTGATTTAGTTCACTGCTAAGGCGTAACTAGTTGACCATCTTTTCGCTTTTTAAAAATTTTCACTCTGTCGTCCAATGGAACGGCCAAATCAAAATGATATATTCTTTTTTTCTTGTTGAATTAACTCTATATAATATGATTGGTTGTCATAGCGTTTTTTGTGTTACTCTTTGAAGAAATTCAGCTTCTTCCTTAAGGTTTCCCTTTCGTAGTCATATGCAGATATTTTTTATGCAATTTTGCTAGTTTGTTCGTTGAAAACATCTATTAAAGAACAAAGAACTATACACAGTTACCAATAACATCACTGACAATCAAAGGACAAACACATAAAAATTAACGAAGATGCTTAAATGGGAAGAAAAACAACTCTATGGATATTTTAAGAAACGAACTGATGAATTCTCTCGCTAGACGTCCTGCACATGGCTAAGAAAAGGAATCTTATCAAATAGCAACACAAAAAAACCGCCTTAAAACTAATTATATTAAAGCGATAATCGATAATAATTTACGGAATAGCAAATGTAGGTTTTGTGGTGATGGAAACGAAACGATTAATCACGTAATAACCGAACATAGCAAACTAGCGCAAAGGATGTATAAGACTAGATACGTCTGGGTGGGAAAGGTGATCCACTGGGAAATGTGCAAGAAATTGAAATTTGACCATACTACCAAATGTCGCATGTACAAACCAGAATCCATCCTGGAGAATGAGACACATAAAATACTCTGGGATTTTGAGACACAGAGGGATCACCTAATTCATGTCAAAAGGCCACACCATTTGAAAATTAAAAAAAATAGATACAAAAAAAACTTGTTATATAGTGGACTTTGCCGACCCTGCGGACCACATAGGGAAAATCAAAGAAAGTATAAAAAGAGACAAGTACTTTGACCTTGCCTGAGAACTAAGAAAGCAGTGGAACATGAGGGTGATTGAGATATTAATTGCAAATGGCTTCCATCGAACGGTCCCAAAAGCCTTGAAAAAAGGGACTGGAAGAGTGGAAAATGATAGGACAAATAGAAATCATTTAAACTACAGCATTGTTGAGATCGGCTTGAATACTGAGAAGGTGATGGAGACCTGTGGGAAATTGTTGTCACTCAATCTCCAGCTAGCACTGGTGTGAATAACTCGCAAGAAGTAAGATAATAAAAATAATAATAATAATAATAATAATAAGAAGAAGAAGAAGAAGAAGAAGAAGACCAGACCTTATAATAATCAAACAAAAAGAAAAAAAAGAAATTGCAAAATTGTCGACTTTACTGTCCCTGCTGACCACTGAATAAAACTGAAAGAATGTGAAAAGAAGGATAAGTACCTCGACCTTGCTTGAAAATTGGATAAACTATGGAACATGAAAGTGACGATTGTACCAATTGTGATTGGTGCATTTGGCACTATAACTAAAGGATTATTAAAGGGTCCGGAGGATTTGGAAGTTGGTAGACGAGTGGAGACCATCCAAACGACAGCATTATTGAAGACGGCCAGAATACTGAGAAGAGTTCTGGAGACTTGAGGTGACTTGCTGTCTCTCAAACTGCTGTGAAAAACCATCAGCTGACTCTGTTCTGAAAAACTCTAAAAGAGCATTTAGTAATAATAATAATAATAGTAATAATAATAAATGGTATATGCACAACCCAGCAGCTGTCCTTGATGATGACACACATAAACTCTTATAGGACTTTGACATACACACGGATCACCTAATCTCGGCCAGAAGACCAGACCTTATAATAATCAACAACAAAAAAAGAGAATTTGCAAAATTGTCGAATAAAACTGAAAGAATGCGGAAAGGATAAGTACCTCGACCTTGCTAGAGAATTGAAAAAAATATGGAACATGAAGTTGACAATTGTGATTGGTGCTTCTGGTACAATAACTAAAGGATTATTAAAGGGCCTGGATGATTTGGAAGTTGGCAGTCAAGTGTAAGCAATCTAAACTACAGTATTATTGAGAACGACGGGAATATTAAGAGTCTTGGAAAGTGGAGGAGACTTGCTGTCACTCAAATTCCAGTGAAAGACTATCAAATAAAACTGATGTGAAAAACTCTCAAGAAGTAAATGATAATTATTATTATTACAATGTGTTAAGACAAAGTGCGTGGGTGTACAAGTTAATATTAAACCTGATATTAATTATCAGTTTTCAGCAGTATTTATTGTAGCTATCAGTATTTCTATTTTTATACAAAACACCACCAATTATGAAAATGAGTGTTAGCGTAATATGTAGCATATATTCATTTTTTTACCTTTTTTTTATTACCCGGCTTTTCTGATGTTCAGTGTGATAATTTCAAGACCACAAGACAATATGCCAAAAATACTGATTAGATATTTTTTACTAATTATATTTTCGGGCTTAATCTGTTTAAGGGTGATGAGGCATCTTGAAGTTTCTTTTTCGTTGAGTCATCTAATTTGATTACTTCCCCTTCTTCAAGTCCGTCCATATTTCCTCGGTCTTTTTTATGTTGTTGTCTGCTCGACAGATGGGACAATTACGTGTGTGTGTATGCGCGTGTGTGTGTGTGTGTGTGTGTGTTTATATTTTGGTAGTCGGGGATGGTGTGGGGTTAGGTGAGGGCAAATTAGTGCTTTATTTTTATAGTTTTCTGCTCGCATTTGATGAATGAATTTCAGGCGTTCTTTTTACGCTTGTCTTCAGTCTACAACTTAATCTTTCTATTGTATGTATATCCTTTAGCTACGAAAACTATACAAAGAAAAAAAAAAGAAAGAATAAATAAACTCTCATATGTATACATAGGTATTATATATACGTTTGCAAATATGCATATTCTCACACAAAGGTGCCCACACGAGTATAACTGAGCACTCCAGGTAGCCGATAACGTATATGAAAAAGATTTACGTAAAAATTCCTTCACTTTCGCTGAGAATAACGATGGCTCTGAGGTAAGACGTCCAACTGACGTAAAATCAACCAGATTTCGATCCCAGTTTGAAGCATCTCACGTGTCTAGCCACAGTGAAGAGTTGTGATACAATGAAACTGTCTGTGGATATATATATATATATATATATATATAAACAAATGAAATATGATAATTGTGCCTCAATTCCAGAGCTGGCGTTGAGTGTTAGGGGTACGTCATCAGCCTGACGTAAAGATAGGTGGGTTTCTATCTCGGCTTGGAGCGTCTGAAACTGTTTTTAATGGTTAGAATGTTTGCCAATGTCCCATGAGACCTGGGTTCAATCCCAGGTCGAGTCATACCAAAGACTCAAAAAATGTTACTTGATGCTACCTTGCTTACCACTCAGCATTATAAAGTAAGGATCAAGGGTAAAGTAGAGCCATACAGAAAAAGGAGTAGCGCCCTACCCTACACCTTGGTGTAGTAGCTATCGAAAAGGGAGCCTTCGGATCACCCACGCCTACGTTCGCCAACTTTGCTTATATATATATATATATGGTAGAAGGGGTTCCAGTCATTTGACAAAAACGCTGAAAAATCCCACCTATTTTGATGATGTTTACTTCTAATGTTATATTCTCATATGCAGATTCGTGCAGAAAGAATCACAACGACACAATGATAAAGGACGAGCGAAGACTTCTTTAGAAAAAATATGTACCTCTCACTTTATTGTAAGGGTTCGAAAAGGGTTACTCAGGGTTTTACTGTGAGAGGGAGTTGGAGACTGAACAAAGACTGCAACATATTGACCCCCACTCTTATGGCCATCAGCGTTCTGTCTTTCTTGTTCTCCAGTGTTGCTCAACCGGAGGCCCGGGGGCTCAGCTTTCTGCTGAGTGCTGGCTTTCTCTACCACATCTTGTCACCAACGGGTCTCCAAACTCTATCGGGGGTCCCGAGGCCCCCTTCGGCCGGGTGTGACTTTCCCTTCCACATCTCGTCTCTAACTCGTCTGAACCCCAACTCACTGACTTCCTGTCTTGACCGAATTATATAATAGTTCAATCGCGCACTCAATCGTCTACTCAATCTTTGGAATGGCATGTTTAATCGACATCAAGCGGAAATAACTGTCACGCAGTTCAGAGGTCTCTCTCTTCCGGTGCATCAGTCTATGAGTGTATCATGGGCTTTTACCTTATACCATTTCGTCAGCCAAATCTGCCTACGTGATTTCTTTCGATTACTCGCCATTGGGATGTGTCACTTCCTTCCGATGCATCACTTTGGAATGGCATGTTTGGCCGGGTCGATGGTCAATATACAACACTAAATGAATGTTAGAGAAGGAAAGCATCAAACCTCTGCTGGCTTGGAGGTATATTTTTGCGAGAAAAGTCTAAAAGAAAGTCTTGTAAATATAAAACCTTCATCGTCACAAATTATCTTGTTATGCTTGTCCCTGCGCTGTAGCTGTGTTGATCCATAGTGAGACTAAAGTGTCGTACTACTGTATATCACTCTTATCCAACGATGTGCAGATATATAAAGTGTCTCACTATCTTATCTTCTTATGCATTTCGTATATTTATTCCCAAGTCGAATTAGTTATTAAGCAGTTATATAATGTTTAATGCGCTGGACTGAGGAATCGTTGCAAGCGAGTTCGAACACCAGTCACGCTATTACGTTCACTTTTGGACAAATACTCTTAGGAAAGGTATGAGCCACCTTATCCTCCCATCTATGGGAACAATTTTACTACTACCTTTCTTCTGGAAGGATGGATTTGGCATTAAATAACCCAAGAAGATTTATATGCCAATAAACACACAAACAAACACTCTAAACGTATTCTACCCCTTATATTTAGGCAGCTGAGTCTCTGGCCGGCATGTTTGCTGATAATAAAGATTTGATGTTTGGCTTTCTATTCAAGACTTTTTGTTAACAAGTGAAATGTTGCAACTGTGGTTTTTGGCAATTCAAAAACTGTTTGAAGTCTTTGTTTGTGTAGTTCGAATACGGGTACTTACGGTCATCTTTGGGTGGAATAGTATTGGGTTTCAATGCTGAGGAATTCGGTAATAACTAATATCTAATAATACCCGTCTTGATTGCGTGATGCTTCACTAGAAATAATCGTATCTTATTATCAGTTGTTTTATAAGAAATTGCGTGGGTATTTACTTCGGGGAGATACTCTCCTACTCTTTCTCCACACACACACACACACATGTATATATATTTAATGATCATAAACATCATTGACTCTCTCTCACCATCCATACAATCAGATCTAGTTGAGATATCATCATCATCATATCGTGCTGGCAGCACGGATATCCCTGACCCTCTCTCGCCACTCCTCCCTATCGTTCATCGCCCTAGGCAGGTCTTCAGGACAACATCCTGTATCCTCACACAGCTGCTGAATGTACGTTCGTGCTGGTCGTCCTGCTTTTGCGCGGCCGTGTGTGGGGATCCATAAGAGTACATCTCTTATGAGTTCATCTCTGCTTCTCCAGCAATGTCCTGCATGTCTGGTTCGCCTAACTTGAATAGATTTCGTGATAGGGGGCAGGTGGCCGTACAGTTGGTGTCTTGTGGGGTGCCGCTGCCAGGACTTGTTGAGGATTGCACGCAGCATTCTTGTGTAATTGCCATCTAGTTTCTTCTCGAGCCGTTTTGTTAGCGTCCATGTAGTGCATCCATATAGCAGTATCGATGTGACCGCTGTCTGGAAGAAACTGCGTTTCATTTTATCGGTTAGGTCTGATTTCCATATAGTCGATAGCCTATTGATAGCTGTCCATGCTTTCGTTAACCTCGTTTCGATGTCCTTTTCGGTTGATTCGACGCTGCTTCCTAGGTACGTGAATTTGTCTACTAGTTTAAGAGGGGTTCCTTCTAGAGTGGAGATGTCCCCCGTTTGGTTATAGCACATATATTCCGTTTTGTGTGCATTAACATGGAGGCCTATGCTTGCTGCTGCTCGTTCCAGGCTATGCAGAAGTGTTTCGGCTTGGTCAGGTGTATTTGCCAGTATCGCTATGTCATCGGCGTAGTCGGCGTCGGTAATTGTTGTTGCGGGATATCTTCTGCTTCTTTTCTTCGTCAGTTCGAAGCCATTCTCTTTGATTTTGTCAATCGATGTTCTAAGTACGTAGTCTAGACAAATGATAAAGAGATACGGAGCCAGCGTGTCCCCTTGTAGTACTCCTGCTACAATGTCGAAGTATTCTGTGTCTCCATCTGGTGATCGTACTTTTACTTTAGTGTTTCTATAGAGAATCGTTATTGCCGCTTCGGTTTCTTTAGGTATGCCGTACGCTAGTAGGATTTGTTCCATCTTTCCTCTGTGAATGGAGTCGAAAGCCTTGGTAAAGTCGACAAATATTAATGTCGCTTGTAGGTTCTTTGCCCGTACACCTTCAAGGATTCTGCGGATGGTTAGTATTTGTGAGGTCGTAGATCTATTTCTTCGGAAGCCATTTTGGTTTTTTCTAAGTATGTTGTCGATTTTGGGTTCTATGCGGTTTCGTAGTAGGGCATTGTAGATTTTGGCAGCTATGGATGTAAGTGTTATGCCTCGGTAGTTTTTGGCTAATCCGAGGTCCCCCTTTTTAGGGAAGGGGAGTATGCATCCCTTCGTCCATCTATCTATCGGATTTTGATTGTATACTGCGTTGCAGTGTCGGAGCAGTATGTCGTCGAATTGTCTGGTCTTCCATACTTCCGGGGGAATTTCGTCCAGTCCTGCAGCTTTCCTATTTTTAATTTTTCTGAGAACCGAGTCGAGTTCTCCTTGTGTGAACGGTCCAAGTTTAATGTCTAATTGTTTGCTAATTATTCTGGTGATTGGTTCATGCGTTATTTTTGGTGGGTTTCCAAGTAAGTTTTCGAAGTGCTGTTTCCACAGTTTTATTCTTTCTTGTTGGTTTGCTGCTTTAAGTTTAGCTTTGGCTGTGCTCTTTCTTCTGCTCACTTCGTTTATTGTTTGCCAGGCAATTCTAGATTGTCTATCTTCTACCGAGTCTCTGATCTTATCTATCTGATTTTGAATGTATTCTGTCTGTTCCTTTATATATATGCCTGCTAATTGATTTTGTGCCGTTTTTAGTTTTAAGGCATTTGTGTTTGTTGGGTTTTTTCGATAGTTTTTGGAGGCTGTTTTCACTAGTGCACGTTTTTCTCTCACCGCTAAGGTTTCCCATGGAACTCTATATTTAGTTATATGGGTGATATTGGTTCGATAAGGCAGAAAAGTGATTGCTATTGATATGGTCAAGTTGGTTTTGCCAAGCGGGAAAAGGTAAGTATGCCATTTTGCTTCTGCTGCAGGGAGTTAGAAAATTCTAACTTGTATATATGGTGTAATACTTATCATCATAGGAAATGGAGACAGCGATCTGAGTTCAAATAAGGGTGTTTGCATTTCACATAGCACTAATACTCTTTGGAAAGGTATGAATCCTATTATTTTCTCCCAGGCGATGGGTAAATAGTAGGGCAGACTGTGTTCTTTCATTGTAATCGATGTACTATACGCATGCAGTGTAATGGAATATTAAGTTTTTTAGCGAATGAATTTTATATTTCTCGATTGAATTGGTTTAAATTTGACAGTTTACTCTTCACCGTATTTCGATTCGATGTCAATGATCTGGTCGTGTTTTATCGACAAAGTAAGTTTTCTTTGAACCGATTTTTTTTAATTTGAAGATTGTTTTATACAGTTACAAAAAGACAAATTATTTATCAATGAACACACTTTTAAAGACCTGTATTAATACGTTTAATATTTTGTTGTAACACTTTTTGTATTTACTGTTTGTTTCATTTTTTTCTAGTAAGGATCCGATTAATTCACATATCTCTAGGGACACAGACGCTCACACTACAATAATGAGCCGCTTGAATTCTTCAAGATTTCGTGGGTGGTATTTTCTTAATCTTCTCTGGAGGATTCTTCTTAAATTTTCCAACGGATTTGCATCTGGGCAATTTGCTGACTCATCAAGAACAGGTATCTTATTCTCCCAGAACAATTCTTTTGTAAATTTCGCTGTGTGGAGTAGAAAAATGTCATGATGGAAAATGAATTCATTGACTCCAAACATGTCCTTAATGTATGGGATAAGGAAATAATTTTGGACATACTGATAGACAGCGACATTAATCAATTTTTCAAGAAGCAGACCTTTCTAACACCAGTGGCAGACATGCAACCGCAAACCATATCAAATTACGGGAATTTTACACTTTTTTCTTGTATGATTTTCTTTAGGAGGCCACGATCCCTGAAGAAATACAGAATCATAATTCATCGCTGAAGATGACCAGGTTTCATTGATTTACTGACGAACTTTGATGATCTCTTGCTCATATAGAACGCTTTCATCATCATCATCATATCGTGCTGGCAGCACGGATATCCCTGACCCTCTCTCGCCTCTCCTCCCCATCGTTCATCGCCCTAGGTAGGTCTTCAGGACAACAACCTGTATCCTCACATAGCTGCTGAATGTACGTTCGAGCTGGTCGTCCTGCTTTTGCGCGGCCATGTGTGGGGATCCATAAGAGTACATCTCTTATGAGTTCATCTCTGCTTCTCCAGCAGTGTCCTGCATGACTGGTTCGTCTATCTTGAATAGTTTTCGTGATAGGGGGCAGGTGGCCGTACAGTTGGTGTCTTGTGAGGTGTTGCTGCCAGGACTTGTTCAGGATTGCACGCAGCATTCTTGTGTAATTGCCATCTAGTTTCTTCTCCAGCCGTTTTGTTAGCGTCCATGTAGTGCATCCATATAGCAGTATCGATGTGACCGCTGCCTGGAAGAAACTGCGTTTCATTTTATCGGTTAGGTCTGATTTCCATATAATCGATAGCCTATTGATAGCTGTCCATGTAGCATCGAAATCAGTATTCTGCTGTCATATCCGAGATGATAGACTCTGGGGTGTTGTGAATCGAGCTAATTCCGGAATTTCTCCGCAATTGGTTAGGTTTGGTTTGGTTTTAAGGCATATCAATCATTGTTGGTTATTAATGCCTAATCCATTGGTTAAACTGAATAGTTTGAAATAGAACTCTTTAAATGTATAAAATACATTTTTAACAGTTCTATTTCAAACAATTCAGTTTAGCATTTATTACACAGTTTAAATGTCAAAAACAGTTCTATTTCAAATAATTCAATTTAGCATGAGTACACAGTTTAAATGAAAAAAAAAAACAACAATTTTATTTCAATCTATTTAGTTTATCTTAAGTATTTAGTTTAAATATATAAACTGTTCTATTTCAAGCAATTTAGTTTTGCATGAATACACAGTCTAGTTCTATTTGACACATAGATAGGACCCTATCAGGTGCTACCACTCCGGGCCAGAGTAGACCTAGGAGCGGAGGCTATGGAGGGGTACTCTGTATTCCCCAAATCTCGAGCATTATTGGGACTTCACCATCAGATTGTTTAGTGTCATATCCATATCTTGTTGGTAGAGCGAGGTCTTACCCCTATGGAGAGAGGCAGTCGGTGTATTTTACAGCCCCCAGCCGACTGAGTCATCTTCAATTGGTAAATTGATTAGAAATTCAGCTGATATTCATCTCTGGCTATTGTCTTCGGTTTTGAAACACAGTCGGACCTTCTTGAACAAGTTGGTTTTGCTGTTTTTGAGATGGCAGATTGAGAGTATCTTATCTGGATTACTTCCAGTCTCCATTATTATCTATTTGTCTATCTGAACAAAAAGTGATAAGAAAAAAAGGAACATCAATTTTATGCGATTTATTTTTTGATTATCATCAAGTTATTTCGACCTTAGATCATTCATAGGAGAAAATGTTTTTGTAGAAAAAAGTTTTAAAAATTATCTTAAGACTAAAAGATTTTTTAACAAGTTGATTTGCCATGAGATACACGATGTAAAAAGTACTGGTAGCAGGACATATCAATTGCTTGAATAAAAAATAATTTTTGATCAAAGTATCTTAAATCGGTCTTATACTCACACACACACACACACACACACACACACACACACACACACACACACACACACACACACATATATATATATATATATATATATATATAAACATGGTGCATTCAATACGTTTCCAGACTTTTTTTTAACAGGCATTTAAAATTGTAGTAGACTCTTGAAAATTCAGTATTTTATTGCTATATAAGTTATGAGATAACTGACCAATTCTTATAATTTCTGGTTCTAATGAACAGCAACAGCAGGAATTGAAATATACCCTACAAAAGCCTGATTGTCACAGCTGGTTAATTTCAAAAATGCAATCTGACTCTTTAGAAGAACGATATGCAATAAAATTCTGTTTTAAACTTGGAAAAAATGCCAGAGAAACGTATGAAATGCTTCAGACTGCTTTTCGACCATCCTTCATGAATCGAGCATCAGTTTTTGAGTGGCATAAGAAATTCAAGGAAAGCAGAGAGCCTGTGAGGGATGATGAGAGGTGTGGAAGGAATAAGGAAGTCAATAGACCAGAGTTGATTGGCCAAACGGTTAGGGTTAGGGTTATTATGTTGAGGTTTTTAGGGAGTTTAAGAAGATATTCCGTCGGAAGGGGACAGCACTCTTCAAATCGGGTCAGTGGCATTTCCACCAGGACAATGCACCAGTCTACAACTCCATCCTT
>OY757921.1:0-57500 GCA_963585895.1 Sepioteuthis lessoniana | reverse complement strand
TAACCATTACGCCATGTGCGCAGCAGGAAACATGGCGTAACAGTTATAGGCTTTGGTTGCCTAAGCTTCTTAGGAGACAATCATCTGGAGGTTACAGGTTCAATCCTGACTGCAGGTGAGTAACAATACAGGAATACTTAACATGTGTACTCGGTTATGGCTAATAGAATCAGAACAGGCGACCCCCGTGGATTCAATAAAGGACGTGAACGTTCCAGAGTTCGACAAACACCAGAAGGCCGGTGGACATATCGGCCGAAACGTTTTGAAAATAACAATAAAGTTGAAGACAATAGTCCGAAAACCCTTAATAATAAAAAAAGTGATTATATTAACTTTGACGAGACATTATTTTTCTGGTTACATGATAAAATTGCTGAAAGTTCGCTCTCAGTGATCAAGATAAATATCGAAACCCTTTCTTTTCATTGAAGGTATATATATTATAAGCAACATAATTTCCACCAGAAATTACTATCATTTATCGATAAAACAGTACTTCCATCTAAGACGAGAGAGAAAATTCTCCCCAAGAGATTCTCTCGACTTCGTTTTAGGATAAATTGGCAAACGTGATGCAATGTTTATTGTCATATGGAGTGGACACGCAGATTTGAGTATAAATCTGTGACGAAGATTTTTGCAGTACACTTGCTTTGGGAAAGTTATGCCTCTAAGTATTCCCCACCCAGCAATGGGTAAATAGTAGAGTAGCTTGGGCTCTTTAACCTTGATATAGCCACCAGTTTAGGAGAAGGAAAACTCTGAATTCAAACTTGTTAACTCCTGTAAAAATGACCCTGAGTCGCATCTTGTTTTTGGTGGAGAGATAGGGTACATACAAAGGTGAGAGATATTATACAAAGGACATTCTCCTGTGGAGATTTTCCCTCGAAGATTATTCCTATTTTTGCTGAGTGTGTGTGTGTGTGTGTGTGTATGTGAAAGAGAGAGAGAGAGAGAGAGAGAGAGAGAGAGAGAGAGAGAGAGAGAGAGAGAGAGAGAGATGTGGATTGATTGATTCTAACCTGAATAAAAGTATTGCTCTTTGAGTCCGAGAAGCGACACTTTGATTGGAGATTCGGGACACAGATACTATATTCACGTAGTAAGTAGAAGTTATGAACAAAGAAACAGAAAGAAGTTCCACTGTTCATTTTAATAATATATAAAGTTTCAATATTATAACAGAACGGCTCTAGTAAAAGTAAAAGAAAAAACAACACATATAAATCTATTGATAAAAAAAATGTAATTCGAAAATGTTTCGAAATAAAATTAAAAAATAGATATGAAATATTGAAAGTATATATTAAAATAGATATCTAAAATAAAAATAAAAATATGGCAGAATAATATTCAACTTCCCATTTTAGAGTAGAGAATGGTTTGCAGGTTTTAGTGATAATGGCATGCGTCACCTCAGCAATAATGGCTGGATAAACAAAATGAACAAGAAATGTTTTGGAAATAAACTGAAAAAATTATAAGTAATTGTTGTGGAAATTTTATGCAACTAGAACATATTAAATAGGTAAGTATAAGAAATAAGAAAAGAATAAGTAGGTTGATGACGTTCGCTATAAAAAGAGAAATTAGGAGACACTGAATATTTGAGCACAAATCTCCAGACTGCCCAACTATTTACATATAGCAGAAGGGAGAATAGTTGAATGCTGAAGTCAGCAAAATTAAATCACTTCCAAGTATTGCTATGTATCACTAATAATTCAATTAAACATCAATCATTTGTTTACACAGTTAGATGAACAAACGGTTCTATTTCAAACAATTCAGTTTAGCATAAGTCATTTGTTTTCATTCTATTTAAATGCCCAATTGTTCTATTTGACCGATAGATTGGACCCTATAAGGTGCTACTACTCCAGGCAAGAGTGGACCAGGGAGCGATTGCAATGGACGGGTTCTCCGCATTCCACAAATCTCCACCATTACTAGAGCCTAAACATGAGATTATTTAGTGTCATATCCAGGACACTCATTGGTGAGGGTCTTACCACTTTGCAGAGATGCAGTCGGTGTATTCTACAGTCAAAGCTGACTGTGCTGAGAAGAATAGGATAAAACTTTAAAAAACTGATGTATCACCTCTTTGTGTTAATTTAATGACTAAAAGTTTCACGTATTAAAACTTCAATCTTCTGCTGATAGTTAAGAGAAAATAAACGAAGAAAAGAATCATTAAATGCTGAATATTCCCAACAAAATGCAATAGATAACTGCATGACGTAGAATCGGAAGTTGGAATGGGGAGAAAAAAATCCACAATTACATAGTATTATAATTAATACTATTAATCAAAATTAGTAATAAACTTAAGATAAAAAGTAGGAGTTACTACTTAATTAATTGCTGCGCTGGGAATGAAGGATGACGGCATCGATGGAAAATTCTAAAGAAGAAAAAAAATTCAACATGAAGACAATTTTCCCTACAAAATAAACTGTTGGCAAAATGGCGTATCTACCTGAGATGAGGAGACAATTTCGAAAGAAGTTATCAATTATCACTCATCTAGTGCAACGGAAAATGATAGGTGGGACACTGGGAAATGTGATAATTTATCCGACTTCCAGTGAGGTCACATTTGAAATGACATCATTTTATAGCCGGAGGGGAATCAAGACTCATACGTGACCGTTAAAAAAATACTTGATCTAGCTCTTTGCAGCGCCTCAGGCACCAAGCGATGAACATAGCTCTGGAAACCTGGTAGTTTCTTGGGAAAGGCCCTCAACCAAGCGATCAACAAACAATGACCCACTACACGCAAACTCCAGATGAGCCCTATTGAAAGCAGAAAGGTAATAGTCTAATATATACGAGATATGATAAAAACAAAACAAAACATTGAGAGTAAATATCTAAAGAAAAAAAAAAAGTTGAAAAAAGAGAGTCTACTTTTTTTCTTTCTTTTAATACATTTGTTTGCACCTAGTTGAATAGGTTGAAGTGTTGTTATTTAGCACTAACAATTCTATTTCATATAAATCATTTGTTTGCACACAGTTAAATGGTTTCAACTATTACTTACACTAATAAATCTATTTAAGATCTTTTATTTGTTTGCACACAGTTAAATGCTTTCAACTATTGCTCTGTAGCACAGATAATCTTATTTGATTTTAATAATAATCCCTTGTAAAAGATTGAACAGTTCACTTTGACTCCTTGATGGTGCTGCTTTTCCGTGTCAGCGTGCCCCATAGAGTAATGGCAATGAAAGTGTGTCTGTGTGGGGGATCTCTCCTAATTTTCCAAATTCGAACACTGAAGCTTCACCTTCAGATGTAATTTATAGCCATTCCCAGGATACTCAACAGTTTTAAGTATTTCGATTAAACACTAATAATTGTATTCGGCCTTATTAATTTGTTTGCACACAGTTAAATGGTTTTAATATAGAAAATGATTAAATATTTCTATTTACCCAATAGAAGGGGCTCTAACCGTTACTTTCACTCCAGATCGGAGTGGACCTTGGAGTAATGACAATGAAAGGGTACTCCAGGTCTAGAGACTCGCTATCAGATAGTTTAGTGCCATGTCAAGGACAATCGTTGTGTGTGTGTGTGTGTGTGTGGGGGGTTCTTACCCCTCAGCAAATATGCAATCAGCATATTCTACAGTCACAACAGAATGGTTTTGAATAAATAGAGAAAGATAGCTTCATCATTCCACTAATTTTAAGAGTAAATTACGAGTAAAGATATCGATCGTAAACAAAATAAAATAAAAGTTCTTTATCAGAAAACTCTGTAAAAAGTACTCACTTCCTAGTTCAGATTAGTTTTATAGCGGTTCTCTAAAGAATCTACGATTTTTTTTTAAATTTCAGTTTTTGTTTTCAGGTGTCGCGACGTTAACTACATCTTCAAACCATCTCCAGACGCATTCTCCCTCAAGGCACCGTCAACTAACGTATAAATCAAAGTTTATGACGGATTGCGTCCGTTTTTGTCTGATTATTAGAAAACCACTCAAGCAAACTAGACGTCAAGAAGAAAAATATCAAAACCACTTCACAGACGATTTGTTTGACTTTGAGAAGTTGTAAGCTAACAATAAAATTATAATTTTGCCAAAATTAAAAAAAAAACAAAAACCATAAAATTTTTATTAAATAATTTAGCAAACAAACACAAAATTAAAATTCAATGTTTATTAGAAATTAACGTGCTGTTTTGAACAAATTCTGGAAGCCACAACTTATAAAACAACAACTTTTGGCCACCAACCTCTCATCTCACAAACTCTCCAAGTAATACGAAGAAGATATATGGAACACTACTGGAGAAGTAAGCGACGTTCTCTTATAGGCTCCTACACATAGACGTGCCAGATTTGACCGACTAACAAAGACTTACGAACATCAGTTCTGTGCGGACACTGGATGCAGTCAAGAGGACCTGCCAGGAGTGATGGACGAGAGAGACTGTGGGTGAGAGAGAGAGAGAGAGAGAGAGGCAGAGAGAGAAGGTTAGAAAACACCATGTTACCAGAACGACTACTATATTCATCAATACATAATGTACTGAGGCAGTTTCTTTTTTAGGCATATTTTGTTGAAAATAACAGACACAGATTTGGTGGTTAGTTTACTTTTTTTATTAGTCTTTCCTCCCTAGCGAGCGAAATGTCGCAACTGTTGTTAAAGAGTATTAAAACTGTCCAAAATTATTGTTAGTCTAATCCAAGTACGGGTACTTACGACAAACTTTATTCATTGTCGACGACATTCGTACACCTACCCGGACTACACCAATAGAGATTTTCCACAGTTTTTAAGCTGTCGCCAAATCTCATTCGTCAACAAGATGAACTAATGGTAAACACAGACTCTTTGGCTGTCATTTTCAATTATATATATATATATATATGAAAGTAAATATGGATAAAATCCGACAGTATGAATGTTGCAGGAAAAAATATAATCCAAATAGGTGAATATATCATGATGTAAAGTCGACGTTAACGTTTCGGTTTATTAACCATCATCAGGACTTGGATATGAAATAGTTCACATAGTGATGGATGCTTGCTGAGATGACAGGAGCAAATGAGAAATATACAACGAAAAGATACATAAACATGCACATAGCGTTCAAAATTCAAAAGTCATCAGAACGTGTTTGGCACGTGGAAAAATATTTGAAAATGTTGGATTTTTCAAAGAAACGAGACAAAACCTCCCGTTTATTGAGAAATACGCAACAAATGTTTTCATATGTATAGATCATTAGGAATCATCCATGTTAAATGTTATGCAAGAATGTATTTGGTATTTGTTTTTTCCGAAAAGACAGTATGAAAGTAAATATGGATAACATCCGACAGTATGAAGGTTGCAGGAAAAAATATAATCCAAATAGGTGAATATATCATGATGTAAAGTCCTGATGATGGTTACTGAAACCGAAACGTTAACGTCGACTTTACATCATGATATGTTCACCTATTTGGATTATATTTTTTCCTGCAACCTATTTGGATTATATTTTTTCCTGCAGGCTGGCTTTGGTGTTGTGGGAGGTCATGTTGGTGATGTTTTCGACGTATGACCAAACGGGTTCAGGTCGGGGTAGGAGGGGGGCCAGTGAGAGAAGGGTACAAAGTCGTAGCACTCCTTCTGGGTCTCTTTGGACTTGTGGGCCGGCGTCGAGTCCTGCTGCCTCACTCAGGGTCTGTCACCGGACACCTGATTGCACCAGGGGATCACCACACTTTTCAGCACATCCAGGTACACTTTGGTGTTGACTTTCAAGCCGACTTCGAAGATGTGAGGTGGCATGATGTGGCCCTCACTTGAAACCACACCAAAGACCATACTGTAGCCGGAAACTTTGTTTTCATCACCCTGGGCACGTCCCTGTTATTCGTGGCAATCCAGATTTGCATTTTGAGGGTGCTGGCAATGGTCCTGTTGTCATAACGGTAGAGAGCATGAGTTGTACAGCGATGCATCTCCGATCTCGCTCGTTGAACATTGTGTCACTTTCATACATGATAGAAGGCTCCTATCGCTCTTGGGATTTGTACACAACTGGCCTACAAGTAGATAGTCTGCAACAAAAAAAGAAAATCGGTTTTCATGAGACGGAAATGGAATCATGTCATCTTTTCTAGGACGACAATTTTATCGTTTCACCTTGTATTAAAATATGTAACTGTTTTCCATCAGAAGAGTTCCCGAAAACACCTGTGATTCAAAATAAATCAATTATGGATTTACAAAATTGAAAACAATTCTTTTTTGTCCTAATTATATAATTATATATATATATATATTGCACAGTTGGCTGTGGCTGTAGAATTCAGTTATTACAACTCCGCAGAAAGGTAAGACCTCCCAACAAGTGTCCTGTTTATGACCATAAATAATCCGATAGTGAGGTTCCAGTCCAGGAGATTTGGTGACTGTAGACCACCCCTTCATTGCCACTGCTCACAAGTACTCAAAGGTTTGGAGTTGTAGCACCTGATAGTGTCCTTTAGGGCAAATAGAAGTGTTTGACATATAAACTGCGTGCAAACAAATGACTTATATCGAATGTTTAGAAAGAGATCTCTTTGACCATTAACAGAGTGTAAACAAATTAATAAACTGTGAGCAAACAAATGACTTGCTAAATTGAATCGTTCCAAATACAACTGTTCGGTCATCTAACTGCGTAAACAAATGACTGATATTTAATATTCAAGCAATACTTGAAACCATTTAACCGTGCAAAAGGAATGAGTCATGTTGAACACAATGATTAAACTCTTTGACTGTGTTTGGTTTGAAATATTGGCGTTGCAAAGCAGTACTTGAAACTATCTAACTGTCCAAATGAATGGATAAGTTGTTGAAAAGTTGGCGATCTTAGTCGAGGGTGACCCGAAGCCTCCCTTTTCAAAAGCTACTAAACTGAGGTGTAGGGGAGGACACTATTCCATTCCCTGGATTGCCCGATTTTACCCTTGATCCTTACCTTATAATGCTGAGTGTTAAGCAAGGCAGCATCAATTACCATTTTTTTTAGTCTTTGGTATGACTCGAACCCCGGTCTCCTGGATCATTGGCCAATACTCTACTTATTAGGCCAATGGCCCGGTTATTTAATAGAATATTATCTAATAGGATAATAAGTATTAAATAGCTATACTTGTAAACACTTCAGTGTGTACAAACAAATGATTAATATTAAATAGAATTATAAGTGTTTAATAGCAAAAATTGAAACTATTCAACTGTGTAGAGACAATAGCAATATAAATGTGCAAACAAATTAGTTTTAACCCATTTAAAAAAGAATTTACCTCCATACAATTCAATTACAAATCATATATGAATATCCGTTTAACAGTGTGCAAAAGATGATTAATTGTAAATAGAGTTAATCATGTTAGATAAAAATACTTGGAACCATTTATCTACGCGCAAAGAATGAGCTTAGGCTCGTTAAAATTTTATGAACAAAATATATTTACAAATCATATATTTTCACTATATGTGTATAAGATGTATTAGCTGGATTTGGCATTAAATAACCTAAAATGGCTGATATGCCATACCCCACCAAACCACATAATATATATATATCATCATCATCATGTCGCGCCGCCAGCGCGGATATCTCTGACCCTCTCTCACCATTTCTCCCTATCATTCATCGCCTCCGGCAGGTCTTCAGGGTTACATCCTGTGTCCTCACATAGTTGCTGTATGTAAGTTCGTGCTGGTCGTCCTACTTATGCACATCCATATGTGGGGGTCCACAGGAGTAATTGTCGTTCACAGACTGACTGTTTAGTTGTATCACAATTCTTCAGTGTTGATAGACAAGCAAGACACTTAAACCTGGGATCGAAATCCGCATAATTTTACACTAGACTTGGTATCTTACCACTCAGCCATTTCGGTGACCTGCGTCAGCTCAGGAATTATAAGGCATTTTGTATTAGCTTTTCAGTTTACATTTTGTGATATCAGATTCCAGATTGATCATTTTGTTAGAAGAGCGTAGCATTACGCGGGTGGTAGCCCTTATATATATATATATATATATATATATATATATATATATATATATATGTGTGTGTGTGTGTGTGTGTGTGTGTGTGGATGAAATATTTGACTGGGTAGAAGAATTTAGATAGAAGAAATTAGAATATCATATAATATATTCAAAGTAAAATCAGAAATTATAAAATAAGAATTATAATCGCACTAAAACTGAATTGAACTGATACATAATTCTGCCCACGAACTCGACATTAAACATAATTGACAGAATTAAAAAAAAAAACAATAACATTCACTCCGTCACAGGCACACCTAAAACAATTAGGAATAAAATTATTAAAACAAATAGCAAAGCAAGTTCAGTGACAAACATTTATATTATTCCCTTTAAGAACTGTAAAAATGTCTCACAACAATCTTTAAAAAGCGCTTAAACGAAGTTAATCATGCCTACAAAAGGGGAAAAATTTAACTGCACTTGTCACACGATTTTACTTGAAAAGAGTATCGTATTTTGTATTTTGTTTTATAAAAATACCAATAAAGAGAAAACTATATAATCAGATTAGACAGGATTGTTGTTGCGTGTGAATTGTATAGAATCCAAAGGAATCTCTTTGTATCAGATTATCAAATATCATCCAAACTTTTCAAGCAAAATTATTCTTCCAACGAAACAATATTCTACTTAATTTAAAATAGGTTTAAGCAGCTTCAATGATAAAAGTGTATCCTTGACAATCAGCGATTTCATTCTTTCTTATCGATTCCTTACAATATTCAAATTCAAACATAAAGTAATATTGTCAAATCTTTAAATTCATGGCTGAATTTTGTTGTTTTTTGCTTCGACGTTTTTTAAGACTGGCGTCGCTAATGAAAATCGCATGAAAACATAATTGTGACGTTCCAATTTGTTTTCATTATTTTTTACACAAAATCATTATCAAATGAAGCCCGTAGAGAATGAAACGTCATAATAAATTAAATATTTCAGTAATTTTTTTCATGTCCGATTTTATATATATATATGATAGAAATTTATGGAAAAGTTGGATAAATCAAACACTTAACTCCAATTCAGATGTGTGATATTTCGTTCCTTTTTATTCTATCTTCACGAGCTTCTTCAGACAGAGACTGTTTTCTGAGTTTTTCTATTTAAAAGCATGCGAGGAGAAATGATAAGCTGGTGAAGGAGGTTTAGTTGCAGCAGGAAAGTTGGGAGGGATTTAAAGTAAAATATATCAGGTTTCATAAAACATTTTTGTTTCGAAAGTGGAGCTGAAAAGAAAAGTAGGAGAGGGTTTGTGTGAAAGGGATTTTAGCATAACTTGTTTCATGGAAAAGATATTGACTATAATGTGATGACACAAAAAATTGTGGAGTCTTGATTGTAATTGGGATGAGGAAATATATACGCGGTGCCTTCAATAAGTTTCCAGACTATTTTGTACTGGCATTAAAAATTGTCGTAGACTCTTGAAAATTCACTATATATTTCATGTGATGACTGACCAATTTTCATGATTTCAGGTTTAAATGAACAGCTACAGAAGCAATTGGAATACATCCTACAAAAGCCTGATTATCACGGCTGGTGAATTTCAAAAATGCAATCTGAGAATTTAGAAGAACGATATGCCATAAAATTCTGTTTTAAACTTGGAAAAAAATCCCCTACTGAATGCTTCAGATTGCTTTTCGACGACCTTGCATGAATCGAGCATCAGTTTTTGAGTGGCATAAGAGATTCAAGGAAGGCAGGGAGTCTGTGTGGGATGATGAGAGGTGTGGGAGGAGTAAGGAAGTCAATACACCAGAGTTGGTTGGCCAAAGAGTTAGAGTTAGGGTTACTATGTTGAGGTTTTAAGTGAGTTCAGGAAGAGATTCCGTCGTAAGAGGCCAGCACTCTTGAAATAGAGTCAGTGGCATTTCCACCAGCACAATGCACCAGTCCACAAATCCATCCTTGTCACAGACTATTTGACCTAGATGGGCATCAAGAGAGTTTCTCACCCTCCCTATAGTCCAGACCTTGCTCCCTGTGACTTTTGGTTATTCCCTAAGCTCAGAGGCTGTCGTTATGAGAGAATTGAGGAGATGAAAGAGGCTGTGACGAAGGTTGTTGACACTCTCACACAAGAGGACTTCAATGGGGTCTTGCAGAAGTTGTTTGAACGGTACAACAATTGCATTGCAGCCGGAGGAAACTAGGGTTTAATGTGTGTACTATCAATAAAAGTACCCATACGAAAAAGTCTAGAAACTTATTTAAGGATCATCCTATGTTGTTTGTAAAGATCAATGAGAAACGATGGAAAGAGCAGTTGGAGCCCGAATGTACAGAAGTGAATACAGATCCCGCTAGGAAGCACGTGTGAGAATTTAAAAGAGAAAACGTGGAAAAAATTTAAGGTCTCTGTCGGTTCTTTATTTTTCCTCATGACATGCTGGTTGTCTTTATCCAGCTAATGTGGCCGACTCAGTTTTCAAACTCTATTTCATTCTCCTGGCGACTACTTAAAATGTAGTAACGAATATACTTTTTGATTAGAGAACTTAGACAGAGTTTCTTGTGTTTGTCACCTTTTCGCACGACGAGGTTACAACCGTATATTTTGCGTGTAACGGTACAATGTCCTATTTGGTGCGTTAACATTACAACCTTTTATTTGAGACCCGTTGTGGTACAAGGACTAGGATTCTTACTTTTCTGAAATCGGCTTATTCTACTGCTGGAGCCGCCAGAGCACTAAAATATTATTGTTAGGTGAAAATATCTCTTAAGACGCTACTCTCAGTTTCACGGTCACTATCACCATATATACATTGCAAATAAAGACTTCATGTTTGATTATGTGTGTTTGTGTGCGCATATGCATGTATATATACGTATATATATAGTACAATTTGATGGAGACTCAAACTCAGTTAGTAATAAATTTATTTCGGCGGAGAACACCACTACACTCTCCGTCTCGTCAGATGACCATTTACATGCTTCTCTCTCGTCGCAGAGTAGCAAATATGGAGTTACAATAACAATAGCCATACATTGAGTACTCTCATAGATTTATATGATTTTCCTCATATATTCTATGTAAAGAATAATCCACACTGTCCTTGGACACTGACTGGATATATATATATATATATATATATATATATATATATATATATGTTATATGGAAAATTTAAATGTTTTGCAGGGGAGAAAATTATGCAGAAAGAATGTAATAATTTAAACAATCTTAGAAAAAAACGGTAAATACGCAATGGAAATAATTCCACATTTTCACAATTCGGAGAAAAACATGAATCTCCATTTTAAATGAAACAAGAAATGTTTATTTCTTCAAAGAAATCGAGTAAAAATAAAAATGATCAAAATTCTTGAAAGGGAGTCGCATTTGGGAAACAACAAAGGCTCCCTTTACCATACAACAAGGTTAAAAGTAGCCCCGAGTCTTAGAGAGGGCTTTACGGAGAAAAATATATATTCAACACCTTTTTATTTGATTACTTGGTAATTATTTTCAATATTTCTTTTTTCTTTTTTTGATCGTACATGAATTTCCTTAATTCGCAATTTTCTATTTCTCTCTCACTCTTATTCTCTATTTCTGTTTTTTTTTTCTTTCTTTTACTCTTCAAACGTTTCTCTATTCCTCCTCTTTCTATTCATATCTTTCTCTCAATCTTTCCTTTGATCTATTTTATTTTTGTTTATTTTTCCTTTCCTAGTCGGTTTGTTTCCTTGACGACTATTTGACACATAATTCAATAAAGAAATGTTTTGTATATATAATCTAATTATGAAGGCTTTTAGATACAATTTTAGTCTCCTTTCCATAAAGGACTATACTTACTTGTCCGTATAAAGAGCCTGACACGTTTTCATTCTTTCTTTATTTTCATTCACGGAATTCGTATTTTTATTTTATTTTCCCCTGATGTTTATTCTTTTATTCTCAATTTCCGAAATTTGAGATTCTTTTTGCCGCCATTTTCTTTGGGTTGATTCTTTTTCTTTTTGAAAATTCTCTTGCTTATCTTCATTTTATTCAATTGGGTATCGGGTTTGTTTTTCACTTCCTACGATACTTCGCTCTGATTATTTGCTTGTTTCTTCATTTCTAGTTAGTTTATTTCATTTTCTGTTTATAGATCTGTACACGTAAGCACGATATTACACACACACACACACACACACACACACACACACACACACACACACACACACACACACACACACACACACAAATCATATATATATATATATATATATGATAGAATTATGGAAACTTGTCCGTTACATTAAGTTTCAAGTTTTACAGTCGGTAAAAAATGAAATTAACACACACACACACACACACACACACACAGAGTCAGACATACACACAGACGATAGTAACGAGATAAGGTATTAGTACACACGACATACAATGGAAAAAACAAGAAGATAATAGTAAGAGACGGGTGGTTGATGACACAGGAGGAAAATGTTAACATGTCTACTTTTAGATATCAGGGTGGGGCTTAGAAAATGCTAACTCTATCTCATCTAGAGGAGTAAAACCCTAGAAAGTGTCATTTCTATGACATCAAACAGCAGCTGATAGAGTGGTTCCAGTTGTGGAGATGTGGGGGAGTGTGGAATAACTCTTTATTGCCATTACTTCCAGGTTCACTCTATGGATCAAATAGTTCTGTTTGAAAATTATTACTATCAAATTAGAACATATGATGCCAAATAACTGTAAATTATTTGCGTTAGGAACAGTTACATGAAACAATAATTATTTACTAAAGATTATTTCTTATTTATCAAAACGATATATTGTGGTTTAAAATCACTATTATTAAGCAGAAAAAATTGCTTCAAATATAAAATAATTAGGGTGGAAATTAATTACATTAGTTGTTTTATCTATAGTTGATTAAATTAATTATTCCATGATTTAGTTTGATAAGGTTTTGGATTGGTTAGAAATCTTTAAGGGAAAATGTAAGTTGAATTGGAAAGGTCATACACGTGTGCAGGTAGATTTTGTATATTTAATTCATTTATTCTTCTTTTCAGAGTGCTAACCATTACACCATAGAACCTCAGATAAATTACGCAGGACACTGCTGGAGATGCAAGGCCGAGCTCATCAGTGATGTACTCCTGTGGACCCCCGCATATGGCCAAGCAAAAGCGGGACGACCAGCTCGAACATACATACAGCAGCTATGTGAGGATACGGGATGTAGCCCTGAAGACCAGCCAAAAGCGATGAATGATAGGGAGGGGTGGCTAGAGAGGGTCAGGGATATCTGTGCTGGTGGCACGACATGATGATGATGATTCTTCTTTCATTATTCGTTTATTGAGCAACAGTCTTTTTTATTAAGTTTTTATTTTTGCAGTTTTATTATTTTTAAATTATACTTACACACACATATATATATATATATCAATCCTCTTTTATAAGTATCTCTTTCTTTTCCCTTGTTCATCTTTTAAATATGCACACACACACACACACACACACACACACACACACACACACACACACACACACACACACACACACACACTTTTACATCTCTCTTTCTCTCTCTTTATTTCTCTGTCTCCTCCATTCATAGCAAGATATTATTCTATCCCAATTTGCTCATGTATATCTGTCTGGCTAAATATTATTTGGTTAGTTGATATAATCTATCGATCTGATGACATTTTTTTTGTTTAAAGGACTTACCAAGAGGGATGGTTGACAAGCAAGTGTCAAAGGAACCCCTGCTTTCAGCACGAATTATTGATGATTATAATGATGAAGATATGATATCTTCAGTGATAATTTCACTTAGTGTAAATATTTAATTGGTTATAAATTCAGAAATCGTCACCTGCGAGGCTAAAGAACGTAAGTAACCTGTCATTTGCGAACATCTATTTCGACCTTTTTTCATACAGAACAGGTTAAAGTGAATAAATATTTCACTATATTAGAAAGATTGCAAAATGAAAGTAAGGAAAGAAAATTAAAGAATGAAAATATAAAAAGAAACTAAAGTGATTGATTGATTGTGTTCTATACCGCTTGAAGAAACGAAGGACAACTCCTCCCTTTAAAGATCTATATATATATATATATATATGTGTGTGTGTGTGTGTGTGTGTGTGTGTGTGTGTCTTTTTATTCTTTCGAATGTTGAAGCTTCTCTGGTATGTGAGACAGACGGACGGGGAAGACAAGACAGATTTCCATACTGACCCATTACTTCTTCTCTTGATCATAGCACGCTGTGTTATCTTCAAAACCCACTTAGCCTTCTGCTTCTTGGCCAGAGTTGCTCAACCGGAGGCCGCTGTGAGCAACAGCTCCCAGCGGAACGTTCTTACTGACTGCAACTGGTTCTCACTCTGGCCTTCACTGTCTCCAACTCTCTCAAATGGAGGCCACCCAACTAGAGGCAGCAGCCCACAGCGGGGCGCTCTCACCGACTGCAAACTGGATTTGACCCTGGCCTTCACTGTCCAACTGACTCAACGGCTGCGGGCATCTGCATATATTATTTCATAATACCCACTTGCTTCCGCTTAGATCACATGATATTCTTCCGCTTATTAACACAGGTGCATCTCTGATTGACGGCTCGGTCAAGGATCAATATGTAACATATTGATTTTAACGACATATCAATTATTTTAGTTTTTTTTATGTTAACAGGTTATGGAATAGTGACCATTGTACTTTCATATTTACATGTCTATTTCTTTCTGCTGAGAATTTTTTAAAGGGTTATATATCAAGTATTCCAATCTGATACAAATAATTTGAGGATCATTGTATAGTTTCAACTATTGCTATCTGATAAAATCATTATTTGATTACAAGTAATTATTTCTATTCACTAATAGTGATCTTTACACAGTAATATGGTTTTAAGTGACTAGTAATAATCCTTAGTAAAAAAAAAATTATAAATTCCAGTAACTATACCTAATAGAAATAAATTACTTGCAGTAAATGGCCTCAGATATTCCAAATGAATAGGTTGATAAAAAAGTTTACTTGACTCATACATTATTGTTACTAACGTTCCCGTCAGAATGGCCCTGGAAGCATTGTTATTGGGAGTGTAATCCACATTCCTTTGATCACCAGAACTGGAGCCTCACTATCAGGCCCCTCGATAACCAGTGATGGGTCTTACTCCTCTGCAAGGGATACTGTCAGTGTATTGTAATTCCCATCGACTGGGCGAAACATAGAAAGTGTAAAAAGAACAAAGATTGTCAAAAAAAAATAATAAATAAAATAAAAAAACAAAAAAAGAGACACCTAAAATACAACTATTTTATAAGTGGGAGAAAAAATAGATTGAAAGCCACAAAAACTGTCAAAAAATGAGAGATTACTCTGTACATGTTTGCCGAATAGTTTTCAAATATTTATAAGCGTGATGGAAACTTTCTGGTGACCAAATAAGTCAGCTTAGTTTCTAGAAAATTCTAAGTTTCACATTCTTACCTTTTTTTTTTTTTTAATTCGTTACCAATATTGTTCTTAAAATTCAATAAGCTTTGTTTAGACTGGCACAGGTAGTTTAGTCTTATGGCATATCAACCAGTGTAGATTATTTAATACCAAATCCTCTTTATGTTAAATATGTTAAATATACATGATTTGGTTTGTTTGGGTGTTATGGCATATTAAGCATTGTAAGTTATTTAATGTGAAATCCTCTTTATAGTTATATATTAAATATACATGATTTGGTTTGGTTGGGTGTTATGGCATATTAAGCATTGTAAGTTATTTAATGTGAAATCCTCTTTATAGTTATATATTAAATATACATGATTTGGTTTGGTTGGGTGTTATGGCATATTAAGCATTGTAAGTTATTTAATGTGAAATCCTCTTTATAGTTATATATTAAATATACATGATTTGGTTTGGTTGGGTGTTATGGCATATTAAGCATTGTAAGTTATTTAATGTGAAATCCTCTTTATACATATACATTGATTATAGAGAATTTGGTTTTGTAGGGTTTTATGGCATATCAACCATTTTAGGTTATTTAATGCCAACTCTTCTTTATATATATATATATATATATATATATATATATGTTAAACATATATGATTTGGTTTGGTTGGGTTGATGGTATATCAATCACTGTAGGTTATTTAATGCCAAATCCTCTTTATACATATATATTAGATATATATGATTTGGTTTTGTTGGGTTTTATGGCATATCAACCATTGTAGGTTATTTAATGCCAACTCTTTATACATATATGTTAAATATATATGATTTGGTTTGGTTAGGTTTTATGGCATATCAACCATTGTATGTTGTTTAATGCCAACTCTTTATACATATATGTTAAATATATATGATTTGGTTTGGTTGGGTTTTATGGCATATCAACCATTGTAGGCTATTTAATGCCAAATCTTTATACATATATGTTAAATAGATATGATTTGGTTTCGTTAGGTTTTATGGCATACCAACCATTGTAGATTATTCAATGCCATATCCTCTTTATACATATATGTTAAATTTATATGATTTGATTTAGTTAGTTTTTATGGCATATCAACCATTGTAGGTTATTTAATGCCAACTCTTTATACATATATGTTAAATATATATGATTTGGTTTGGTTGGGTTTTATGGCATATCAACCATTATAGGTTATTTAATACCAACTGCTTATACATATATGTTGAATATATATGATTTGGTTTGGTTGGGCTTTATGGAATATCAATCATTGTAGGTTATTTAATGCCAACTCTTTATACATATATGTTAAATAGATATGATTTGGTTTCGTTAGGTTTTATGGCATGCCAACCATTGTAGATTATTCAATGCCATATCCTCTTTATACATATATGTTAAATTTATATGATTTGATTTAGTTAGGTTTTATGGCATATCAACCATTGTAGGTTATTTAATGCCAACTCTTTTTACATATATGTTAAATATACATGATTTGGTTTGGTTGGGTTTTATGGAATATCAATCATTGTTGGTAATTTAATGCAAAATCCTCTTTATACATAAATATTACGTATATATATAATTTGCAAATACATTTTTTTGATAACTTTTAAAAGAACCTGAGCTCATTTTTTGCACATAGTTGAATGGTTTCAAGCACCGGTATTCAGCATGAATAATTCTTTTTACTAATAATCATTTGTTTGCACACATGTAAATGATATCAAGTACCTGTATATAACATTAAGAATTTAACATTGACTTGTACAAATTTACAGAGATATATTAGATATGTAATATGTTAGTTTTTTGGTAATTACATTTTTAAGTAAGAAGTAATTTGTTTGTATATTAGTATTGTTATTGTTTGTACACAGTTAAATGGTTGCAAGTATTGTTATGTATCACTAACAATTTAATTGAAATTTATTCATTTGGTTACACACAGTTAAATGATCAAAATGTTCTATTTCTTAGAATTTGATAAAGTATAAATCATTTATTCGTGCTCAGTTTAAATGTCCGACAATTCTATTAGACCCATAGATAGTGCCCTATCAGTTACTTCCACTTCAGTGGACCGGGGAGTGATGGCAATAAAGGGGTACTCTGCATTCCCCAAAGTTCCAGCATTAATGGAGCCTTACCATAAGATTGTTAAGCGTCATAACAGGACACTCATTGGGGTGGGGCTTACCCCTCTGCAGAAATGCAATCGGTGTATTCTACAGGTGTATTCTGGGTTGCCAGGATTTAGATAATTACACTATCTGCTAGCCTTCATGATCATTTCCGAAGCATGAAATTTTATAAATATGTAGGCCTTGAGAGGATCAAACCCATTAACCAGCCCAATTATTTCTGGAATTATTGTAGTTCTTCTTTTAATATTTTCTGTCTTTTTATTGGTTTCTTCTATACCATGCCTTTTAGAGCGGGATTCTTAATTCAAGGACTCAAACGAGTCATTCCCCAGTCGGCTGGGACTGTAGAATACACCGACTGCTTCTCTGTAGAGAGTAAGACCCCCAATGAGTGTCCTGATTATGACACTAAAATGTCAGTAATGTTGGAGCTTTGGGGAATGCGAAGTACCCGTTCATTGCCATCATTTCCAGGTCCACACTGTTCTAAAGTGGTAGCACCTGAAAGGGTCCTTACTACGGGTTAAATAGAACTACACTGCGTACATATGCTCAACTGATTTGTTTGAAAAAGAGCTGTTTTCTATGCTAATCTATTTGAAATAGAATTATTTTTGACATTTAACTGTGTGTAAAAAAAATACTTATACTAAACTAAATTGTTTGAATTAGAACTGTTATCCTAAACTGAACAGCTTGATATAGAAATGTTTTTGACAAACTGTGTACTTATGCTAAACTGAATTCTTTGAAATAGAACTGTTTTTGTATAACAATGGGTTTGGCATTAAATAACCTAGAAATACCCAAACAAACTAATAAAGAAACTGAACAAAATTACAAAGAAATGCTTTTGACATTTGAACTGCGTCCTTATGTTAAGCTAAATTGTTTGAAATAGAACTTTTTTTAACATTTTACTGAGTATAAACAAAAACTGTACTTATGTTAAAATGTACAGCTTGAAATAGAACTGTTCATATGTATAGAAATGGATTCAGCATTAAATAGCCTAAAATGGTTGATGTATCATAAAACCAAACCAAACCAAACCAAATCAAAAGGGCCATTACTTTCAAGGGATTGACCCACTGGTTCAAAAAAGCAATGATTTCGTCCAGTTATAATACTTATCTGCAGTACACCTGAGAGGATGCTATTTATTTGGTTTGATTTCTTTGTATAATGGCATATCAACCTTTGTAGTTTATTTTATGCCAAAACCATCGGCAGCAGCGATATTATGCAACCAAGATGGGAAAAGAAAAGGTTCCTACCTTCCCCAAGAGTATTGGTCCGAAAGTGAAATTTATTGCTCGACGGGAGTACGAACTCACTACGACGTCGCAGTTTAGGGTTTAAATCGCTCCGCCCCAGGGACACCCAATATTTTCATTAAAATGGAGGCATTTATGAAAATAAATTGGGTTTTGTGAATTTGAACAAGACTCCCTTTCAATAGCAATTACACAGTAGATTGCTCCACTTTACCCTTAATACGTACCTAATAATGATGAGTATTAATTAAAGAGGTATAAGTTCATTTTTTGAGTCTTTGGTATGACTCGACCTTATATATATATATATATATATATATAAGTAAAGTTGAAGATATTTTATAAAAATAACATCTCATAACATCTCAACAAACTATACATTTGATTTCCAACATTCAAACATCATCGCATTCATTCATCATAAAAACAAACGTAAAATTATAGAATTATTCATTATTTCACATTAAAAAAAATACAACAAAGACCAGTATTTTATAAAATATCACCTTATTTAGCTAAAATGATGTTAAAAGATTTCAACATAGCCAAACAACGGTAATTAAACAAATATTTCTATCCAGCTTCCAACTCGATACACTGACTCCATCTGTCCATAATGTTTTCCCTTTTTTTCACGCTATTTCTTTTCCCCTATTTTTCCCTTTTCTTTCTCTTTCGATCTTCTTATTTCTTTTTTCTTTCGTTCTCTACCAATACGAACCAACTTTTATAGACGCTATGTTTCCGTGTTTTTTTAAAAAATTTATGACGTAGTCTTTTTCGAATATTTTTTCGAATATTTTTTCTGTATCGTTTAAAACGTTGTTTTAAATTCATAATTCCCACCCTGGGGATGACTTAAAATACCTTCGTCCAGAAATTTTCGTGATTTCATATATTAGATAATTTTGATATGGTCTGAACGCGTTGTAGACTAACATTATTGATGAATTTCCTTATCAATTTATATGTATTTTTTCTTTCCATTTTCTTTCTTTTTACGATATATATGTCTGATTAAACTTCATATCTTACTCAAATATATATATATATATATATATATATATATATATATATATATATATATATATATGCATGTATATATATATATATATATATATGGTTATTTGGTTGTTTATGTTTTATGGCATATCAACCAATGTAGGTTATATAACGCTAAATCCATTTTTCATGAAAATCGTTCTATTTCAAACAATTCAGTTTAGCATAAGTACGCAGGTTAAATGTAAGTACAGTTTAATTGTGAAAAATATTTTTATTTCAAGCTATTCAGTTTAACATAAGTACAGATCTTCTTTACACACAGTTCAATGTCAAAACAGTTCTATATTAAACAAATCAGTTTAGTGTAAGTACGGTTTAATTATCGAAAACATTTATTTCTAGCTATTCAGTTTAGTCAAACAATTCAGTTTAGTGTCGTATCCAGGACACTCATTGCGGGGATCTTACCCCTCTGTAGAGGTGCAGTCAGTGTATTCTACAGCCCCAAATATATATATATATATATATATATATATATGCACACACACATATATGCATGTTATTGTCTAAGATAGTTCATAAACCGTAAGAAGAGTCTATACAGCTTATACAAGAATGTTAAGAGCAATATTGAACAAGTCCTGGCAGCAACACCCCACAAGGCACCAACTATACGGTCACCTACCACCTATCACGAAAACTATCCAAGCTAGACGAACCAGACATGCCGGACACTGCTGGAGAAGCAATGACGAGCTCGTAAGTGATGTACTTCTACAGACCCCGCATATGGCCAATCAAAAGCAGGACGACCTGCTCGAACATACATACAGCAGCTATGTGATGATACGAGATGTAACCCTGAAGACCTGCTAGAGGCGATGAATGATAGGGAGACGTGGAGAGAGAGAGAGGGTCAGGGATATCCGTGCTAGCGGCACGACATGATGATCATCATCATGATGATACAGCTGAGGAAGGCAGAAGAATATATTAGCCGAAACAGATCTCTGAGGAAAAGCGAATTATTTATGAGTCCGAACTGTGACTGGTACAACATATACCCGAGAAAGGGTGAATGATGTATTTTACAAAACGACTCTGTGAGAGATACGTGACACCCCAGTGAAATAAAACAAATAATATATCCAGTAAATCTTTGATGTAATCTTTGTATTGTCTTTTCACTCTTTCGGGTTCTTTCTTTCGTTTTATCTTTTTTTTTTCCATCTCCAGCTCTTTCTTCCCTTTCCTGCTCGTGCAGGATTATCTGCTCCAGTTAAACGATAGTTGGAAGTTCTTATTCTATTTATTTGATTTTTTTTATCTCACATGTCCGAATAGAACATATATAAGTCTATGCAAAAAGTCTTTCAGACGTCCTTTTTTTTAAATGCTGTCCATTATGGCCCATCATTCTAACAACGTCGACGTCGGCAAATGCATTTACAAAAAAAATGGGTCTCATGTTACGTAAAAGTATCCATCATTAAAATACTTTTTTTTCCATCAAGAAATGTGCTGGCTTTGACATTTGTGTCAGTACTTTCGTAGAGATCTTCCTGTAATTACTTTCAGAGTCGGTTAGTAAACACTTGTTTGCACAATTTGAATTCATTTCTACGAGGGCAGCTATTACGGAAACGTAATGGATACTGATATCGGCCTGCTGAGGTTGGAGCCCTGGCCTCAGTGTTCGAAAAATCAGCTACAGAGCTCAAACAATCAAAACTACTAAAATGCAAGCAAACACTACAAATAGCCACATTTAACGTAAGAACCTTAAATAGAATAGGACAACTCCCAGAGCTAATCGCATCGGCCGAAGAACATAAGATAGACATAATATGCATACAAGAACACAGATACACGCACACCGAAGATATCAAATATCACGAAACTGGCAATGGCTGGTCGCTCGCCACTGTATCCGCATGGAAAAACTCTGTCAACGCCGCAGTAGGAGGGGTAGGATTACTTATAGGACCTAGAGCATTAAAAACGCTTAATAGCGTTGAGAAAATACAACCTAGAATGATGGCAGCTACATTTAACGGAAACCCCAGAGCAACAATCATCTCATGCTACAGCCCCACCAATGTTAGTGAAGAAACTGAACTAGTCACCTTCTACGATGAGTTATCCTCATTAGTGCGTAGCATCCCGAAACACAACATGTTAGTCATTGGCGGAGACATGAATGCCCAAATCGGGAAAAACGGAAACAACAAATACAGCCTCCACAACACGTCAAATAGGAATGGGCAACATCTAACAGATTTCATGATAGAAAATAGATTAGCATGCCTCAATACAAACTACCAAAAAAGAGAGGGCAAACTATGGACATACACGTACGCAAACAATACTAAAGCTCAGATAGACTACGTCCTTATAAACAAGAAATGGAAAAATAGTGCACTGAATTGCGAGGAATACTCCTGTTTTGAGGGTATGTCCACCGATCACCGAATAGTCACGGCGAAAATACGGTTAAGCCTACGAAAAACGCCAAACGAACAGCGACTACCAAACACTATGACTGGGCCCTATTAAACAACAAAGATATAAGAGATAAATACGTATTAGAATTAAGAAACAGATTCGAAACACTACAAGAAAAGACGGAAAAAAGTACACCAAACGACGAATACGAAAATTTCGTCAATGCACACCTCGAGGCAGCAGCAAAATACATTCCAACAAAAATTAAAACTAAATATAGAGTCCCATGGGAAACTTTAGCGGTGAGAGAAAAACGTGCACTAGTAAAAACAGCCTCCAAAAACTATCGAAAAAACCCAACAAACACAAATGCCTTAAAACTAAAAACGGCACAATATTAATTAGCAGGCATATATATAAAGGAACAGACAGAATACATTCAAAATCAGATAGATAAGATTAGAGACTCGGTGGAAGATAGACAATCTAGAATAGCCTGGCAAACAATAAACGAAGTGAGCAGAAGAAAGAACACAGCCAAAGCAAAACTTAAAGCAGCAAACCAACAAGAAAGAATAAAACTGTGGAAACAGCACTTCGAAAACTTACTTGGAAACCCACCAAAAATAACGCATGAACCAATCACCAGAATAATTAGCAAACAATTAGACATTAAACTAGGACCGTTCACATAAGAAGAACTCGACTCGGTTCTCAGAAAAATTAAAAATAGGAAAGCTGCAGGGCTGGACGAAATTCCCCCGGAAGTATGGAAGACCAGACAATTCGACGACATACTGCTCCGACACTGCAACGCAGTATACAATCAAAATCCGATAGATAGATGGATGAAGGGATGCATACTCCCCTTCCCTAAAAAGGGGGAACTCGGATTAGTCAAAAACTACCGAGGCATAACACTTACATCCATAGCTGCCAAAATCTACAATGCCCTACTACGAAACCGAATAGAACCCAAAATCGACAACATACTTAGAAAAAACCAAAATGGCTTCCGAAGAAATAGATCCACGACCTCACAAATATTAACCATCCGCAGAATCCTTGAAGGTGTACGGGCAAAGAACCTACAAGCGACATTAATATTTGTCGACTTTACCAAGGCTTTCGACTCCATTCACAGAGGAAAGATGGAACAAATCCTACTAGCGTACGGCATACCTAAAGAAACCGTAGCGGCAATAACGATTCTCTATAGAAACACTAAAGTAAAAGTACGATCACCGGATGGAGACACAGAATACTTTGACATTGTAGCAGGAGTACTACAAGGGGACACGCTGGCCCCGTACCTCTTTATCATTTGTCTAGACTACGTACTTAGAACATCGATTGACAAAATCAAAGAGAATGGCTTCGAACTAACGAAGAAAAGAAGCAGAAGATACCCCGCAACAACAATTACCGATGCCGACTACGCCGATGACATAGCGATACTGGCAAATACACCTGACCAAGCCGAAACACTTCTGCATAGTTTGGAACGAGCAGCAGCACGCATAGGCCTCTATGTTAATGCACACAAAACGGAATATATGTGCTATAACCAAACGGGGGACATCTCCACTCTAGAAGGAACCCCACTTAAACTAGTAGACAAATTCACGTACCTAGGAAGCAGCGTCGAATCAACCGAAAAGGACATCGAAACGAGGTTAACGAAAGCATGGATAGCTATCAATAGGCTATCGATTATATGGAAATCAGACCTAACCGATAAAATGAAACGCAGTTTCTTCCAGGCAGCGGTCACATCGATACTGCTATATGGATGCACTACATGGACGCTAACAAAACAACTGGAGAAGAAGCTAGATGGCAATCACACAAGAATACTGCGTGCAATCTTGAACAAGTCCTGGCAGCAACACCCCACAAGACACCAACTGTACGGCCACCTGCCTCCTATCACGAAAACTATTCAAGTTAGACGAACCAGACATGCAGGACACTGCTGGAGAAGTAGAGATGAACTCATAAGAGATGTACTCTCATGGATCCCCACACATGGCCGCGCAAAAGCTGGACGACCAGCTCGAACGTACATTCAGCAGCTATGTGAGGATACAGGATGTTGTCCTGAAGACCTACCTAGGGCGATGAACGATAGGGAGGAGTGGCGAGAGAGGGTCAGGGATATCTGTGCTACCAGCGTGATATGATGATGATGATATATATATATAAAATATAGTATAATTTATAGACTCCTATTTCGGGCATATGGTAAACTGGCAAATAATGTGGGGGTTAAATTGGGACCAGACTGATCTCCAACCCTGGCAAAAGGGTTTCCAATTCACTTTCACATACCCCACCAAGTCCTTCGTTTTCATACTCCGTCAGATAGCGAAAAAAAACGGACTTCAAAGATAGAAAATATCAACTGTAGTTAAATTCTCAAAATTCCCTAGTAATGTTTTAAGGTGAATAACACGTTAAGCGATAATTTATGACGGCGATACGAAGCTGAAACAAATATGTGCAACAGAAGACGAATTGATAGAGGAAATAATACAACCAAAAGATTTCAACACAAAGGTGCATTTAGAATAAAAGAAAGTTTTAATAAGCGACGACCAAACAACTAATGATAAGATTTAAGAAACAGTTCCTTTTTCTTTTCTCTTTTCCTTTTAAAATACCGGCAATATTAAGCCAACAGGAAGCTTCAAACATAAATGTCTCTCACCAGTCTTTTTCTTCTTTCTCCTTTTTTTCTTTCTTTCTTTTTTTTTTCTTTTATCTGAGAAAGTATCTCAGTCGCCGGACTAAAGCATGTAACAAAGTTCATTCACTAATTTACTAATGATGAAACAGAATCCTTTCAGTTTCTCTCTTTCTTTTTTGAATACATATAATTTCCCAATATTTAGGAAGGGTGGAAGGAAAACAGTTTAAGTTGTACTTATCTTTGACAAGGCTTAATTTCAGGTTCCTTTCTTTTACGGGCGAGTGACATCCCCAGAATCTGGCTGAATGTTAGCACGTCTTTCTAACGCTGACTTCTGTCCAGAACTAAAGATTCATTTTGCGGGCGAGGGACCTCCCGGAGTTTGGCTGTAAACCGGCGTCTTCACCGACTTCTCAAACTGAAGAAATCTTTTCCAAATTTCTCTAACGAAAAAATGGCATTTTGGCGCTAAGTGTCTATGGGCTAATCATCTGACTTTTTCCTTCTCTCAATATTTAATCCGGTCACGATACCCGAGTGACCTGGATTCCTTTCTTTTTTAACAGGCTGCAGGTCATAGAGTGCGAAGAATTGACTTTCATTCATATGTCTTTTTAACGGTCAGTCTTAGTGTCTGTTGATTCAGACACAGAAGGGTAGGAGAATCGACCTCCCTTTCCCTCTCTCTGTAGCATACCACGTCACAATATATATATATATATATATATATATATATATCTGGGAGCCTTTAGCTACCGAAACTGTGTTATCACCTCTGGTTCGTGGCTGATGAGGACAGGGTATCGCACATATGATGAATATATATATAGGTGCGTCAAATATTTTGCAGACTTGTTTGTTTTATTATTCAAGTTTAATCAAAAGCAGTCTTGCAGAACTAAAGGCCATCACACCTTTCTTCCAATCTTCTTATATCCCATATTGATAACAATTTATCGAGTGGAATTGACAACAGGAGGAAAAGCTTCGCTGAAGTAACGATCCAGAGAGGTATATTCCATGGAGATGCACAATCACCATTAATATTTGCAATTTCACTCAACCACATACTCCGGAAATCCACAGAAAGATACAAGCTTAGTAAATTGCAGGAAAAGATCAATCAACTCATGTACATGGACGACATTAAACTGTTTGCCCAAAACGAAAAAGAATTGAAAACTCTAATGCAGGCAACGAGAATATACAGTGAGGACATAGGGATTGAATTTGGTATTGAAAAATGCGCCATGCTAGTAATGAAAAGCGGCAAACGACACATGACCAAAGAAATAGAACTACCAAATCAAGAAAATATTAGAACGCCCGGGGAAAAGGAAACGTATAAATACTTGGGAATATTAGAAGCAGACCCTATAAACTTCGAGACGAAGAACTCCTTTACCGAAGCTTCCACCTCCTCTTAACTGTTGAAGCATTATGAGTACAGGATGGGAGCAAATTGTCTGAACCAGTTATAATCCAAGGGTGCTAGATATGGACGTTCTGCTGGGTGTGGCATCAGTTTGATTCCCCCATTTTCTGCAATTTATTCTGGAAACTACATATTCAAATTTTATAAAACCTTTGATTGCTTTTGTTAGGTTTAGGTATATCAACTATTATAGGCTATTTAATGCCGAATCCTTTTTATACATATATATTAGATATATGACCTTGTAGATAACATTGTTAAACGAGTCTGCGCCCATTCTTTTCCCCACAGTTGAATGGTCTCACTTATTTCTCTCAAATATGAATAATTCTACTTACAATGAATTGTTTGCACACAGATGAATGTTTTCAAGCATTGCTGTTTATCCCAAACAATTCAATCGAACACCACTTATTTGTTTACTTACAATTAAATAATCGCACAGTTCTATTTCTTACAAACCAGTTTAGCATAAGCATACAATTTTTTTGTTTACAGACAGTTGAATGTAAAAGTGTTCTATTTTAAACTCTTCAGTTTAGCATAATTACACATTTTAAATGATCAAACAGTTTTATTTCACCAAAAGATAGGACCCATTCAACTTCTACCACTTCTGGTCATAGCGGACCTGGGAGCGATGGCAATGAAGGCTTACTCCGTATTCCCCAACGCTCCAGCATTACTGAAGCTTCGCCATTAGATTGTTTTGAATCATATCCAGAAAACTCCTGGGGGGGCGTCTTACCTCTCTGCAGAGATGCAGTCGGTGTATTCTACAGCTCCAACCAACTGGGCCAAAAACATTTGATTACTTCTAGCGTGTGTATATATATATATATATATATATATATATATATATATATATATATATGCTATCGATTATATGGAAGTCAGACCTGACCGATAAAATGAAACGCAGCTTCTTCCAAGCAGCGGTCGTATCGATACTGCTATATGGATGCACTACTTAGACGCTAACAAAACGGCTGGAGAAAAAGCTAGACGGCAATTACATAAGAATGCTGCGAGCAATCCTGAACAAGTCCTGGAGGCAACATTCCACAAAGCACTAACTATACAGCCACCTGCCTCCTATCACGAAAACTATCCAAATTAGATGAACCAGACATATAGGACACTGCTAGAGAAGCTGGGACGAACTCATAAGTGATGTACTCCTATGGACCCCCCACATATGGCCAAGCAAAAGCAGGACGGCCTGCTCGAACATACATACAGAAGCTCTGTGAGGATACGGTTGTAGCCCTGAAGACCTGCCAGAGGCGAAAAATGATAGAGCGAAGTGGCGAGAGAGGGTCAGGGATATCCGTGCTGGCGGCACGACATGATGATGATGATGATATATATATATATATATGGACTACACACCGACTGCATCTCTGCAGAGGCATATTACTCCCACCAACGAGTGTTCGGGTTATGATACTAAACAATCTGATGGTGAGACTCCTGTAATGCTGGACCTAGGGGAATGCAGAGTACTTCTTCGTTGCCATCGCTCCTAAGTCCACTCTGGCCTGGAGTGGTAGCACCTGATGAAGTCCTATCCATGGTTCAAAGAGAATTGTCTGATATTTAAACAAAATGCAAATAAATGACTCATGCTAAATCGAATTGTTTGAAATAAAACTGTTCGATTAACTGTGTGTTAACAAATTACTGAAGTTTAATTAAATAGCAATAATTGGAACCATTTAATTGTTTTCAAAACTAAGGCTTGTTTGAAAACGTTATCAGAAAAATCTGTTAACAAATCCAATATATTTAATATAAATGTATAAAGAGGATTTGGCATTAAATAACCTGAAATGGTTGATATGCCGTAAAACTCAACCAACCAACTGAACATCATACTCCAAATCTACTCCCACGCTGAAAATACTTCCCAAATAAGCTATTGTTTAAATAAGTACAAGGGTCATTTCCTCTATATTTACTCGCCCAAAACAATATTCCAATATTGCCAGTCAATAGCAGTTAAACATTTTAAACCGAATTTGAGTGAATAATGATTTAAGATAATATATATATATATATATATATATATATATATATCTATATATATATATATATATATATATATATATATATATATTACATAAAGTAATATATATATATGTATATATATATATATATATTGAATGGTTTATATATATATATATATTGAATGGTTTATGGAAAGTTACATAAGGTAATATATATATATATATATATATATATATATATATATATATATATATATATATATATATATATATATATTGAATGGTTTATATATTTATATATATATATATATTGAATGGTTTAGGAAAATAAAAAATAATAGGCAGGCTACTTTTATGCAATTCGATATTATTGACTTTTATCCTTCTATAACAAAAAATACTCTAATAGATAGCATTAACTACGCTAGAAAATATGTTGAAATAACTGAAGAATAATATGATATAATTCTAGCTTGTAGAAAAACAGTTCTAAAAAATAATAGATCCACGTGGGTAAAAAGTAGTTCTGATAATTTTGATGTTCCTATGGAGGTGGGGGGTTATTATTCTTCACAAATAGCTGACCTTGTGGGTCTATATCTCTTAGATATACTGTAGGATTGTGAGCCCGGAATAGGTGGGTTTATATCATAATGATGGGATAATATATATCCCAAATAGTAATGGCCCAAATAGCTCACACATACAAAAGAAGATTATAAGGGCATTTAAGTTTTTTTGGATTCAAAATAGAAGTTTTTTCAAATAATAAGACAGTTAATTTCCTGTATGTGACACTAAACCTTTCGAATAACACATATAACCCTTTTCTAACAACTGACCAGTACTCTTCCGATGTTAATGCAAACACGAATCACACGAAGACCATAATTAAACAAGTCCCCAAAGCAGTAAAATTGAGAATAAGGAATTTATCTGCCAATGAGAAAATATTCCAAGAGAGTAGTAAGATATATATGGATGCCCTTAAAAATAGCAGTTTTAGGAAAGAATTTACCTATCAAGAAGAAAATATACCTAATGATATTAATAAAGAAAATAAGAAGTACTGTCAAAAAAATAGAAAAAGAAAAATTATATGGTTTAACCCCACTTTTTGTAGACAAGCTCGTATAAATGTAGGTAAATCTTTTTTTAAATTGATAGATAAGCACTTTAAACATAATAATATACTACATAGAATATTTAATAGAAAAACGTTAAAAATTAGTTACTCCTGCACGAAAAATATTTTTCAAATAATCAATAATCATAATAAAGAGATAATTAAGGAATTTCATGACCGAACGAATAACAATAATAATAATAACAATAATAATAATAATAATAAACAAAACGAATGTAATTGTAAAGCTCGAATGAATTGTCCCATGAATGGATTATGTAACTTAGATAATGTAGTATACCAAGGAATCATTTACCCAAAAGAAAATGTTAAGGATAGAAAAACTTATATAGGAATATCCTCAACGAAATGGAAATCTAGATACGCTAATCATAAATTTTCTTTCTCCCATGAACATCTGAAAAAACAAACAGCCTTATCTAAGCATTTTTGGAGTTTGAAAAATAATGGTTTGACCCCTGAGATTCAGTGGTCCATATTAAAAAAGTCGAATACTCCAAAATACTTTGATAGTAGATGTAATCTGTGCCTAGAAGAAAAAATACAAATAATGATATACCCAGACCCAGAAAAATTATCAAATTGGCGATGTGATTTAATAGCTAGATGTAGACATAGGAATGAATTTAAACTATAGACAAATATCATAGATAATGTTTAATTAACCAAAACATAGGATTAATTTGAGATTGAGGCGAAATGAATAAAATAAAATAAAATAGAAAGATATGAATATACCATGTGATGTGTACGTACTTTTCAATGGAAGAGTAACTGAATTAATAGGCATGAATATAAATTTTGAATTTAAAATTTTAATGATTAATTTTGAATTTAATTTAAGATAAGTATTACTGTATCCTTACGTAAGGTTATAAGGAATGTTGTACTTCCCTAAATTTATATTAAATCTGGAGTTTTAAGTTGAAATGTATTTAGTATTTAGAAATTAAAAAAAATTAATTTACTATAATTCCAACCGGTAATAAAACCTAAAAACCGGAAGTGGGCAAAATGGGGAGGAAACTCTTCATCTCTAATCTACCCCCTCCCACCCTTCTTTCCTGTATCTATTCTGAATCATTTTATCCATTAGATCTGAAGAAGTCCTGTTATTTTTGGTGTTATTGATTCATATCAATACTCATAACAGGATGGAAATAAATTAGATAAAAGTTAGATAAAACTGAGTTCCTAATGAATTTAAAAAACTGAACGCTATCAACGGAAATAGAATATTATCAAGAAAATACGGAATATTAAAAAATATCTATATCTATATGTGTGTGTGTGTGTGTGTAAGGTGGTACACTTAAATCCATTTTGTTGCTTATATATTTTATAATGGTACGTATGTAAGAACAAAATAAATAAATTAAAAAAATACAAATCTCTTCGTGGACATTCTTATTCGAAAATATATCCTTATTCTTTCTTTGGACTTACAACAACCATCCTTATATATATCTTATAATGTATATATTTTTTGGCACAATAAAGTTTTATTTTACATATATCGCTCAGTACTGAAAAGAAAATATTTCTGCATGAAAACCTCTTTTGATTTTTTTTTTCAGCTAGTTTGAAAATCAGCAATGCGTTTTTTACTTTTTATTATATAGTGTAATACCCTGTCTTCTCACTCATCAACCTTCGATTTAATCAAAAGTAAGTTAAATCTGACACATAATGCAATTGAAATCATCATCATCATCATCATGTCGTGCCGCTAGCACGGATATCCCTGACCCTCTCTCACCACTTCTCCCTATCATTCATCGCCTCTGGCAGGTCTTCAGGGTTACATCCCGTATCCTCATATAGCTGCTGTATGTATGTTCGAGCTGGTCGTCCTGCTTTTGCTTGGCCATATGCGAGGGTCCATTGAAGTACATCACTTATGAGCTCGTTCTTGCTTCTCCAGCTTGGATAGTTTTCGTGATGGGAAGCAAGTGGCCGTATAGTTGGTGCCTTGTGGGGTGTTGCCGCCAGGACTTGTTCAATATTGCTCTTAACATTCTTGTATAAGCTGTATAGACACTTCTTGCGGTTTGTGAACTGTCTTAGACAATAACATGCATATATGTATGTGTGCATATATATATATATATATATATATATAGCTTCTTCAGTCGTTTAGTTAGCAAGCCATTGAAATAGATACTCCATATTAATTATATTTCCAAAACCAAAACCTCATAATCAAAAGAAGTTTAGTGTACTACTTTGAGGACTATTTTCTCGGCTGTCGTACCCATTCGCAAGTGATAGTGTCATCATCTTCATCATCATCATCATCATCATCATCATCATCATCATCGTGTCACGCCAGCGCAGATTACCCTGGCCCTCTTCCGCCATCCCTCTCTATCGTCCACCGCTCTCGGTCGGTCTTCAAGGCTACATCCTGTATCAGCACAGAGCCGTTGTATATAGGTTCTAGCTGGTCGTCCTGCCTTTGCTCGTTAATGTGAATAGAGTCCACAGGAGTATGTCCCTTAGAGTCAGTTTATTCTAAAATCCACAAAGGGGGTGTTATTATATCTCAAGAATTGTTAACTAACAAAAATAATTTCGAAACAATCATATGGTTTGAAGTAAAAATGAATCACCCTAACTTTGAAGTTTCAATAATTCTATTTAACAATAATCATTTGTTTGTAGACGGGTATCTGGTTTCAAGTATTTTTATCAAATATCAGCTATTATACATTCTTTCTAACGATGATAATGTGTCTATGTTCAGATTTACTAAGTCACCTTCGTTTATCGGTACATACGCACTCAGTTTTCTTCATTACTTTCTGATCATAAATAACAATTACGAATTCGATATTATCATTTATTTAATCTGAGAATATGTTACGGAATATTGGAATTTAATACGTTATTTATTTATTTTCAGTCCGTTGATTCAGGGTAAATTTGGAGCAGCCTTTTGCAAAAATGAAACAATGCAATATTTACTGATTAAAATATATCATATATTCCTTTAAAAAATACTATCCACCATTAATTAATCAGGATGCCTTTTAATTAGGCAAAATTTATATGAAAGTGCCAATAAAAAATAAAAAGAAAAAGATTTAATAAAAAAAGAAAAATCAATAAATAAAACGTAAATCGCGAGACAAAATCCATAATATCGAATAATCTTATCAAATCAACACAACCAAAGGCAATCAGTTTAACGTCAGGGAATTGATCAGTTTTCAAAAGATTAAAATAAGCTTATATATATATATATATATATATATAATTTAAATTTTCTGTGGAAACTGCGGAAATGATTAAAAAATGAAAACTGCTTTAAAGTTAGTTATTGGTTGATATTAAGCAGCTCTTCTGTGTATGATTTCCTTGGCGAAAGAATACACACACACACACACACACACACACACACACACACACACACACACACACACACACACAGCACACACACATATATATATATATATTTTTTTTTTTCTACATTTTTATTTTTCGATTCTTTCTAATCGCTGTATGGATGTTATAATATCCGGCTGGAATTGGCTGATAAATTTTCGGTAACTAATTGGTTCCCAAGTACCTTAAGATCCCTCCTGAGTCATCATCAGGGGGTGTTTACGGCAAAAGTAGAATTTAGCGTTTTATTTGAACTACAATTGAATATCGGAAAATTCCTACTTAAACACAATATTGGAGCAGCAAAATAAAAAGAAAACAAAGATTACAGACTCTTGAAGCCCTACACATTCGAAATGGAAGTGCCAACCCCAATAAATTTAATTTCGAAACTAGTACTAATATAGTTAATTGTCTTGAACAACTGTTGCCTTTTCTACAACTAAATTGAAAAAAACATTTCCACAAGTATAAATAAGACGTTGTTATGTACTTTTGCAATATATACACCGCTTGAAGATGGTCCAGAAGGGGCCTGAGAGAAGTTGGAAACCAATTAATTACGGAAAATTTATCAGCCAATTCTAGCAGAATATTATAACATTCATACGGCGATTTGAAAGGATCGAAATAAAAATCATCATCATCATCATCATCATCATGTCGTCCTGGCAGCACGGATATCCCTGACCCTCTCTCACCACTTTTCCCTATCGTTCATCGCCTCTGGCAGGTCTTCTGGATTACATCCCGTATCCTCACATAGTTGCTGGATTAAAATATATAGAAAAAATATATCTATACTATCTAATCAAAAAGACTCGACGAAAAAATGCAACCTAAATACACACACACACACGTATACACATATCTAAATATATATATGCGTGTGTGTGCGTGTGTGTGTGTGTGTGTGTGCGTGTGTGTGTGTGTGTGTGTGTGTGTGTGTGTGTCTGAGTGCGTGTTTGTGTGTTTGAGTGTGTGAGTGCGTCTGTTTCCGTGTGTGTGCATGAAAAGCAAAAGAGACAAGATATTCAGATGATGATATTTATGCGTGAATTACTTGCCATCATTTAACGTTTCAGTTTTTTGAGCATATAAACCATCACCAGGGCGTTTTATATATATTACTGTATCTTCTGAGTTATATTTGATTTTTTCTCAAATGAAAGGAAAAAACGCGAAAGCTTACAACATTTTATTTCCATTACTGTCTTGTCTCAAAAATGTGTGACGTAAAGTTTAGAAATTTTTAAAAACTCAATGTATCAAATATTCATATATATATATATATATATATATATATATGAATATTAGATACATTAGGTTTTTAAAACATTCATATATATATATATATATATATATGAATATTAGATACATTGGGTTTTTAAAAAATTCTAAACTTTACGTCACACATATTTTGTATCTAATATTCATTTATATATATATATATATATATATATATATATATATATATATATATGTATAACAGACTATTCTATCTCTATATATTTCTTTCCTTTCTTTTTCTCCACTTCCTCTACCTTCTTTCTTCGCTTATGATATAATGATTTTTGTTTTTAGAAGTAATATGACTACAAGAGTTATCGAGAAAGCCAGAGGATTGAGTACAAATAAAAAAAAAGCGACAAAACCTATTTCATATCGGGAATCTTGTAACGTTTTTGCTCTAATTTGACTGAATAATGAGATAAGTTAAAATGGTTATATATATATATATATATATATATACATATATATATATATATATATATATATATATATATATATATGTCCACTGTAGGGAAAACGTACCAATAAAAAAAAAAGACACATTAGGTCAAGTGGTCGCGCAATATACTATGACTTGTTAATTCGGCGTCGCTTATGCGTAGCGTGAACTAGTGGTAGAGTCTCGGGTTCTGCATGCTGTGGTTGTTGGTTCGATCTCCAATGGTGGAGATCCGGTGGGTTATTCTGATAAGACCTAATAAGGTCGAAACAGCTGTTCAGTGCCCAGTATGTCGCATGTAGGTGTGTGCCGGATTTTCTTGACATGGTTATTTCTCATTTAATATATATCAATTCCTCCATTCATAAGTATATATATATATTTAACTTCTCTAGAGGTTTATGAGTTTTACCCAAACATAATCTTTGAAAATTAATTTGATGAAGACACTACATTTATGAAAACTTTCTGCAAATTAATGGCAATAGTTATATATATAATGTGGAATGGTTAACTCATCTTTGTTACGTATATTTTATATTGAGTATATATATTTTTTGGTGAAATAAATTTCTTTTATATATGTAATGTGCAATACCGAGAAGAAAATATTTCTGAATGAAAAACTAGTTTTTATCGCCAGTTTAAATTAGGATAATATATATATATATATATATATAGGAAGTGCAAACGATAAATTTCCAGACATTTTTCGTATGGGCACTTTTATTGTTAGTATACACATGAAAATCTAGTCCCCTTCGAAGTAATCTCCTCCGGCTGCAATGCACTTGTACCATTGCAACAACTTCTGGAAGGCCCTATGCAAGTCCTCTTGTGTGAGCGTATCAATGACCTTCGTCACAGCCTCTTTCATCTCCTCAATTGTCTCATAACGACAGCATCTGAGCTTAGGAATTAACCAAATGTCACCGGGAGCAAGGTCTGGACTATAGGGACGGTGTGGAACTGTTTTGATGCACATCTTGGTCAAATAATCTGTGACAAGGATGGAGTTGTGTACTGGTGCATTGTCCTGGTGGAAATGCTACTGACCCGATTTAAAGATTGCTGGCCTCTTCCGACGGAATCTCTTCCTGAACTCCCTTAAAACCTCAACATAGTAACCCTAAGCCTAACCGTTTGGCCCATCAACTCTGGTGTATTGACTTCCTTATTCCTCTCACACGTCTCATCGACCCTCACAGACTCTCTGCCTTCCTTGAATTTCTTATGCCACTCAAAAACTGCTGCTCGATTCATGCAAGATGTTCCAAAAGCAGTCTGAAGCATTCCATCCGTTTCTGTGGTATTTTTTTCCAAGTTTAAAACGAAATTTTATTGCATATCGTTCTTTTAAAGATTCATCAAACAATTCCCGTCGAATTTTATAAAATCAATACGGCAATATGAAAGGATCAACAAAAAATATGTAGAAAAAAACATGTCTATTATGTTCAACGAAATATATATATATATATATATATATATATATATATATTTCTACAAAAATCATTTCGATCCCAGCTACGGGAATCTAGTATGCCTAGCCACACTAATGAGTTCTGATAGAACGAAACAGATCTGTCTGTGGATGACTATATATATATATATATATATTGTACAGAAACGGGAAAATTGTCTTTTATTTCATTTTTATTGACGCTTTTAAATCGAGCTCATACATCGATACACACCCACGCACGTGCGCAGGCCAGGACACACATAGAAGTATATATATATATATATATATATATAACTGGAAGAAAACTCAACCTAGAATAAAGTAACATAGTAAATTTATTTTGACGAAGCATATTATTATCGCCTCATCAGATGACTTACACGCTTATTCTGGTGGCGGAGGGAGTTTTCTTCTACTTACATTATATCCGCTTTTTATGTGAGTTTTCTGATAAACGTCCTGAAAGGCATGTATAATAATAGCCATACATTGATCACTCTAATAGATTTATATGAAATTCCTCATATATTCTATATACGAATATTCCACACCCATAGTCTTTAGACACCAACTGAATATAACGGGTATATATATATATATATATATACTTACCCTATGTTTTGAAAATTTTTCATAATGTTCGCTTAAATTTTTTATTTGATATCTGTTTTCAACATATTTCTCATACTATTATTTCCTCTTCAGTTATGGCGAGTTCGTACTCCAGTCGCGCTATTACGTTCACTTTCGGGCGAATACCCACGGGAAAGGTATGAACCCCCTTATCTTTCTAGCTATGGGTTAAATAGCACCACTACTGTTCTTCTTGGAGAATAGCTTCGGCATTAAATAACCTAAAAAGAGTTGATATGCCATTAAACAAAGAAGCTAAACCCAAACCATCTTTAGTTATATTAGATGAATTGCTTTCTAGCAGGAAAAAATCTTTAAAATTCAAATAATACTTCCGATTCTTCGGTTCAAACGTAGATTTCTTGTGCATTCTTTTTTTTTTTTTTTTTTTTTTAGATTCAACTCAAAATTATGGAATTCATTTATAACCAATTCATGAAATACTTTGTATAAATAGAAAGTAAGAATTTTTTCGTAACCCTTGCTCACTCATCATTTTTTTCTTTTGGGGTGGAACTTGAATATTTATTGACCGATTTCACACTTTCAATTTGCTTGTCACTTCAGATAATTGCATCTTAAAAAAAAAATAAATGTACATGAAATCGGTTGTAATAAGACCTTAATTCATTTAGGATTTTTCCTACCCTACTGACCAGTATTTATTGTTACTGAAAAATCGTTTGTAAACAATCTTTTTCACACACACACACACACACACACACATATATATATACATAGAAATTTAGTAAATTGTAAGAATTGTCATCATCATATCGTGCTGGTAGCACGGATATCCCTGACCCTCTCTCGCCACTCCTCCCTATCGTTCATCGCCCAAGGTAGGTCTTCAGGACAACATCCTGTATCCTCACATAGCTGCTGAATGTACGTTCGAGCTGGTCGCCCTGCTTTTGCGCAGCCATGTGTGGGGATCCATAAGAGTACATCTCTTATGAGTTCATCTCTGCTTCTCCAACAGTGTCCTGCATGTCTGGTTCGTCTAACTTGAATAGTTTTCGTGATAGGGGGCAGGGGGCCGTACAGTTGGTGTCTTTTGGGGTGTTGCTGCCAGGACTTGTTCAGGATTGCACGCAGCATTCTTGTGTAATTGCCATCTAGTTTCTTCTCCAGCCGTTTTGTTAGAGTCCATGTAGTGCATCCATATAGCAGTATCGATGTGACCGCTGCCTGGAAGAAACTGCGTTTCATTTTATCGGTTAGGTCTGATTTCCATATAATCGATAGCCTATTGATAGCTGTCCATGCTTTCGTTAGCCTCGTTTCGATGTCCTTTTCGGTTGATTCGACGCTGCTTCCTAGGTACGTGAATTTGTCTACTAGTTTAAGTGGGGTCCCTTCTAGAGTGGAGATGTCCCCCGTTTGGTTATAGCACATATATTCCGTTTTGTGTGCATTAACATAGAGGCCTATGCTTGCTGCTGCTCGTTCCAAACTATGCAGAAGAGTTTCGGCTTGGTCAGGTGTATTTGCCAGTATCGCTATGTCATCGGCGTAGTCGGCGTCGGTAATTGTTGTTGCGGGGTATCTTCTGCTTCTTTTCTTCGTCAGCTCGAAGCCGTTCTCTTTGATTTTGTCAATCGATGTTCTAAGTACGTAGTCTAGACAAATGATAAAGAGGTACGGGGCCAGCGTGTCCCCTTGTAGTACTCCTGCTACAATGTCAAAGTATTCTGTGTCTCCATCCGGTGATCGTATTTTTACTTTAGTGTTTCTATAGAGAATCGTTATTGCCGCTTCGGTTTCTTTAGGTACGCTAGTAGGATTTGTTCCATCTTTCCTCTGTGAATGCAGTCGAAAGCCTTGGTAAAGTCGACAAATATTAATGTCGCTTGTAGGTTCTTTGCCCGTACACCTTCAAGGATTCTGCGGATGGTTAATATTTGTGAGGTCGTGGATCTATTTCTTCGGAAGCCATTTTGGTTTTTTCTGAGTATGTTGTCGATTTTGGGTTCTATTCGGTTTCGTAGTAGGGCATTGTAGATTTTGGCAGCTATGGATGTAAGTGTTATGCCTCGGTAGTTTTTGGCTAATCCGAGGTCCCCCTTTTTAGGGAAACAGCACTTCGAAAACTTACTTGGAAACCCACCAAAAATAACGCATGAACCAATCACCAGAATAATTAGCAAACAATTAGACATTAAACTAGGACCGTTCACACAAGAAGAACTCGACTCGGTTCTCAGAAAAATTAAAAATAGGAAAGCTGCAGGGCTGGACGAAATTCCCCCGGAAGTATGGAAGACCAGACAATTCGACGACATACTGCTCCGACACTGCAACGCAGTATACAATTAAAATCCGATAGATAGATGGATGAAGGGATGCATACTCCCCTTCCCTAAAAAGTAAGAATTGTAGGTAATCTAAAACTTTATAGATTCCTCGGATTATCTGTAAATCTAATCCGATTTTGTTTATAATCCGTGCTATGTATTAATTTGTCTCTCGTAACAGTAGCAATTTTCCATAATATATAATTACATGATAAGCCTAAAATTGTATAACTCCTATTTTCAATAAATATCTGGTTTTAATATCAATTCTATAATGTATATATCATCATCATCATCATCATCATCCTGAGCGTGCAGAGTCCCCGACTCTCTTTCATCTCATTAATGGTCAATCGCTGGTAGGTCCTCTAGACTGCATCCAGTGTCCACACAGAGCTGATATATATACATATTTGCTGGCTGGCCAATCTTGGACAGGTTCATGTGAAAACGTCGCCAATGAATCTTGACAGGTTCATAAGAGAACGTCGCTTATGAGAACATTCTTGCTTTTTCACCACTGACCAGCATCCCTTCGTCGTCATGATTGGTTTGTGAGACTGGAGGCAGGTGGCCGTATAACTATTGTTTTCAAGACTGGTTCAAAACAGCACATCGCATTCTTACGTAGTTCTCGTCTAGTTTTTCTTCATGCGTTTCGTTAGAGTCCAGGTGGTGTGTCTATTGAGTTGTACTGACACGGACAAAGCTTGGAAGAAATCTCATTTAATTTTATCGCAGAGATCGAATTTCGATATGATTGACAAGTTGTCGATAGCATTCCATGCCTTCCTTATTGGTATCTTTACATCGGTTTCATTTGTTGATATATTGGTGCCGATTTTTGTGAACTAATCAACTCAATCTATTGATAATGTAAAAAAATACAGCCATGACTCTCACTTAAACCATACATCCAGACCGTATCACCCTTCGTGCGGGTAAGAAAGGGGTGCGTTCTGCTGAGATTAGAACTCTGGCCCCGGTGTTCGAGAAATCAGCTACAAAACTCAAACACAAACAAAAATTTGTTTAATGTAAAAGCACAATATATATAGGGACATTTAACTTTAGAACCTTTAATTGGACAGATTAAATTCCGGAGCTGACAGCGTCTGCGTTTGAGCATAACACAGAGATAGTATACGTACAAGAACACAGATACCATCATAGTTAACTAGAAATAAAATACCATGATCCTGGCAATGGATGGACATTTATCTCTGCATCTGCAAGGAGAAAACCTGTCAACGCCGTCACAGGAGGTGTAAGAATGCTTCTCAGTCCATGCATCCTAAAATCACTTAACAGCGTCGAGAAAATACAACCGAAAGTGATGGTTGCTATATTTAACGGCAACCCCAGCACACCGATAATCTCCTGCTACAGCACTACCAATGCTACGGAGGAAAATGACCTTGTCACCTTCAATAACGAGCTATCCTACCTTGTTTGTACCATACCAAAACACAACGTTCTCATCATCGGAGGAGACATGAATGCTCAAATAGGTAAAAAGGAAAACAACAAATTCAGTCTACACAACTTGTCAAACAGAAATGGGGAATTTCAGATTTCTCTTTAGAAAATGAACTAACTTGCTTTAATACTAGATTTCAGAAACGGAAAGGACATACACTTACGCAAATAATGCTAAAGCACAAATTGACTACATACTCATGTATAAGAAAAAGATCAATAGCGTTTTGGATTGTGAGGCATGCTCCTCTTTTGAGGATGTATCTTCCGACCACTGCATTTTCATGGCAAGGATACGATGAAACCCACCAGGAATGCAATGGGAACAACCAAAACCACACACTATGACTGGTCCCTGTTTAAAAATACAGACATTTGCAATAAATACCCCTTGACACTAAGGAATAAATTCGATGAACTTCAGGAGATATCAGAAACATCTACCCCAAATGACAAATACGAGAACTTCGTCAGTGCCCACATAGAAGCAGCAGCAGCAGCAGGATGAATACTGGCGTTGGTTAATAAGGCAAATTATAAATGAAATCATACCCTGAAAACCTTATTATTTTTCGAGCAGATGTGTTGGTAAATACATATACAAGACATCATCAACTGATACTGATAGGATGGAACTCCCAGACTTTCACACACACACACACACACACACACTCTCTCTCTCTATCTCTCTCTAGCCATCCGTCCCTATCATCTATGCTTCTTGGCATCAGATGTCCACACAGAGCTGATTTATGTAAGTCCTTTCTGATTGGCCAACACTGGAGGGACCATGTGTAGGCATCTATAAAAGGAATGAATTTGTACTTACTTCACCAGCATTACCCAGAACACCTTGCTTGTATTACTTAAATGGCTTGTAAGATGGGAGGTAAGAGGCAGTACAGCTGTTGTTCAGCAATACCCAACAAAATAGAAACAAGGTATAAGTAACATATAAATGAATATATATAAAAAAAAGTAAAGTTGACGACCGTAATCGAGGGTGACCAGAAGGCTCCTTTTTCAATAGCTACTACACCTAGGTGTTGGGGAGGGCGCTACTCTTTTCCCAGGATTACTTCACTTTACCCTTGACACGTACCTTACATCGCTGAATGTTAAGCAAGGAGGTATCAAGTACCATTTTTAAAGTCTTTGGTAATACGCGACCTGGGATTGAACCAAGGTCTACCGGACGATTGGCGAACACTCTACACACTCGGTCAAATGAAATATAGGTAGCATAAAGATATATAAGTATATATGAGGAAATATAAGTAATATATAAATTAATAAAAATAACGTGTAAATAAATATAATATATAACGTAACCTATACTTATAGTCACATAGAAGGGCATCAACTTTTAAAATAGTGTTATTCTGTTTTTCTTTAATCAAATGATGTTTGTTCCCAGACTTTCTCCGTCACAATTTTTTAATACAATTAACACACACACACACACACACACACACACACACTCACACACACACATATATATATATATATATAACGATTACTATTATTTTCCAATATATGATTTCAATGAGAAAATGCTCATTAATTTTCTATAGGCGTTTTATGAATTATATTATTTGAATCCTACACAAACGACAATTCAAATTTCCAGACGAAAATAAAAATTAGGAAAGCAATTTTTCTGATTTTTTTACTTTTATCTGTCGATATACTGAATGGTCCAGGCGTCTTTTTTTTTTATAGATGCATCGAATGTTCAGACCTATTGTTTTGATGTGTAATAGCTATATTTTTTTCCCTATATTTAAAATTTGTTAACATTTTGTCCGATTCAGGCAGTGAAATTATAGGGTATTTTTTCAGCTTTATACACACACACACACACACACACACACACACACACACACACACACACACACACACACACAAATATATATATATATATATATATATATATATATATATATAGTGTTTAAAAAGTAATTACGTTTTAGCAGAGAGAATATAAAATCAACTTTATTTAAATATTATTATGAGAAATGTAATCACCTTCATTTTCAATTACTGCAGCCGAACACACCCAAGGAAAGATAAGATCTTTGATATGAGAGGTTCTTCCATATGCTACATACTGATGGAGTTTACCCCCTACAGGTTTTCAATTGTTTCGATCGCTAAAACCTTTCACGAGTGGTAGAATATTTAGAAACAAGAAGGAATTTGAAATCAGTCTTTCAACCTTTTTTCAGGAAAACCATAGATGTCTTTAAATCAAAATATTTCTTGGCGGGTTAATTATGTTTTATAGCATATCGACTCTTGAAGGTTATTTAATGCCAAATCATGACTAAAACACACAGACAGACAGACAGACCGACACACACACACATACACTCTCATATTTAATGTGTTTAGCATATATAATTTGAAAAAAAAAACATTTTGAAGTAAATATTATTTTAAAACAAGCTCGAGCTCTTAGGTTTGCACAGAGAAATGGTTTCAAGTATGGGTATTCAATACAAATAATTCTCGTCAACATTATTCATTTGGTTGAATACAGGCAGATGATGCCAAGTATTGTTCTCTAATAAGAATAATTCATGCGCATTTTTTGTGGGTCAGTAGCTCAGTGGTAGTGTTTTGGATCTGCATTCTGTGGTCGCTAGTTCGATCTCTAGTTAGGGAAATTACGGTATACACTGATGAGACTTAATAAGGAAGAAAACAGGAGGTGCCCGTGGAGTAATGGTTATCGTCGTAGGAAATGGACACGGCTAATCGAGTTCAAATCCTGGACGAGACTGATTGCATTTCGCATTGCACTAATACCCTTGGGAAAGGTATGAATCCAATTATTCTCCCTCCAGCTATGGGTAAGTAGTTGGATAGACTAAGTTCTTCAGCCTTGGTGAGGCAACTAGTCTAGGAGAAGGAAAACTCTGAATTCAAACATGTTAAACTCCGCTTAACAATGACCTTGTGACATATCCTGCCCGAACGGAGGGGTTGGGTAAATATGAATGAGGTCGAAATAGCTGTCTAGCGCTTGCTGGATTTTCTGGTGCCATCAGAATTAGCCCGCTAAAAATGCAAGGGGTAAATTTAGAAAAGAAAGAATTGACAAACAAACCAGAATAGGCAGCTGTGAATGGGTGATGAAGCGAAACGGGTATCAAGTGTAATTTCCTTTATTTAGGCGATGGTGGGAGAATGAACTCTTGTCATTGACTAGCCCTGATGATGAAAGATATGAGTTTTGTCGGTAGGTAAAAAAGTTACGTAGCACAATGCTGTCAAGGTGGCGGCCAGGGAATTCCAGACCCAGGTCAGAGCCGATATGATGTGTAACAACCCAAAATCGGCTTTGAAGATAGTACATCAATGAAGATCTTCCTTGAAGCATTTGAAAATGTATTCTTTGACTAAATAGGTTTGCCATGACGAGCCGAAGTCGAAAAGACAGTCTATGGTGTAGAAAAACACTGCCTATCCGGCAAAGAATTAGCTCCGAACTCTTTGGCAAGAAAAGAAGGATACGCTGACAGGATTTTTGAACATAAATAGACCCATCACTAATAAACTGTACTTTCAATTTTCAAGTCTTTCAACTATATTTGCATAACTATATATATAACTACATATATGACTATATATATATATATATGTGTGTGTGTGAGGGTCATTTTAAAAAATTGACGCAAAACAAAGGGAAAAATCAAAGAAAATTCATCCTGTACTCTTAATATATATATATATGTCGTTGTGCGCATGCATGTATACTTTTTGGTTTAGAAATCAATCTAAAAAACCCGTTGCTATGCACGATCCGGTGCCTGGATTGTCCGACATAGAAACAGTAATATACATTGAAGGAAAAAAGGTTAGACGTGGTGTTTTGTATGTTTTGTTTGCGTGCTTGCTGATGGATGTAGTTTTGACAATGAGATATCTTTACTAAATGAAATAGCTTCTGGATCCTTTTCGGTTCTTGAAAAACTTTTCTTTTTGTCCTAGCATGTCATCAAACTCGAAACAAAGGTCATGTTCTAAAAAGCCTGTGTTTTGACGTCCCTTTTATATGTAAGCAAAACGTGGACGCTGTATGAGCACCAACTTAGGACGCTTGTACGCTTTCTCGACCATGCCTGCGACAAGCACTTTTGTTATATAGTCATATGCAGCATCACAACGACACAATAATAAAACAGACGCACGCAATGATAAAGACGCAGGAAGACTTCTTTATAAAAATATTTACCACTCACTTTATTTGTAAGGGTTCAAAAGGGGTTACTCAGGGTTTTCGTGTGAGAGGGAGCTGGAGACCGAACATAAACTGTAATATTTTAACCCCCCAAACTTATGGCCGTCAACGTTGTGTCTTTCTCGTTGTCCAGGGCTGCTCAACCGGAGGCCCAGTGGCTCACTCTCCTGGATGAGGGCTTTCTTTACTGCATCTTATCAGCATCTTCTCTGGACCCCAACTCATCAGGTCCCCAAGCCCCTTCGGCCTGGTGTAGCTTTCCCTACCACATCTCCACTCCAACCGGCCCTTGACTTCCGTTTTGACTGTGTTATATAATAGTTCAACGCCCACTCGATCGCTGAAATCGAATGTTTTATCGTCATCAAGCGGAAATAACTGTCATGCTGTTCACAGGTCACTCTCGTCCGGTGCGTCAGTCTATGAGTGTACCATGGGAATTTTTTAGCTCGTCCCATTTCATCAGCCAATTTCCGCCCACGCGATTTCCTCTCATAACTGCCATTGGAATGTGTCACCTCTTTCCGGTGCATCACCTTTGAATGGCATTTTTGGCCGGGTCAAAAGGTCAAAATATAACACTTTGTATTGGATGGCAATACCATATCCAAGAGAGAGAGATGTAATAGGGAGAGTTGGGCTACTATGAGTTGAATCCATAGTAATGAAGAGTTGTCTCCGTTACTCTGGTCATGTTATTCGAAGGGAGAACTGTTGACTGCCAAAAAATTTTACAGTGAAATGTGTTAAGTAAAATGAAAGACATCAAAACCAAAGAAAAGATTTAAAATTTGTCTAAGACACTTCAGCATATCGGTGGGAAAAATGGCATTGGCTAGAAGACGGGGTCAAAAAATAATTAAAGTACATATTGAATCCATTGAGAAGAGTCGTGTTCAGCATGCCGCTTACAAAAGATCAGTTCGTAAGGGCGTACAAAGACCAACACCAGGTCTACAAAGTCACTGCGTCAACTGTGGTTTGGTTTGGTTTCTTTGTTTAATGTCATATCAACCTTTGGAGGTTATTTAATGGCAAAGATATTCTCCGAGAACAGTAGTGATACTATTTAACCCATAGCTGGGACCGTCAACTGTAAAATATGTAAAAAAAAAAACTCTAACTTGCTGGTCATAGAAGCCATATGTGCAAACATTTCCAACCTGCTGCTCCGCCTCGTGACATTTATGTGAACCAGAAACCAGTCTGTGGTAACATTTGCCGCAAATTGGCAGGCTTGAAACTTCATCTGTGGGTGCGTACAATCTAAAAAAAAAGAGGGTGGGCGAGAGATAGGAATCAGAAAACTGAATAGGTGCTCACTGTAAACCGATGACACAGACTATATATACACACATATATATATTTATCCGAGGGTTATTTAAAAAAAATAGGCGTAAAATAAGGGAGAAAGTCCAAGAATATTCACCTAATACTCTTAAAATATACGTGTGTACGAATGTATTTATACATAAATGTACATACATCTTGGAAAGTGTACGCACATACACAGAATACGTACTTACATATACACACTAAAAACATTTACATAGAACGAAGCTCTTCATAGACTATTAAATCCAATGAAACATTCATAGACACAAAAGCAGAATTAAACAAAATCAAAACAACCTATTAAACAATTTTTACCGTAAGAAGCAGCCGGAATCTAAATTTGCCATTCAAAGAGAACCTAAAATGTGGACACCCTTATAGAGCGCAAGTATATGAAATAATAAAAATCTAAATACCAAATTTTAAATCGTTTGTGGACTAATTTATATATATATATATATATATGGAAGTAAAAAATGGAAAAGAATCCGACAATATGAAGAAAAATGAAACACAAAATAATCCAAAGTAAAGAATTTTATGTGAAAGAAAGTCGACGTAATAAGGACTGAGAAAAGATGTTTTAGATTATTGTTAGATCAACGATGGATGTTTGATAAAATACAGAACAAGGGAGATTATATATACAGAGAAAGGGAGCGCTAACCGTTTAATCAATAAACCAGTATTCATATTTTTAAAAAATATATTTTGGATTACTTTGTTTTCCAACTTCCCCTATCCCATATATATATATATATATATATATAAAGAAAAAAAATTAAAAAGTAATCCAAAAGTGAATAATTTATAACGAATGAAAGTACTCATAATAGAAAAAAAAAATTCATGGGAATCCAAAATAATGAAAAATTCTTCTATCATAATTATCTTATTTTTATCCTCATGAGGATCATTAAATAAGTTTCAAGACTTTTTTCGTATGAGCACTTTTATTGATAGTACACACATGAAACTCTATTCCCCTACGAAGTAATCTCTCCTGGCTGCAATGCACTTGTTGTACGGTTCAAAAAAATTCTGGAAGGTTTCATCGAAGTCCTCTTGTGTGAGCGTGTCAATGACCTTCGTCACAGCCTCTTTCATCTCCTCAATTGACTCAAAACGACAGGCCCTGAGCTTAGGGAATAATCAAAAGTCACAGGTTGCAAGGTCTAGACGATAGGAGTTGGAGTTGTGGACTGGTGCATTGTCCTGGTGGAAATGACACTGAGCCGATTTGAAGAGTGCTGGCCTCTTCCCAAGGAATCTCTTTCTGAACTCCCTTAAAACCTCAACATAGTAACCCTAAGCCTAACGCTAACCCTGTGGCAAATCAACTTTGGTGTATTGACTTCCTTACTCCTCCCACACCTCTCATCATCCCACACAGACTCCCTGCCTCCCTTGAATCTTTTATGCCCCTCAAAAACTGATGCTCGATTCATGCAAGATGTTTCATACGTTTCTGTGGCATTTTATTAACGTTAAAATCGAATTTTATTGCATAAGCCTGATAGTAAATCGAGTCATTTACCTAAAATGTTAAGTATTATATCCCAAACATAAAATAAATATATCCTTAAGGTTTTTTGGACTATTGTCTTCATCTTTATTTTTATTTCCACAACGTTTCGGCCGATGTCCTCCAGCCTTTTTCAGGTGTTTGTCGAACTCGGGGACCTACACGAAACTTCGAACTACGTCCTTTATTGAATCTACAGGGGTCGCTTGTTCTGATTCCGTTAGCCATAACCGGGCACACTTTTTAAGTATTCCTGTATTGTTACTTGCCTGTAGTCAGGGTTTAACCTGCAACCACTCGATGATTGTCTCCATTGCGCTTAAGGAACCAACGCCTATAACTGTTACGCTATGTATCCTGCTGGATAAATATACTTACATATGAAAAGTAACTACTTCTCAAAATGAAATTCTTTTATTTTTTCTATTTAAGTCGTTTATACAAGTTTTTATTTAATTTGTTTAAAGGTTATATTTATTTTTTTTATTAAGATATATTACATTTTTCATTTGGTCATATCTAGATTATTTTTTAAATATGCGTTACTATTAAATTCCCAAATTGTACAAAGCCAAAAGAAATCGACAAAAAATTGTCAGAATTTATTTAAAAGTGAAATTCGTGCGGTTATTATGTAGATATACCATGGAATTTCTTCGTATACAGCCAGTTTATAAAATTGCTGAATTTTTTTCGGTCGTTTATCTGTATCTATTGTCCACCGAAGACATGTACTCAAAGATAAAATTATCTCCAGGAAAAAATATTGGTAAAAATCAACTGAAAATTAAGTTCATTTAGTTCGAAATCTATTCGTGCTTTTACAAAAGTACATTAATTAAAATCAAGTACATTTTCTTTTTATTCGTGATGTAATCTATTCTGAAACATGGATTTACTTAAAAAAAAAAAAAAACACACCGACGAACCACTTTTTATAACAAGGAATATGTTTTGTGCATCTAAATTCTAAATACAACAAAAACCACAACAAAACGTTATATAATGAAATTGTTAAACTAAAAAAGACAAAAAATTCTAAAGTCTTGTACAAAATCGACTGAAAAGGAGAATTTACTTTGCATTGAATTGACAAACTAATAAATTAATTTGCGTCCATCCTTTGCTCAAATTGATTTGGAGACATCCTGATCAAAATCTTTGATAATCCTCCAATCTTAGGAAATAGAAACGGATTTTACGCTAATTCAGATACTTAACAATAATATTTTTCGAAAGGAATACTCAAAAAGCCTATAGAAAGTACAATTCCAATATATATATATACATCAAAGAAATAAAAAGACCCAACATTTTATTTATGATGGGATGTGACTAAAAACATAAAAAGTATAAAAAAAGGAGACAAGATAGCTGACCGGTTTCGCTCCTCGGTCAACAGTTAAATCGAGGAAGATATGAAATAGTTTTAAAAAATATGGGAAATGATTAGGATGGAGAAAAATTATTGTATGCGGAGACTATATCGAAATAATATCAAGTCTTAGTAGACATTCCCTCTGTTTACAGGGAGACGGTCTGTAGGACAAATTATGTTTATTCTCCAATATTTTCTGATGAAATGAAGAGTCTTACTTGCTCAGTACAGAGATAAAATCGACAATAAAATTCTCAGTACAGTCACGATTATTTATAAGCTGTTCCTATATATATATATATATATATATATAACCGGATGTATGTAAACAATAGTAATTGTGATTCATAAGTGTTTAAATTTTATTTCGCTGCTATTGGTTCCTCGTGGCTGAAGTGTAGAGTCTCGGATTGGCGTTTGAGTCAACCGGGTTTGGCTCCCAGCTACGGGAATCTAGTATGTCTAGCCACACTGATGAGTTCTGATAGAACGAAACAGATTTGTCTGTGGATGACTATATATATATATATATATATATATATATATTCCCCTACCCCTGTAGGGTTGAGTTCTCTCGCGAATGAAGTAATCATGTTGCCATTAGTGTTTATTTGCAAGGCACTTCAATTATGAATTGAGCTCTCGGTAGCCGTTAACCGGAATTATGTAAACAATAATAATTGTGATTCATAACCGTTTAAAATTTACTTCGCTGCCACTGGTTCCTCGTGGGTGAGGGGCAAAGGCTTGGATTGGCGTTTGAGTCAACCGGGTTTCGATCCCAGCTACGGGAAGCCGGTATGTCTAGCCACACTGATGAGTTCTGATAGAACGAAACAGATCTGTCTGTGGATGACTATATGTGTATGTGTGTGTGTGTGTCACTCGCGTTGAGGGACTGTTGAAAGAGACGATTGTTGCGTAAGGGTTACCATTAAACGAAGTACATAAGATTCTCGTTTGGATGCTCTTTGTGGTATTTGTTAGTTTTAAAACCAGTCTCATCGTACGATATTTATACTTCACTGTGATAGTATCAGTGTTCTTGTATGTAAATTACGTTTATATAAAGCTTGGCTGCATATGCAGTCAGCGCATGTAACTGGTTTACTGTTTTTAAAGTTCAAACGTTATATGTCGCTATTTTGACAATGTTTTTGCATCTCAGTAATTTTGTTATGGGTTTGAGCTTAGTTGCTGGTTTTTCAAACATTGGGCCCACAGATCCACCTTCAAAAAAACGCGCCCTTTTTTTTACCCTCCTGAAAGGATATGTGGTTTGGACATACGGTTTGAATTAAAATCATGGTATTCCTTTGTTGGCTGTTTTTCCCATCGTCAATATATGACACTATTATAAACGAGTAGCAATAGTTTCCCGACGGAATTTTTTGATCCTGGCCATTGACTTATGAGGCTTTTCCGCTTTGCATCGGGTGAAGCGCGCCGTTCATCTGCCTTTGGATTCATTCACCTTATATAACTTCCACCATGCTGCTTCCCATGGTTTCAGCTAATATACTCTTGTGTGACTCGAATTATATTCTCTACCCACAAGAGACTGTTTTCCGGTTTGTTCATGTCTGGAATTACTCCTATAGGATTTATGTAAAGTAAGTTTTCCTTCTTAGAAGAAAATCATATTTACACTTTCAATTTTCTTAAGTTTCACACTATTAGGTTAAGTTTTGCTTATCTTATTATTTAGATTAGGTTGTGTGAGTTGATCTTATTACAGATGGTGATAAATTGCTTTTATTCTTATTATTGTAAATGTTTAAATATCGTATTCGAAGTAATTTTTCAGTGACACCTCTTTTTTCTTCTTTTTTTTTTGTATGATGTTAAATATTTCCTGTAATAAAATGAGGAAGCAAATTTAAGAGATTTTAGTCTACCTTCGAGGGCTTTTCCATTAAGAACATTCTGCTTATACTTAAAGATGATCTTCTTTTGTATTTTTATGGCCATATTGAAATGTTGTTTGCGTTTTTTCTTTTTCTTTTCGTTTTTGCTCCTTCCATTCTTCCTTTCATAATAACTTTTTCTCTTTTTTCACTTCTTTTTCTCTTCTTTTTCTCTCGCCAGTTGAAGTTTCTCAAAACATACATTTGATATCAAGCATAGGATATGCTTTTCTTTCTTTCTTTTAGCAGAAGTAGCGAGCGTATTTGATTTTTAGTTTTTTCCGGCTTTGCAGAATCAAATTCCAGACTTTATTTCTCGTGCTTTTTTGCGTATATGGTTACTGGAACAAATATTTGAAAGTTTAAAAGGGAAATTACAAAGATTTTACTTTGTATAAGTGCAACGATACCTCTTCCTTTTTTAAAAGTTTTTAATTTGTTTTTTTCCTAACTTTAACAAAAAAGCCTTCAATTGATTCATTGCCTTTTTATTTTGACTTTCATCTTTTAACTTAATCAATCTTATTCATTTTTTGACGTTTCATTTTTTGAATAGTTTTTAAGCATTGAAATATTTGCGAAATAAAGATAAGTGTTATATCGTCATCTACAGCATCACAACGACACAATAATTAAGACGCAGTGACAAAGACAGACGCAGGACGACTTCTTAGAAATATATTTACCTCTCTCTTTATTGCAAGGGTTCGAAAAGGTTGTGTGGGGTTTTATTGTGAGAGGGAGCTGGAGACCGAACATTAACTGTAATATTTTGACCCCACTGTTATGACCGTCAAGTTGTGTCTTTCTTGTTCTCTAGGGCTGCTCAACCGAAGGCCTAGGGCCCACTCTGCTGGATGCTGGCTTTCTTTATTGCATCTTATCAGCATCTTCTCTGGACCCCAAACTCCATAGGGGTTCCCGAGGGCCCCCTCGGCCGGGTGTGGTTTTCCCTACCACATCTCCACTCCAACTGTCTGGAACTCTACTGGCAAATCCACTGGCCCTCTGGGCGTCGAACTCAACTGGAACCGGAACTCAATTCAACTGGCTCGTCGAACTCAACTGAATTATATAATCGTTCGACGCCCACTCGATCTTTGAAATCGAATGTTTAATCGTCATCAAGCGGAAATAACTGTCATGCAGTTCAGAGGTCACTCTCTTCCGGTGCGTCAGTCTATGAGAGTATAATGGGATTTTTTTTACCTCGTCCCATTTCATCAGCCAATTTCCGCCCACGCGATTTCCTCTCATAACTGCCATTAGAATGTGTCACTTCCTTCCGGTGCATCACCTTGAATGCCATTTTTGGCCGGGTCAAAAGGTCAAAACACAACATAAGAACCAATTTCACTTTCTTGGTAGTAGAACTATGGTTTCGAAAATTAAAATGCATACAAAATATTTACAATACTATTTATCATTACCAATAAAACATTTTGTGGTTGAAGAAATAGGTTACACTAAGAGACATGTGACTATCAGAAGACACATAAAATACATGATACATGATACATTTTGTGGTTGAAGAGATAGGTTACACTATGAGACCTGTGACCATCAGAAGACACATAAAATACATGTTACATGATAAACATCGTAGAAAATGGACACGGTGGTCAGGCTTCAAATCCAGACCTTCTCTCTAATACCCTTATAATCACTATGTAAGTTAATATTTATCTTGAATTTGTAATCTAAGAATATTTCAGCTGTTTCAGGATCTGTTGACTGCTTCTACAAGTGAAAATTTCTCGGGTTCATATATTTTTATTCTCTGAAGTACATTGAACATTATATATATGTAACCAATCTTCGCACATACTCTGGCAGCGATAAAAAGTTAATTTTCAAGGTGAATTTATCATGTTTAAATACAGAGTTTTTTTTCTCCTCTAACGTTTTTCATGCCAAGGTTAAAGAGTCCAGTCTCTACTGCTATTTACCCATTGCTGGAGAGAGAATAGCTGGATTCATACCTTTCCCAAGGGTATTATCACTATGTGAAATGCGATATGCGTAAATAGTAGGAAAGATTTTACTCTTTAACTGTGGTATATCAACCAGTCAGGGAGAAAGAAGCCTATGGATATAAACGTAATAAATTCCTCTTAAAAATTGACCTAAAGTCACATCCAGCTTGTGCGTAGGTGTTGGTTATATGTATATATATATATATAGAGAGAGAGAGAGAGTGAGAGAGAACTAGATTGATTCTTAGACTTTGTATATCGCTATTCCCTTTTTTTGATCTTTTAAATCTCCACAGAAGATTTATACTATACATAAGATTTGAAACCGGGAAAAAACTCAGGACTCAGTGTTTCACGCTATCGATCCTCTGGTAATCTAGTATTTTGAAACATGGAATTTTTAAACTAAAAAATATGTGCCTCTTTCATTTTTACTCGTTTTGGGTTACATATCTATTGCGCTTAACTATTAGATCTTTGAAACTTGTGGAAAAATTTACTTATCTTGGTAGAAGCCTCTAATCTACCGAAAATGATATCAACACGTGACTACCGAAGGCTTGGACAGCTATCGATAGACTATCGGTCATATGGAAGTCAGACCTATCAGATAAAATAAAGCGCTTTTTTACCAAGCAGTGGTCGTGTCAGTACTGCTGTATGGACGTACAACGTAGACGCTGACTTAGCGTATGGAGAGAAAGCTTGATGAAAATTGCTCAAGAATGCTGCAAGCTGTATCGAATAAGTCCTGAAGACAGCATCCCACAAAGCACCAGCTATATGGGTATCTACCACCCATCTCGAAAGCCATACAAATTAGACGAGCAAGACATGTGGAACACTGCTGGAGAAGCAAGGGTGAGATCATAAGCGATATATTCCTGTGGACCCCCTCACACAGACGAGCAAGGGTAGGTCAACCGGCTAGAACATATATACAACAGTACTGATCTTATATAGGATATAGCATGGAAGACCTACCGAGAGCGATAGACGATAGAAACGAGTAGCGGAGGAGGTTCAGGAAAATCCGAGCAAGCGACACACCGTAATGATGATGAACTATTGCGTGGTTGACATAAAAAGTTAAAATTTAGCGGGGAATTTCGAGGTAGATGTTTACTCTCCCACCGAAGGAGTGAACATATGAATCTCTAACTTGTGAGTTTTTATGATGTTTCATTAGAACCGAAACGTTACAACATTGACATTCTTTTATATTAAATTCTTCTTTTTGGATTACCTTGTTCTCCAATTTTTCTCTATATTACAGCTCAAACGAGACACATATCGTAATATTACGCTGCATGCATAATCTGCATCCATCATCTGCTTCTTGCCTTTTCTTAGTGTGGGACCATTTTCTTTTATTAAACCTACAAATATTTTTGGTATACAATCGTTGTCAGATTTTCGCAAGGAATAGAGCAAATATCTCTCCATGCAAGACTCCAGTGACAATACCAAATACATTTGCTTTTGTTTTTTGATGAGCATCATTAAGGATATATGGTGCAGAAGTGTTTCCTCCATCTTTTCTCTATGTATGGAATAAGTTGACTAGGCAAAACTATAAACAATAGTATCGCTTCGAGATATTTTGCTGTACCCTTCGAGAATTCGAGGAATAATCAGAATCTGAAAAATGCGGATCAATTTCTCTGTAAAACGTTCTAATTTATCTTAAGAACTTTCTCAACCTCAAGTCTGATACGATTGAAAAGCGGAGTACTATACATACATACATACATACATATCAACCGGGCCATTTGCCTAATGAGTAGAGTGCTCGCCAATGGTCCAGGAGACCGGAGATCCATCCAGGTCGAGTCATACCATAGACTTAAAAATGGGTACTTGATTCCGCCTTGCTTAACACTCAGCACTATATGGTAAGGGATCAAGGGAAAAATTGAGCAATCTAGGGAATGGAGTAGCACCCTCCCCTACACCTCGGTGTAGTAGCACTTGAAAAGGAAGCCTTCGGGTCACTCTCGACTAAGTCGCCAACTTTACATACTTATATATATATGTGTGTGTGTGTGTGAGAGTGTGTGTGAGAGTGTGTGTGTGTGTATGTGTGTGTGTGAGAGTGTGTGTGTGTGTGTGTATGTAACGTAATTTAATTGCTCCGAAAAAATCGAAATTGAAATTGAATAAATAAATAAATGAAGCTGGACAATCTTCGAACAGCTAGGCCAAAGTTAGTATGTGTACTCCTTTCCCTGGATTGCTCCACTTTACCCTTGATCCTTACCTTATAATGTTGAGTGTTAAACCAGGCGGGATCAAGTACCTTTTTCTATTCTTTCGTATGGCTTAACTTGGGATTGACCCGGTCTTCCGGACCATTGGCGAACAGTCTACTCATTAAGTAAATATAATGACTAGAAAAAAAACCTGGGTAATTCGAAACCTTCTGCACTGATGTAGAACCACCAGAAACGGATATATTTCTGCCCCAGATACGACAGGCAGAAAGAAGGGGGTGACTCGTGTTTTTCGTGAAGTTGGCCGCGAGACGTGATGAGGTAAAAACTTACAGTTGAACACAAGCGGCGAAGATATATGGAGGCGAAAGTTTACGAGCCATTTTTTTTTGGGGGGGGATGCGCTCCAAAGGCGTCTTTAGATTAAACGTGACCTAGCAGACGAACATGTTAAAAATACAATAGAAACCAGGAACAAATTCAAGTTCTGTTTCTGCTCTCTGGTCAGTTTCCACCAGCTCTCTTTTCTTCTCCGGCGGACGTAGTAAATAAACCTTTGTGGTAGTTAAACTTAGTTTCTTGTGTTCGTCAACTTTTACAACGGCAAGGTCACAACAGGGTCCTGAAGGTACGACTGTCTACTTATTACCGTTATGTCACACACACACACGCACCCACACACTCACACACATTGTATATATATATTATATATATATATGTGTGTGTGTGTGTGGTGTGTGTGTGTGCGTCTGCGTGTATATATATATATATATATATGTACACGCATGCACACACACAAACACACACAGACACACACATGTATATATATATATATATATATATATATATATATATATATAATGGGGAGTAAGCAATCTCTTCAGTATTCTTGGCCAAATTTTCGTGGCTTCTTTGAAGATATACAAACGAAGACCACGTTTCTTTTTTAACTTTACCTGTTTAAGATGTGGAGCATTTGAAATAAGGAAACATCCCCGATTATTTCCTTTTTTATTTTCTAGTTTATTTATCAAACAAAAACTGTAAGTTACCAGATACCAAGTTGCATTTAAGATTTCCTACTTCAACAATCTTGTCTTGCTTAATTGGCGGTTGCGAATATTTAAAAAAAAGATATTTATCTTCCGTTTTACTCTCACTTGTTGAGGTAGTCGTGTGTCATCCAACTAACGATTGAACAACTATTCACTTATACGTTCGTCATTAATCGCATTAAAAATATTAATTTGAAGTAGCTTCGCGTATCAGGCATAAGTCGTCCCTAATCAGTATATAAGTACATGGTTACCCAAATATAGTAGTGAGTGGGATGACTGAAGTAGGCATTGAAATTTGATAGTCTGTATATTATTTTTAGGCTTAAAAAGATCTTATTTATACTGCAGTCTAATTCTACTGCGTTCATCTATTTCTTAAACGTATCTTGGGCGTTATGAATGAGATGAGTTTTATTTTCCATTTTCTACTTTCCAATTGCTTATTTTCCTCTCTGACAACATTCGTTCTTCTTTTTCAGATATGTTCATTTATAGTTAGATATCTATGTCTTTCTTTCAGTCTCTTTCTCTCTCTCTCTCTCTATATATTATAATATATATATGTGTGTGTGTGTGTGTGTGTGTGTGTATGTGTGTTGTGTGTGGTGTGGTGCACATATATATATATATATATATATAGAGAGAGAGAGAGAGAGAGAAAGAGAGAGAAACGTAAACAGATAAGATAAATAAACACATATATGGATATACGTGATACATTCAATAAGTTTCCAGACTTTTTTTGTAAAGGTATTTAAAATTGTCGTAGACTCTTGAAATTCAGTATGTTATTGCTAGACATCTTATGAGATGACTAACCAATTTTTATGACTTCAAATTAAAAGGAACAGCTACAGTAGCAATTTGAATGCACCCTACTAAAAGCCTGATTGTCACAGCTAGTGAATTCAAAATGCAATCTGGACGTGAGGACACTTTAGAAGTGTCTATATGCAATCAAATTCTGTTTTAAACATTGGAAAATGCCACAGAAACGTATGAATGCTTCAGATGATTTGAAACATCTTGCATGAATCAAGCATCAGTTTTTGAGTGGCTTAGAAGATTCAAGGAAGGCAGGAGTCTGTGAGGGATGATGAGAGGTGTGGGAGGAGTAAGGAAGTCAATACACCAGAGTTAATTGGCCAAAAGGTTAGGGTT
>OY757920.1:108079530-108317423 GCA_963585895.1 Sepioteuthis lessoniana | reverse complement strand
CTAACCCTAACCCTAACCCTAACCCTAACCCTAACCCTAACCCTAACCCTAACCCTAACCCTAACCCTAACCCTAACCCTAACCCTAACCCTAACCCTAACCCTAACCCTAACCCTAACCCTAACCCTAACCCTAACCCTAACCCTAACCCTAACCCTAACCCTAACCCTAACCCTAACCCTAACCCTAACCCTAACCCTAACCCTAACCCTAACCCTAACCCTAACCCTAACCCTAACCCTAACCCTAACCCTAACCCTAACCCTAACCCTAACCCTAACCCTAACCCTAACCCTAACCCTAACCCTAACCCTAACCCTAACCCTAACCCTAACCCTAACCCTAACCCTAACCCTAACCCTAACCCTAACCCTAACCCTAACCCTAACCCTAACCCTAACCCTAACCCTAACCCTAACCCTAACCCTAACCCTAACCCTAACCCTAACCCTAACCCTAACCCTAACCCTAACCCTAACCCTAACCCTAACCCTAACCCTAACCCTAACCCTAACCCTAACCCTAACCCTAACCCTAACCCTAACCCTAACCCTAACCCTAACCCTAACCCTAACCCTAACCCTAACCCTAACCCTAACCCTAACCCTAACCCTAACCCTAACCCTAACCCTAACCCTAACCCTAACCCTAACCCTAACCCTAACCCTAACCCTAACCCTAACCCTAACCCTAACCCTAACCCTAACCCTAACCCTAACCCTAACCCTAACCCTAACCCTAACCCTAACCCTAACCCTAACCCTAACCCTAACCCTAACCCTAACCCTAACCCTAACCCTAACCCTAACCCTAACCCTAACCCTAACCCTAACCCTAACCCTAACCCTAACCCTAACCCTAACCCTAACCCTAACCCTAACCCTAACCCTAACCCTAACCCTAACCCTAACCCTAACCCTAACCCTAACCCTAACCCTAACCCTAACCCTAACCCTAACCCTAACCCTAACCCTAACCCTAACCCTAACCCTAACCCTAACCCTAACCCTAACCCTAACCCTAACCCTAACCCTAACCCTAACCCTAACCCTAACCCTAACCCTAACCCTAACCCTAACCCTAACCCTAACCCTAACCCTAACCCTAACCCTAACCCTAACCCTAACCCTAACCCTAACCCTAACCCTAACCCTAACCCTAACCCTAACCCTAACCCTAACCCTAACCCTAACCCTAACCCTAACCCTAACCCTAACCCTAACCCTAACCCTAACCCTAACCCTAACCCTAACCCTAACCCTAACCCTAACCCTAACCCTAACCCTAACCCTAACCCTAACCCTAACCCTAACCCTAACCCTAACCCTAACCCTAACCCTAACCCTAACCCTAACCCTAACCCTAACCCTAACCCTAACCCTAACCCTAACCCTAACCCTAACCCTAACCCTAACCCTAACCCTAACCCTAACCCTAACCCTAACCCTAACCCTAACCCTAACCCTAACCCTAACCCTAACCCTAACCCTAACCCTAACCCTAACCCTAACCCTAACCCTAACCCTAACCCTAACCCTAACCCTAACCCTAACCCTAACCCTAACCCTAACCCTAACCCTAACCCTAACCCTAACCCTAACCCTAACCCTAACCCTAACCCTAACCCTAACCCTAACCCTAACCCTAACCCTAACCCTAACCCTAACCCTAACCCTAACCCTAACCCTAACCCTAACCCTAACCCTAACCCTAACCCTAACCCTAACCCTAACCCTAACCCTAACCCTAACCCTAACCCTAACCCTAACCCTAACCCTAACCCTAACCCTAACCCTAACCCTAACCCTAACCCTAACCCTAACCCTAACCCTAACCCTAACCCTAACCCTAACCCTAACCCTAACCCTAACCCTAACCCTAACCCTAACCCTAACCCTAACCCTAACCCTAACCCTAACCCTAACCCTAACCCTAACCCTAACCCTAACCCTAACCCTAACCCTAACCCTAACCCTAACCCTAACCCTAACCCTAACCCTAACCCTAACCCTAACCCTAACCCTAACCCTAACCCTAACCCTAACCCTAACCCTAACCCTAACCCTAACCCTAACCCTAACCCTAACCCTAACCCTAACCCTAACCCTAACCCTAACCCTAACCCTAACCCTAACCCTAACCCTAACCCTAACCCTAACCCTAACCCTAACCCTAACCCTAACCCTAACCCTAACCCTAACCCTAACCCTAACCCTAACCCTAACCCTAACCCTAACCCTAACCCTAACCCTAACCCTAACCCTAACCCTAACCCTAACCCTAACCCTAACCCTAACCCTAACCCTAACCCTAACCCTAACCCTAACCCTAACCCTAACCCTAACCCTAACCCTAACCCTAACCCTAACCCTAACCCTAACCCTAACCCTAACCCTAACCCTAACCCTAACCCTAACCCTAACCCTAACCCTAACCCTAACCCTAACCCTAACCCTAACCCTAACCCTAACCCTAACCCTAACCCTAACCCTAACCCTAACCCTAACCCTAACCCTAACCCTAACCCTAACCCTAACCCTAACCCTAACCCTAACCCTAACCCTAACCCTAACCCTAACCCTAACCCTAACCCTAACCCTAACCCTAACCCTAACCCTAACCCTAACCCTAACCCTAACCCTAACCCTAACCCTAACCCTAACCCTAACCCTAACCCTAACCCTAACCCTAACCCTAACCCTAACCCTAACCCTAACCCTAACCCTAACCCTAACCCTAACCCTAACCCTAACCCTAACCCTAACCCTAACCCTAACCCTAACCCTAACCCTAACCCTAACCCTAACCCTAACCCTAACCCTAACCCTAACCCTAACCCTAACCCTAACCCTAACCCTAACCCTAACCCTAACCCTAACCCTAACCCTAACCCTAACCCTAACCCTAACCCTAACCCTAACCCTAACCCTAACCCTAACCCTAACCCTAACCCTAACCCTAACCCTAACCCTAACCCTAACCCTAACCCTAACCCTAACCCTAACCCTAACCCTAACCCTAACCCTAACCCTAACCCTAACCCTAACCCTAACCCTAACCCTAACCCTAACCCTAACCCTAACCCTAACCCTAACCCTAACCCTAACCCTAACCCTAACCCTAACCCTAACCCTAACCCTAACCCTAACCCTAACCCTAACCCTAACCCTAACCCTAACCCTAACCCTAACCCTAACCCTAACCCTAAACCCTAACCCTAACCCTAACCCTAACCCTAACCCTAACCCTAACCCTAACCCTAACCCTAACCCTAACCCTAACCCTAACCCTAACCCTAACCCCAACCCCAACCCCAACCCCAACCCCAACCCCAACCCCAACCCCAACCCCAACCCTAACCCTAACCCTAAAACCCTAACCCTAACCCTAACCCAAACCCTAACCCAAACCCTAACCCTAACCCTAACCCCAACCCCAACCCTAACCCTAACCCTAACCCTAACCCCAACCCCAACCCCAACCCCAACCCCAACCCCAACCCCAACCCCAACCCTAACCCTAACCCCAACCCCAACCCTAACCCTAACCCCAACCCCAACCCCAACCCCAACCCCAACCCCAACCCTAACCCTAACCCTAACCCTAACCCTAACCCCAACCCTAACCCTAACCCTGCCGAGAACCATCAACAGCAAATATTATATAGCATTGATGGTGCATTTGAAGGAAGAAACCACCAAAAAAAAATGGTCACAAATAAAGAAAAAACTGCTCTTTCACCAAGACAATGCACCGTGTCACAAGTTGATCGCAACGATGGCAAAACTACATAAATTGCACTTTGAACTGCTTTTGGACCAACTCTATTCTCCACGTTGGTTGGTTGGTTGGGTTTTATGGCATATCAACATTTGTAGGTTATTTAAGGCCAAATTCTGTTTTTATATATATATACCAAAGATTTCTTAGTGAATACTTAGTAGGTAAAATTTTCAATTAGCAGGATTTCATTTGTTTGCACTTGATTAACCAGTTTTAATTTGTTATATTTTTTTGTACGATCCTGTCTCTCTGAAGAAGGACAGAACGTCATCTATTTTGACGTTCTTAAACAGATCAGTTAAACTATTCACTTTGAAAAGTCACTTTCTGATGACAGCAAAAGTTCTGCATTCTATAAGAATGTGTTTAACCATGCAAGTTGTCTGACAGGTCAAACACTGTGGTTGTGGTTCCTGTTTCAGTATGAAAGAGTGAGTAAGCCTTGTATGATCAATGCGCAATTGGGATATACCAACTTGTTCTCTTCTTGATTTTTTCAATGCTGATCTCCACTCTCCCAAGGTTGGCTAAATTTGGAAGAGTTTATTGTGGATGTTATTGCTACATCGTTGTTGCCATTTATGTGAAGGAATTTATTAATTGTTGGTTTCAGGTCAGTATATGGAATCCTGGATTTATCGGGGGTCAGATCTAAGACCAATTTGCCTGCCAAGTCTGCTCTTTCATTCCCTCTCACACCAATGTGGCTTAGGGTCCAGCATATAATTATTTCTTTTCTATTTGACAGAATCTAATCTACTCAACAGTTTAATGATAAGAGGGTTCTGAAATTTTTTATTTCTTAATGATAGCAAGACAAAGAGTGAGTCTGAGAATATTATAGATTTCTTATGTTTACTCTTCAAGATGATGTTTAGAGCTAGGTCTATTGCACAAGCTTCTGCTGTGAAGATAGAGCTTTCCATTGGAAGAGCTTTCTTAAGAATTGTTTTGTTTAAAAAAGCTGCACACGCTGTTTTATTGTTGTCCTTGGAGCCATCTGTAAAGACAGAGGTGGTTGGGATAGTGTTGGAGAATATTGTGGAATTTCTCTTGATAATTGCTGGGGTGGGTTTTAGTTTTGGAATGTTCATTCAGTTTGAGAATCACTTTGAGAGTTTTAATGATCCAAGGTGGTGTTTGTGGAAAAGTGCTTTCATGTATGTTATTTAGTGGTATTTTTGATTCTTGTAGGGTCGACTTCATCCAAAGGTCAAAAGGTTTTATTGTTTTTTCTTTTCTTTCAAAATGTTGCTTGTATTTCGGGTTGGAGGTGCAGTCATGATGTGATAATACCCGCTTCTGCAACTCATTGCATAAGTTACTAAGTCCACGTCGAGAACTTATGTGTGGCTGGATCAAGTGAGAAGCAGGTTCACAGGGAAAAGAACAAAAACACAACAACTTGTAGTTAAAATGTCAAGGAAAGATGGGGAGCGTGTAACACTTTGTGGATAATTAGTTCTAGTTTGAGTTTCGGCTGGCAAAAGATTATCTTAACTAACTGGGTACAGCTGGTAATGTTGCTGTTCATTGTTCCTTTATTCTGGCTTAATCAACTTTCCTCAAACCCAAACTAAGTCTGACTGCTTGGACCCTGTATATATACAGAATGTTTCATTATTATTTCCGGCTAATGGGACACCCACGAATAAACCCATAACTTTTTGGGGTGCCATTTCTCTCTTAAAAAAAATTGGACATAAAAATATTTCCTAGACTGGCCATCTCCAATACAGGGACATTAAATTCAGACCCTTTTAAGTTTTTGACCAGTATCCGACAAGTACTTAACACTTACCCATGTCTGTGGCCATATGTATAAACATTTTCTTATCTAGATTTCCTTAATCTAGTTAATGGGTTTTCTTAACATTTGAAATTTGATACCCAGGCTGAATCTAACTCAACTTGCCACATATATATGTGTGTGTATGTAGGTGTGTGTGTGTGCATATATATATATATATATACATGCACACATGTATGAGTGCACACACATACGTGTGTATACATGTATGTGCATATATCCAACTCCTTGTGTCACACACCTCTCCCAACCATTTTTGTCATTTATTTCATAAACTACACAAAGAATTCAACAACAATAACACAATATGCATCTCCACTCAGCACATCATGACCCTGCTCAGGCAACATTGAATAAAGAACAGTAAAATAAAAATTAAAAAATGTCAGGTCACAAACACAAATTACCAAAGAATTTATAACAATTATCACCACTTAACAGTAGTGGGCAACAAGATTCAATAAAAAAATTATGAGACTATGCATCTCAACTCGGCTTAGGAGAAAACAAAATAATAATTAAGCAAACAAACAAAAAAGAAAAGGTACAGGTAGTAACAACTGAAATTACAAAATTTCAAAGGGGTTTAGTTGGCCCTTCAAAAAAATAAATAAAATAACATCATAGCAACACTGCACTGAGGTGGTTGGGATCACTCATCCCTTACAATACCATCATACACATAAGAAAAATATTGTTGGATTCAGCTCTTCCACTTTGCTTTTCTGTGAATAATTCTGGGGTCTCCTGACTCATCCCTATTCCTCATTCCAGGAGGACTTTTCGATTCACCTCCAACATCATTCAATTTTCCAACATTTCGCCCCACCCTCCAACCAATAGAACACAGGGGAATTTTAACCACTCCTACCCAATGATTTCAGAAGGACTTTTCCATTCACCTCCAATGTTACTCAATTTTCCAACATTTTGCCCCACCCTCCAATCAATCAGAACACAGGGGAATTTTAACCACTCCTATCCAACAATTCAGGAGTATTTTTGGACTTGTATCTCCCCTTTCCTTACAACGTGGGAGCATCAATAACCACCGCAGTTCGATCGGTGTCGTAACAGGAATAATGTTTCGGAAAGCATTAGGGAATTTACCTCCCAACATTGGCGGGGTCTTCACTGCCCCCTGCAACAAATAAAACAACTCCTTCAGAGTTACTGAAAGTTCACCATAACTGACTTTCAGCCAGCCATCACATCATGACATAAAAACATATACAACAAAAAAAAATGTTCACTCTCAATGGTAAAGTCAGGCAAAATTCAAGTTTTGCTCTTTTTTTTTTTCTTTAGGCATTCACTTTTATGACACCAAGTTGTAGCGGCTCTTCAAGTGGTGCCTGTACTGAACATGCAGTGTCTAATTGGTCCATACTTGGGAAAAGTGCAGTGTCCTTTATTTCCTTGGTCCCTGCTATCCTGGCTGACATTCCATCTTGGTCACTATGTCTCTTTTCTGGCATATTTTTCACCCTACACCTTATCAACCACTGCCTTCCCTGGATTATCAATACCACTACAACTATAATTGCTACTATAACACCCCCACCTAGAGACGACCAGGCTATGGTGCCTGTGGGCTGATCATACCATGCAGGATTTTCCCTTCCCACAGTCCCCAACTTATACACCAGCTTGTGTAGATTAATGTTATCTATGTTTTCCAGAAGCTGGGGTAATTTAGCCTTAGTTAAGTTGGGCAATTTCTCCGCCACAGTTCCACCTGCTAGAAGAGACGTTTGAGAGAGCAAGGAAAGAGTCCCTAGTTTCAAATTCCTCCTCCGCCTGATAATAGGGCGGTAGGGTGATGGAGTCCCTGAAAGCTGAGCAACCCATAGGCAAACTGATAATGGTCAGAGGGGGCGCTGCTTCACAAAGCCCCTCAGTCTATGAAGTTCTTTTGACATGGACCGTGTTACATTTCCCAGTTCCTCTTCCACATCTAAGACACCCTTAATTAACCAGTTGATGGCTTGTCTATTTTTGGTTAGGTCTACTCTAGTGCCATTTAATATTGACAAACTGCTCTTTGCCTCCTGCACCAGGACCCTCTCACCTTCCTCTATAGCTATCAATTTCTGTTTGATCGCCCACAATTCTGTCTCTGAGACTGTCCCAAAAAGGACATTAAGTGCTTTACCAACTATGGGAAGCACTGCCCTCCTTTTTCTAGGTTGTAGCAGCTTTAATTCCACCAGATAGTTCCCCATCCCCTTCTACTGGTCCCCTAGCCCTTGGATCTCTTGCCTAAGAGAATACATGATCCCACAGTATCTATCAGAATAGTGATCCATAGCTATCTCATCCCTGATCACTCTTACCTTCTCTATTTTGGATGCTAATGTCTCCAATAGATCGTGATAGGGCTTCAGGTCAATCATGAGTGTGATGACCCATTTTGACCGTGTAATTACCACTTCTGTGGACTTTTTAAAAATGGTGCTCTGACTGCGCCTCCACGCACCGGTTGGCATCATCAGAATGAGCAGTAGCAGAATCCTCTCCCCAGCCATTCTGTAATGTAATAGGATGCAGAGTTACTAGGGATGAACACACTATAAAGAGAGAAAACTCACGTGACACAACCCCCATTCCCATTATACTTCCTTCTATTCTAAGCAGCAACCATCCTCTTGGGATGTACAACTAAAGGTTGGAACCCCGAGAGGGTGGAGCTCCTGCATCTATTTCCTCGGTGCGAAATTGAGCCCCACCCTCCTCTGGTAAGTTTTCCCTTCAAAACCTGACCTGTATTTTACTCAGAAGCATATCTTCTTCATCGTCCATTCCCTCTTCCTCTGGGGATTTGGCTAACCTTAATTTTAACTCTGTAAGTGGGATCTCATCCTCAGAAATTCACCTTTGTAGTTCTTGCTGAAGAGGATAGAATCCCACCGTTGGATTGTGATCATCCTCAGCAAAACTTGATGGGGGGGGATTCTAACTCGGAATCCTGGATATCGGAGTCCAGCTCCGAGGGGGGTGCAGCTAATGTTGATTGCCTAATTGACTTTCCGTTGTTTTCAACCTGTGGGTTTTCCCACTCTCTGAGCTCGGCTAATTTCAAATCATTAGCATGGACCCTCTTAACCATTCCTGCTAGTTGGCTCCATATTACGAAAGTAACGGGGCTCGTTTTTTCGACTATCCTATAGTATGGCCTCCACTTTTGATCTAGTTTTCCCTGCCTATTGTGAGCCTGGTAATATACTGGGTCTCCTACATCTAACTCTACTTTTCAGCGATCCTTGTTGATGGCGTAATTTCTCTTTTTCTGTGTACGTCTAATCCTGTCCCGAGCCCTTACGAAAGTTTTATGTTGTTGTTCAATGATGAGATGGTGCTGGTCCTCGCCTATGTATTTCCTATGAGGTTTTAGCAAATTGTCTACTGGTAGGACCACATCACACCCAAACAACATGTAGTATAGTGAGAATTTTGTTGTCTCGCACATCGAGAATCTCACTGCGGCCAGTGCCTGAGTTAGGTACAGATCCCAATTATGTCTGTCACTCTCAATCAATTTAGACAGTATATCACCCAAGAAACGGTGGAAACATTCTACCTTGGTATTATTCTGTGGATGATATGGAGACGTAGTTATATAGAGGCTTGCCATTGTTTCCCCTCATTATCTCATTCACATTTTCAGCTCCATTGTTGGTACTAGGTATCTACTTGCACATGCCTCCGTTACTTTCCCCGCCTCTATCGCTTCTTTTAGTGTCTTAATTTCCTCATCTATCTGGTATTTGCCAACTAGTTCTATTAAATGGTGCTGTCCTGTGGCATTTGAAGCATCACAGGTTACATTGTCAGCGCTTGGTCCCTTTTCTATTTGGTGGGAGTTGATCACATTTATCTGATAGGCTCGATCATCCACGTCTGGTATTACGCTGATTGATTCCTACTCCAGCTGCTAAGGAATCCATGATAATAAGTCAGCACATGTATTTTCTCTACCGGCCAGGTATTCTATTCTGCAGTTATACCTGCTTAACTTAAGTGCCCATTGTTGGATCTTTTTATTGGTCCAATCTGCCTCGAACAGATACTGGAGGGGCTTATGGTCAGTCTTAATTACAAAGGGAGCACCACTCAGGTAGTAGTTCAGCTTTTCTAATGCATAAGCTATGACATAAGCCTCCTTTTCAATCACGGGCCATCTCTGCTGTGTAGGAGACAATTTATGAGACAAGAAGTAAATGGGTACTTCCTCTGGCACACCTGGTATGGGGCCGTCTCTCTCGGGGCATGGCTGAGTAAGGCAAGCACTGATCGCTAACATCAGTGTACAGAATCATTGGCCTACTCAAATCCAGGTAAGCCAATAGGGGTATGGCTGTCAGCTGTTCCTTCAGCATATTGAAAGATCGCTGACAATGCTCTGTCCAACTAAAATGGGCATACTTCTTTGTTAATGCTATGAGTGGTGTTGCTATCCTTGAAAACGCTGGTATGAATCTCCTATAATAGCTTATCACCCCTATAAATCCTCTAACTTCCCTAACAGTCCGTGGTTCGTGCATAGCTCTGATTACTTCAACCTTATCTATATGAGGGTGCACTCCACTTTCATCAATAACGAATCCTAGGTATTTTGTCTTTTTCATAAACTGACATTTAGATAACTTAATCTTCTGTCCATGCTTCCTTAACCAAGCAAACACTGTCTTCAGGTGTTTGAGATGCTCATCAACACTGGCTGAAAAGATCAATATGTCATCCAGGTAGGCCATAGCAAACTGTTCCAACCCCCCTAGCACTACAGACATGAGCTGTTGAAAAATACCAGGCACATTGGCTAGCCCAAAGGGCATGACTCTGAACTGATAAAGTCCCATGTGACATGCAAAGGCAGTCTTTTCTCAGTCAGCCTCATCCAAGGCCACCTGCCAGTATCCCGATGTCAGATCTAGCATGGAAAAGTAGGTTGATTTGCCAAGCAGGGCTAGGATGTCATTGGAAGGGGTGGGTCAGGGGTTTTGTGATATTATTCAAGGCTCGGAAATCCACACAAAACCTACCCCCCTCATCCTTTTTGCTGACTATTACTATTGGAAAACTCCATGGGGACACTGAATGTTTAATAACGCCTGCCCCCAGCATATCTTTAACTGCCCCCTCTACTAGCTTCCCTTTGTGCAGTGGGGTTCGATACGGTTTTAGTCTTATAGGTGGATGGTCACCAGTGTTGATTTTCATCCAAACTGACTGGGTTTGACCTAACTCTTTATCCAAGTTGGCTACTACATCCCTATTCTCAATTATAACCTTGCTTATCTTATCCTTGTGTTCAGTGGGTACTACTATTTCTTCAACATTAACTACTCTGTGTGTATGTGTGTGTCCATCTCCAGAATCTGCCTCACTTACCACATTCTCCCTTATGCTTGCAGATACTGCCCTTCCTACTTCCCTGCCCCTAGGTATTTTTATCGTGGTGTTAGTGGTGTTAGCCAACATAATCGGAATCTGGCCTTCCACCACTGATTCGCATAGCGTAACCTCCCCCTCTTCACGGGTGGGATCATCTATGGGGGTTATTTGAAAAGTACCCCTACACAGTTCTTCTGTGGGAGACAGCCTGCCTTGACAAGAAACAGCTGTACGAAGGTGAATAACAAGGTCCTCAATGGTTACCACTACAGATTCCTTGTTCATGCAGTTTTCAAGTGGTATCTCCTTTCCACCTAATTTCAGCATAACTGGATTGAAACTCATGTGTGCTTTGTTTCCTTCCAGCCAATCTCTACTTAAGATCATTGATCTACAAAGAGTGGTTGCTACATATAATGTTTGCATAGTTACCACCTCTCCTACTATCACTGGCAGACATATCATACCAGATATTTTCATTTCCCGACCGTCAGCCTGTACTACTCTTAAATCTGCAGGTTTTAAATCTTTGCACCGAAACCCTAATTCCAACAAGTCCTTCTGCCTAATCATTGATATGGATCCCCCAGTATCTAATAATGCTTTTACCTTTTTTTTTCACTATCTCTTCTTCACAAATTATCTCGGTGTCCTGACCAAATAATCCATAACTTTGGGCCACCCTTATTTCCTTCTGGGTAGCCCCACCCCTACGTTTCCCTTAACCCTTTCCCCTGATGTACATCCCATTCTGGGGCACTCCCTCTGTATGTGACCCAGCTGTCCACACTCCCAGCACCCCGGTTGTTTTGGGTCAGGAAGTGGCCTTCTCCATCCCCTCTCATGGGGGTGGTCTCTCCAATGATAGCCCGAATGGCCACTCCCTCCTTGGTCCCAAGCAACAGGAGGAGTCTCTGCCCACCTCGTTCTCATCTCTCCAGACCATCCCCTTTCTTCTCCCCACCCCTGGGAGGCTGTGAGCCAATTATAGAGCCTAAGACTCTTTCCTGCCATCGCAAATGCCTTCGCCAGTGAGGCTGGGGCCGCCCTTGCTGTATCTTCTCTTACGAACGTATTTTCTATGACGTGCATGTAATACTCAGCTCACTGCACTTGTACTGCCTTCCCCTCATGTTGGACGGCGTCTTTGAATACAACCTTAGCTTACCCCAAAACTCTACTAGCTAGTTCTGAGAGAGTTTCTCCCTCCCTTTGCTTAATCTTAATTAAGGCCCTAACAGCATCAGTCACACTAGTATAATCACTGTACTGGTTAGTCAGCTGTTCTAGAAGGTCCCCCAGTTACTTCCGGGATTATCATCTAAGTATAATCCTATGTACTCTGATACCACTCCGTCTGAATAGTCATAAGCCAGATTCACCAACTCTGTCTGTGTAAGTTGGTAAATTCTAGCCTTTTTCTTCAGAGCTTCTACCCAAGCCTGAAACCTAAAGGCTTTTTCCGTGAATATAGGGATCTTAGATCCACCTGTGGCTACCTTAAAAATAGGGTGCGATGGGACATCTGTATCTATCCTATCCATACTTCTATTAAATGCCAGCAAGACACCCTAATTACAAAACAACAATGACCAAGAAAACAATAGAACAATTTTTTAGCCAACCTTGCAGGGACCGGAATAGATTTCCGTTTCTGTTTTCTTCTTTCTTTTCTTTTTTGTTTTGTTTTGTTTTTTTAAATGTTCATTTATGTGTTCATTTCCTTCGTTCTCCTTGTTGAAGTAAAAAAAAAAGTATATATATAAAAATACAAAAATCGCCAGTAGTTGACGTGTCCATTCTCTAAGTGGGGGAAGAAGTGCATATCTCTCTGTCCCTCTTTTCTTTCTTACTTTCTTTTCTCTCTCACCCCTTTTTTTTTTAACTGTTCAATTGTTTCCTTTCCTCCTTTTTCCTTGTTTTTTTTGTTGGTTGTTTGTCTGTTTTTGTCTTGGTTTGGTTGCGTTTTGTTTTTCCTTCTGTTTTTTTTTTTTATACACACGTGTCTATCGGATTATCAAAGCCTTCACTCATCTACACATATATACGCATACACCTATGCTTATATATTGAGTGTTTATTCAGCCGAGTTGATCTTTCCTTCCTCCACAAGTTCTATTGTACTAATGTGCAACCCAAGGTCAATCCTTGTCTACGGTACTAGTGTGATAATACCCACTTCTGCAACTCATTGCATAAGTTACTAAGTCCAAGTCGAGAACTTATGTGTGGCTGGATCAAGCGAGAAGCAGGTTCACAGGGAAAAGAACAAAAACACAACAACTTGTGGTTAAAACGTCAAGGAAAGATGGGGAGCGTGTAACACTTTGTAGATAATTAGTTCTAGTTTGAGTTTCGGCTGGCAAAAGATTATCTTAACTAATTGGGTCCGGCTGGTAATGTCGATGTTCGTTGTTCCTTTATTCCAGCCTAATCAACTTTCCTCGAACCCAAACTAAGTCTAACTGCTTGGACCCTGTATATATACAGAATGTTTCATTATTATTTCCGGCTAATGGGACACCCATGAATAAACCCATAACTTTTTGGGGTGCCATTTCTCTCTTAAAAAAAACTGGACATAAAAATATTTCCTAGACTGGCCGTCTCTGATACAGGGACATTAAATTCAGACCCTTTTAAGTTTTTGACCAGTATCCGACAAGTTTTTGATCAGTATCTGACAAGACAAGTATGTCTTTCTGGCAGCCCCATATATAAAGCAGCCATAATCGAGTCTTGACCTGATTAATGATCAATATAATTCTAATAATGTTTCTTTGCTTCCTCCCCAGTTAGTGTTTTATAGTTTTAAGTAATTGTATGGTTTTGCTACATTTTGTTCTCAAGTATTTAATATGTGGAAAGAAGGAGAGTTTTTGGTCAAAAATGATTCCTAGATATTTGTAGTGTTCAACAAGTGGTATTTCGGTGTGGTCAATTTTCAGTACTGGATATAGGAGGAGCTTACATTGGTTGCAGAAGTGGACGCATTTCGTTTTTTCTTTTGAAAATTTTAATCCATTCTCAGTGGTCCATTTGTGGAGCTTATCAAGGCATATTTGAAGTTGTCTTTCTATATGTTTCATGTTTCTTGCTCTGTAGCATATCAGGAAGTCATCCACATACAATACAGCTTGTTCTGCTGTTAACGTTTTTCACAATATCATTAATTTTTATATTGAACAGCATGACAGACAATACACTGCCTTGAGGTACACCCATTTCTTGTTTTTCTTCAAAGAATACCACTCTCATTCTTACTCTAAATCATCTATCTTGAAGGAAGTTCTGGATAAATATTGGCATTCTGCCTTTAAATTTGAGGTTTTCAGATCTATTACAATGTCATACTTCCAGGTTGTGTCTTATGCTTTTTTGAGATAAAAAAACATTGCCACTACATGTTCTTTTTTAATAGAAGCCTCTCTGATGAATGTTTCTAATTGAATCAGTTGATCTATAGGCCTTGTTTGGTTTCTGAAACCAGATTAGTACACTGTTATTGATTTATTGGTTTCTTAATACCAGATCAATCTGGCATTTACCATTCTTTCTAATGTTTTGCAGACACAACTGCTTAGAGAAATAGTCTGTAATTTTTTATATTTGTATTGTCTTCGAAAGGTTTGGGTATCGGTATAACTGCGGTTTCTTTCCATATTTTTGGTATGTCACCTCTGTTCCATAAATCATGGAAGATTTCTCAGAGGAAATTTGTGGATGGTTCAGGTAATTCTTTCAGGAACTGATAATGAATTTTGTTGGGTCCGACTGCTGTATTGTGTGCCTTGTTGAGGGATTCTTTTAGTTCTGCTATAGAGAAAGGTTGGTTGTAGCTTTCAGTGATTTAGCTTTGAAATTTGATTTTTAACTTTTTCTGCTTTTATTTTGATAATTTGAAAACTTTTGCTTTGGTTTTTAGCAGATGAATTTTGCGAGAAAGTTTTGGCTAGATGATTTGCTACATCATTCTTGTCTGGTTTTCAGATTATTGTGAGTGAGTTGTTTTGTAGGAGTATTGTTATTTTTGCCAGTTATTTTCAGAATCATCTGCCATACTTTTTTTGGCTTTGTGTGACCATTAGTTTAAGTAAAATAATTTCTCCATGTATTTCTTTTGGAGTCTTTGATGATTTTTCAGGCTTTGGCTTGAAGTGTTTAAATTTTCTTATGTTCGGTTTATTTTGAATTTTTTAAAAGTTTCTCTACGTAATCTGACAGCTTTTTTACATTCTTCATTGAAGCATAGCCTATTGTATTTTGTAGAGGTAGAGCTTTTGGGTATATTTTCTTCAGCTAGGTTTAAGTGTGTTCATAAAATATAAGATGTTTTCCTCATTGTTTTTATTGGCTTCTGGGGTGAGTTGGCCAAAGCATAAAGTTTTAAATCCATCCCAATTAGACTTTCCTAGGTTCCAGTTTGGAGTTCTTTTACTCAATTCATCAGTGCTGTTTTCTAATAGAATTGTTAAGTAGTCACTTACACAGGTGTCACCATGTACTTCCAGTTGTAATCTAGAAACAAGGAAGGGTCACATATTGATAGGTCTATTGCAGAACATGTGCCTGTTGCTGGGTGCAGATACGTGTTGGATTTCTTCTTGTACATACACAACTGATGTTGATTTAATAAAGATTCAATGACTTTGCCCTTTTTGTTGGTTTTCTTACTTCTTTACTTTTTGTTAATGATAATAGATGATCTGCCACAAGGTCTATCAGTGTACTGTTTATATAGTTGTATGAATATAATTTTTCATGTTGATGGTGGTATTGTTTTTGAGGTGAGTTTCTTGGAGGCATATGATTGTTGGGCAGTATTTAGCAATAAGTAGTAACAATTCAGAGTAGTTGACCCTTGCTCATACATGAATGTTTAGTAACTAAATCTGTAAAGAATTTTTCATGTTAAAGAAAAAAATGCTCTTTATTTTCTTCATTCTCTATTTCTTTAAATATACTGTATAAAATTTGTAAATTTTTGATTTTAGTACACAGTTTTTATGTAGGGGGATTATTGTATTGATTGCAATATACCTAATATTAAAGTCAGGCATTATTCAATTTCAAAGAAGGGATCTTTACAATTATTAGAATGTCTTAAAATTTTATACATGCATATATGTATATATATATATATAAATACATATAAATACTCACATACACATATATATAGACATCAGTAAAAATAACAAAACCAGATATATTTTGGAAGAAATTTATGATAGGGAAAAATATATATAAGGTTTTCATGGTAAATACTATACAGAACTACTATTATAAAAACCCTGCAAAGATTTTTACACTTTATGTTAACATTAACTGTTAATTATTTCCATTTATCCTTCTTTCAAAATCATCATATTAAATTATCCTCTTAAAAATCAATCTCAGTATATTTTGATGACATACATAATACATTTAGAAATATTTCTATATTAAATCATTACACATTAAAGTTTTCTTATGATGCACATCTGTGAACTGACATTGACTGATTGATGACGGTTACTGTCTGAAGTTTTCACACAGTTCATTCATGTATACATCTTTACAATTTCAAATAATATTCAGTTCATTATTTAACAAGTTACCCATGTTTGTAAAACACATTATATATAATGGATGTAGGTGGCAACTTAGAAAAATCAGAAAATATGATTTTCATAAAATATTGCAGGAAAAGAGAATGGCACTTCATCACATAAATGCATGCAGGTATCCTTCATTTTGATTGGGCTCTTTTTTATAATATATCAACCCTTTGGTGTTATTCAATGCTAAATCCTGTTTACATATATATATATATGATTGGTAAGTTTGTGGGTAATATTTTTAAATGAGCGAAAACTTCTTTCTTTACACACAGTTAAATAGTTTCAAGTATTTTTATTGAACACTAATACTTCTATTTAATATTACATATTCATTTTCACACAGTTTCATGGTTTCAAATATTGTTATTTATTGTGTACACACAGTTATATGGTGTAGCAGAAACAACATCATATGTTTTTTTGGTGCGTAAATTAATTTTACCATTATGGTCATTGCATATTTTCACCCAATGAGGATGACTTATCCTATTCTACCCAGACCATTTTTCCTGGGCAATATAATAATGGTGAAAGCCCGCCAAACTATCTCTTCCTCAGAATCTTTTGAGCAGGATGGACATACATTCTGTCCTCTTTCTTCATAGTTGCTGAACCATCACACCATGAGGAAAGCCATCTAATTTATGGACCCTTGAGTCAACCCTCCTTGACCAACGGTTCTGAGTTGGATATAAATTAGATGTATTTATTCTGCCACTTATAGGAACACTTTTATGTCACCTCTAACTTTTGCTATGTCAACAGCAATGCATAATTCCGCTCAAACATTCAGCTATTTCATTCCTCCTAACTCTGTGGGAGATCATCATTCTTCTCTCTCCCACTGCTATCGGACTATGATTATGGCTGGCTACATCATTCCTGTCCTTATTCAGCAACAAACCTTTTCTATGACTCTAGTGATGCAAATCCCGCACAGACACCTAGCTGCCTTATTCCATCTCTATTCTGCTTATCTATTTTGAAGACATTTATTCCTCACTCAAAAATCTATGGGACTTAGAACTACTGGTTGAACGCCAAATGCCTGCTCATCATTTTTTAACTGTTTTCTTCCCACTACGACAACCAGCACAAAGGCTACCTCTCAACTCAAGCCTTTATTAAATTCCCAAATTAAAAACTTTTGGTATCTTCGTTTGACTCATATATTTTTTACTTTAAATATAACGGACAGGGTAACTTAATCACCTTCTTCATTATAATGGTTTCAAGTATTGCTATTGAATTCTAATATTACTATTTAATATTAATCATTGTTTGCACACAGTTAAATGGGTTAAAGTATTGCTATTTAACATTACTCATTCTATTTATCAAGTTTTACTATCTTACATAAAACTTATCATTTGTTTGCACATATTTAAATTTCGAATGTAGCTATTTAACACTAATATTGGCATAGTCTATATCCCCAGTTAACAAACAGGGTAAGAACATATTCTTGCATATTGTTCATAAACATATTCTAAGGAGAAATTAGGCATCAACATATAAATGTTAAATTATTAGAAATTATACTTTCAATTTGACTTTGATTTTCATAATTTATCATTACTTTTCAACATTCATGACAAAATATATCCAAAATATTACTTAATATGATTGTATATAAAGCATCACTGAATAAGATCAGTTTTCAAAAATAAAAGAAGCAATTAAGTAAATTTGAAATTTTCATATCTAATGATCCCCGTATAAAGATTTTTCACTTTTCTCTTAACAATAGATGTTATTTTATTATGTTTGTCATAGGCTTGCTTTCAAACATAATAGTGATGATAATTTTCAGCCTCTCAACTTACTAGTAAACGTTTTAGAATTGTTTCCTCCTGGTTCAATTTAAAAGAAAATATAGTGTGCTTTTCAACAGCTATTACATCTCATGATAATTTTGAAATCTGGGCTGGTCTGCTTCAAATCTTAGTGATATAAACTATTTTATCCAATAAATTTCTTACATGTATAATTATTTGTATTTTGAAAACTATCCAGATATTATATATACATATTCCACCAAGTGACTAATAATAAATTGTTTTCAATATATATGCAAATATTTATCTTTTCTTTTACTTAAGCAATGAAAAACTTCATTTTGTCAATTTATAAATGTATCCGAGTTATCTCCCTTAGATTCGTCCCATGTCATTATTAGTGCATTCTGCAAGAAAATTGCATGTCTCAATTGTTTATTGAAATTTTTTAAAATCTGTAACAATACATTTTATTTCTTTTGTTTTTAACACATTTACATGGTCTGCCATTGAAAACTTTGAAGTGATATGATTTTAAATTCTATCATCATTATCTTCTTTATTATTAATTAGACATCCTTTGCATAATAATTATCAAAATTAAAACAGTCCATATCCTATTTGAAATGTCAATCTGACTTTATACTAATTTCGATTAGTTAAAAAGTTGGTATGTTAATAGTGGTATAATGAGAAAACATACTGAAATACAACAATAAAATTACAAATAGTTGCTTAAAAACAAATTTAATATGAAAATATAAGATATGATTTTACATAAAAATGAAATGTTAACACATAAGTTTTTAAAAGATTATCAAAAATACCTTCCGTGTGTCCAATAATTCTGAGTAAATTGTTTTTTTTTGTTTAGCATCACATTAGCTTACAATTCAATTCAGCATACAAATTCTTACCTGTATAAAATTTACTTCTTAATCATTCACTCATGGTGTTTCTGAATAGCTAAATTATATTTTTTATTTCAGTAAAGAGTTCGAAACTTTTGCTCATAATATGGTATAATTTAAGCTTATAGAAATCAAAGCATAACATCAAAGGTGTTTATGTTGAGGTGAATGTATCACTTCAACATAATACTTCTGTTTAAAATACAATCATTATCTTTATATCCTCAATGTATTATATAACCAAATAAACACCCAATAATATGTATACTTTTTTAAAATTTTACCATAATGATTTATTATCATTAAAATCTTAAATCATTCTAATTAATTTTGATCATTAGACTAATTTTTGTAAGCATGTGTGTGTGTATGTGTGTGTGTGTGAGTTCTTATGTATTTTATTAGAGATAGAATTAACCAGATACTCATGGTAAAAAAAATTATTTGTATATAGTGTCACGATATCCCACGGAGACGATAGAAATAAGATTAATACTCTCCTCCCGTTGGAATGAACAGTGGCAACCCATCAAAAAAGTGACCGTTAAGAAAGAATGTAGGTCACAGAGGGGATATCAACAGATGTTGGTATTTAGTAACCTCAGGCCGCCGGACACCGGAAGGGGAGGAAGAGAGAAGCCAAATGATTGGCTGAGACCCTAAAACAGAAGTGGGGACTCCCTCCCTGTCGGCGAAAAAATGAGAAGAAATGTTAGTTTTTGAGCAGGGCTCGTGGCAGACTGACCCATAGCCATTTACTCCGGGTGAAGAAGACAAAAACATATCCTGGACACCAGGGACCCAAGTTCTTCAAGCCAGTATTAAAAATAGCATAAAGTCTATTAGCCCGTGAAAGAAGAAAGATTCTCCAGTGGAACCCCGTCGAAAAAATAAGATAAGTAACTTTGGGGCTATTTCTCCTTTATACCCAAATTTTATATACCACTCTCTCTCTCAATTTGAAGGAAAACGAAAGAACAGAAAAGAAAGACATTTATGTCCATGGACTGTTCAATTCATTATACATATTTGACACTTTGAAAGTGTATCTCTTTGTATAGTAAAGGATTCCTGTATTTTTATGTTACCACATGGTCTAAGTTGTTCTTGGCAGTTCTGCTACGAATTTGTTGTGTCACATTTCCTTTTCAGCTTCTATTCGCCTTATGTTATCTTGCTTAAAATTGTCCTATAAATTCCTCTAAAATATCACAAGGGAAACCGGAGTTGCCGACTACTACAATATAATATTATTACGACTAAAACCTATAGACTCATATCTTCCATTGTCTAGGGGAAGGAAGGAAAGCGGCCTGGTGGGTGTGTGGATAGTGTGAAATTTGGAACCCCTTGCCAGCGGCAGTCAGTCTGGCCCTAAATTAATCCCTCACGTAATATGCCAGGTCTTATATGCCTGAGAGAAAAACTCTGAACGAGGACTTATTATATAGGGGATCAAGTGCCAACCTGCCCCGTCTTCACACGTGCGAAAATAAAACCCCGTTCGGGGAATAAAAGTAAACCTTTCGCGTCACAATAGAAAAAAAATACAAAAGTTGTTTGTAAAGAGTATTAAATATAAATATACTTGCAAATATTTTTCAACATCATCTTTCAATTTTTGGAAAAAAATGTGTTTATATTAATTTTTCTAATTATTTCTTGCAGAGACGGACTATGAAGTTACTTGCCAAAATAAATTCATTCACTTTTTGCCAGAAGTTGGTGTTTGCTGCTTGGTTGGGTTTTATGGCATATCTACCTTAGTAGGTTATTTAATGTTATGTAAATAATCAGTTCTATCTATTTCAAACTAATCAGTTTAGGATGAGTACACAGTTTAATTGTTAAACACATTTCTATTTCAAACTATTCAGTTCATTCATACAGTTCTAATTCAGCTAATTCAGCTTAACATAAGAAGAGATTTTGTTTACACAGTAAACTGTCAAAACAGTTCTGTATATTACAATTCAGTTTAGTGTAAGTACAGTTTCAATGTCAGAAAACAGATCCATTTCAAATAATTCAGTTTAGCATAAGCACTCAGTTTAAATGCAAGTATGGTTTAATTGTCAAAAACATTTCTATTTCAAGCTATTCACTTTAGTCAAAAAATTCAGTTTAGCATAAGTATGAAGTTAGATCTATTTAACCCATAGATAGGACCCTTATCACATGCTACAACTCTGGGTCAGAGCGGACCAGGGAGCAAAGGGCAATAAAATGTACTCCTCATTCCCCAGAGTTCCAGCATTACTGGAACCTCATCATCAGATTGTTTAGTGTCATATCTAGGACACTCGTTAGGGAAGGATCTTACCCCAGTCAGTGTATTCTACAGCCTCAGCAGACTGGGCAATACAGAGTTAAATGCCTGAACAGTTTTATTTCAGATAATTCAGTTTAGCATAAGTACACAGTTTAGACATCAAAACAGGTCTATTTCGAGCAATTCAGCTTAGCATAAATATGCAGTTTAAATGTCAACACAGTTCTATTTTAAACAATTCAGTTTAGTATAAATACGCAGTTTGAATGGAAAAATCAGTATTGTGAAGGAAGCATGGTTTAGTTCTATTTAACTCATAGATAGGACCCTTATCAGGTGCTACCACTCCGGGCCAGAGTGGACCTGGGAGAAATAGCAATAAAGGGGTACTCCACATTCCCCAAAGCTCTAGCATTACTGGAACCTCACCATCAGATTGTTTAGTGTCATATTAGGACACTCATTGGGGGGATCTTACCCTTCTGCAGAGGTGCAGTTGGTGTATTCTACTGCCCCAGCCAACTGGGCAATTGATGATTGCTTTTTTTTCTCATATAAACGTTCTTTATATAATGATTGCTTAATATGAAAATAACAAAGTCAAATTGATTATCTGTTTCAAAGTATAGTAGTGATTGATTATCATGAAATAAAAGAACATATATTGGGCCTAAAAAATGTGGTTGTTGTCCCCAAAAGTTAAAATGCATTTCATATATACCAGAAATGATATATACAGTTACATATGATTAAAAACTCCTCTTAAATTTCTCAGTTTACATTTTGATTTGACAGTCTTCTTTATTCAATGTTCATTACATGTATTTTACCTAAATAAAAGAAAATGAAATAAATAATAGAAATGTTGCCTTATGCTACAATTAATATAGTAGCATAAGGCAACATTTCTAAAGAACATAAAATATAACATTTCCCTATTTAAATGACTTTGAAGATTAATAACTATGTATCGACATGGCTGCTGATATATCTGCAACTTGTCTGAAGTTATTCTGCAAATTAAATTAACCTCAGTAAGTCAAAATGTTCTTAACCGGTATTTCTTAAATTTAATCTCATTCATTTACACCTTTAGTAAAATATTTGACCAAATTGTCTGCCATTTTTCATCATTAGTTTTTGAGATATTTTGAATTTACTAAAATGGACTGAGATAGGATAATACAAAAATTCAATAAATATTAGTTTAAAACCTCTGACATATGTCCATATGTTGAAAAATGTGTAAAGGGAAGGATCTAACAATTGCTGAAAAACAGAAAATAACAGAGTTATTGTGTGAGAAAATTTTCCCTTGGGAGATATCAAAGGAGCTTTAAAGAAATCATCAAACAATAAACAAGGTGTCTGAAAATATAACTAAGTTGAGAACTCAAAGCAAAAGAAATGACTAAGAATTTACTTCCTCAAGATGAATACAAAATATAGAGACTTATAGCAAAACAATCACTGTGACAAGTGCTCAAATCTTTATAATGGCAATATAACATACTTACTGGGGCTAAAAACTTATGAAATAAATAATACTTTTCTTTAAACGTCAAGAAACAGTAATTTTTCAAAGTAAAAATATCAGAATACTGACATATTTACGTTTTCAGTACACATAAAAAGATTCAAAAGTGATTTTAAAAGGTCAGTGAAAATGTGCACTCTGCACTCCAGCAAGTTGTCAAAACAATCAAAATAAGCAAGCAGCAAGAATATTATTTGGGGTCTGTTATTGCATTGACCCATTTAAATTCATCATTATCATGACATGCTATTAGCACTGATTTCCCTGATTCTTTCTCATTATTTGTCTCCATCATCCACCACTTCCGGCAGGTCTTCTAGACTATATCCTGTGTCCATACAGAGCTGTTGTAGATAACTTCTAGTTGGTCATCCAACACTTGCATGTCTGTGTAAAGGGGTCCATTGAAGAATGTCACTTATGAGTCCATCCTTACTTCTTCAGCAGTGTCCTGTATGTCTTGTACATCTTATTTGGACAGTTTAAGAGATGGGAGGTATGTGGTTGTACATTTGCTGTTTTGTGGGATGTTGCTTCCAGGATTTGTTCAATATAGCTTGTAGCATTCTTGAGCAATTCCTGTCTAGCTTTTTCTTAATACGCCTAATCAGAGTCCATGTAGTGCATCCATTAAGTACAATTGACACAACCACTGTTTCTAAGAAATTGCATTTTATTTTATTAGATAAGTTCGACTTCTATATATAAATACATTTGATTTGATCCCAACCATATAAATAATTTTATAAAATCTAAGTTATTTTTCTAATGCTTTTTAATCTATGAGAGCAGTGTTGCAAAGTTGTTTCTAGTTTGCTTTCAAATTACTCACTGAAATCTCATTCAATCACTCATTCTTTATGAAGCCTAAGTTGTGGATACAACTGAACAACCAATAACTAAATATATTTGAAATATGATTTTGTGGTGCATACTATTACAACAATAATCAATGGCCTCTGAAGAAGTACAGCAATTAACCACTTTATTATATTGCAATAAGAAGACATTAGAAAAATTCAATAAATGTTCTATGGATGATGATGGGGCCTTCAAAAGAATTGTTTATTATCACAAAGAAATCCTTCACTAGATCATTAATATATAAGCAATTGAGTTCCCCATGAGTCTATGTTGTTTTGGTGTTCAACAATTAATTTTTTCTTTGTTTTTCTCCAATGACTTGTAGGTTTTCATGAATGACAATATTCCTAAAAAGTCTTTTCAAAATTATACTATCATCATCATCACATAACACTCTTCTCATTCTATCTAATATGTTATGCTGCTTACACGTTTTTTGTATTGTCATATTTTATTATGAATGTCTTTCGATAATTTGTTTTGTTAGTAATAACACAGTTCATTACATATTAACTTCCCTCTCAATAAAAAATGATCATCATTAACTTTTTTATTTTTTAATCAAAAGTTTGAAAAAAAATAGTTATATAAAGGCCAATCTTTTTGTTCTCACTAATAATGAATTGGAAAAAGACCTTGAATGTTACTATACTTGGGCAAACTTGTCTTTTACTTGTTTCTTTCAGCTAATTCTAGATGATGGAAGGCTTCCAAGTTTTTCTTTTCCTCATTGGTCATAGATTGTATTCTTTAGTAACAAATCTTGTTTTTACCAAAAATAATAACTAAATGCAACTATAATATTTAGTTGATATTTCAATGATTCATTTTAAACCTAAAGTAATTGCAAGGTATGAGTGTTTCAAGTTTTATCATAGGCAGTAAGAAAGAAGGAAAACTATATCAAAGTTCATTGCTAACATTTTGATGGCTGTTTGGTTGGTTGGTTTGTTTGTTTTTTTCGTCTATCAGCAGCCTGGGAATGAAATCAGAGAATAGCAATTTTTTTTTAAATTCAAGTATGGAAAATTTTAATTCATTTCTCTTATCATTGTGATTTAATAGTCTTTGACATCATATTATTGCGAACATAAAATTGGAATAATTCCAAATTTGGTGAGGACTGCTCCTTTTGAGAAAAAGTAAGAGAAAAGCAGATGTGAAGGATGCAATATAAAATACAAGGGATTTTCACCTTTGAAGAAGAGTTCCATAGAGAGAGCATGAAGTGACCACTAGATTCATGTCACTCTCGGCTCTAACCTCGAGCCAGACTGCCCAAAGTAGAGAGGCAGACAAAAGCCATACTTACATATTACTTAGACATGATGTAGTCTTACTAATATACAACACTATGAAAGAAGCAAAGAAAGACTGAGATAAATGGTAATAAGATCTCATGGCTTCCTTCAATCAACTTCTAGTTCTTCATAATCATTTAAAGTGTTTGTGTTTTAGATTTCTTTTCATAAATTTATGAATATTTTCTACAAAGCTTAAAAGAAAAAATGTAGAACAATTTTTGAGTAGAGAATAAGGTTCTGGCTATCACTAATGTACGAAGAGATCAAGCCATCAAGTAAACTTCTTTATTTATATTTCTTTTACACTGATTACCACTTTTCTGTGCAATCAATTATCTAAGAAAACTCCACCTCTCTACTAAGTTTTTGTAGGGTGGGGATGAGATGAAACTCCAAATTGAACAATCAAACACCAACACAAAACACACAGATCAATAAACCTGATATGGCAGAATAGTGAGATTGATGTGACAACATCATGACAGAATTTTCTCTTTTGTTAAATGATTAGCCAAACTCTAAATACATTCTTTTAAAAAAAGGAGATGGCATGGCAGTGAAATAAAATCTCTAAATTACAAAAGAATATTACAGATAACATATACTTATATGTTCTTCTGAAAGTCACAAACTTTTTCAATTTTGTAGCTTTTGAGCAATAATAGTTTTTTATCCTATATAATAATAGAATAAAACCTTGTTAGTTTGTACAACCATTATGCTTAGACAATAATCCTATCAGTCAAAACTAGGTTAGCAAGAACCATCAAATTAGGGATCTTATGAAAAGCTTTATAAGGCATCATGGCCAAAGTAAGTATGACACCCCAGCACCACCAACTCATCTTTAACACAATAAAACTTGAATAAAGGATAATATTATCATCAAAGATTTTGAACCATTTAAAAGGAACATAAAAAATTCTTGACGATTTCTTCCAAATTTCTCAGCCTATGGAAATAATGAAAATTAAGGACAAAAACAGAGTTTACTTCTTTCAGACCATTAAATCTTCTGAAATTTAATGTGGCCACATAAAAGTTATGCATACAGTCTTTTTTAAAATTACATGAAAAATGAAATGAATGTGAAATTTTCATGAAAATTTTGATACTTATTCGCTTTTAGATGAATTTATGTTTAAAATAGGTTTTTCCTAAAATATATTTGAGGAAATCCTTTTTGTTACTTTTGTCTAACTAGGCAAGGTGTTCCTAACCTTAATCTTAATCAATAAGTAAAGGAAAAGCAAATTCTCTCAGACTTCCTTTCAAGAAGCTGCTTTAATCTTTGAATTCTCAGTGAACAAACCTGTCACAGACTTTTTATTAATTATTTCTACATAATTGATGAGGATATTTGCGCATAGTCTGCATTCAAACACAGCTTTCTTACAAATTAGATAGATTATAGAGGCTCCAATCATATCGCTATTTAACTTCCTTGTATTCACTTATTAATTCAATTAGTTCAATTTAGCTAACATTCCAATCACAAAAATTTAACCACATTCTACCAATAAACACTAAAAGAAAGACAACACTCTCAAAAGAATATAACCATCACAAAACATTAATAAACACCAAAAAGCCTTTTTAGTAATATTTGTTAAAAAATAATGAACACAAATAAAATTACGGTTATACACCACCCCATGTAATTCATTGGTTCAAAAAGCTGTGCTGTAACTTTATATATAGATGTAAACTGGATATAATGGCTTAAAAATGGCTAAATATGAGAACAAACAATAACATAACTCACAAAAGACCAGACGTAATGACAAACATTTGTTTACAATTTTCCGATTAAAATATTTCATAATAATGTATATACATTTGAAGGTGTTTTTTTTAATCTTATGTTCTTTTTTGCTTCTTGTGCGTGTACTCTCCATACTAACCATTTTCTTATCAAAAAACACAGAAATAGCAATCTACAAGGTTCATTAAATAAGTTTCCAGAGTTTTTTTGTATGGGCACTTTTATTGATAGCATACACATGAAACTCTAGTCCCCTTCGAAGTAATTTCCACTGGCTGCAATGCACTTGTTGTACCATTCCAACAACTTCTAGAAGGCTCCATGAAAGTCCTCTTGTGTGAGCATGTCAATGACCTTCATCACAGCCTCTTTCATCACCTCAATATTCTCATAACGACAGCCTCTAAGGTTTTCCTTGAGCTTAGGGAATAGCCAAAAGTCACAGGGAGCAAGGTCTGGACTATAGGGAGACTGAGGAACTGTCTTGATGCCCATCTTGGTCAAATAGTCTGTGACAAGGATGGAGTTGTGGACTGGTGCATTGTCCTGGTGGAAATGCCACTGACCCGATTTCAAGAGTGCTGGCCTCTTCCGACGGAATCTCTTCCTGAACTCCCTTAAAACCTCAACATAGTATTTCTTGTTGACTGTCTGTCCAGTGGGAACCCAGTGCATGTAGATCATGCCAGTGCTGTCAAAAAAAGGGATCATCAAAAGTTTGTGGGTGGATTTGCTCTGTCTGGCCTTCTTGGGTCTGGGAGAGCTAGCATGCTTCCACTGGGAATTCTGGGTCATAGCAGTAGATCCAACTTTCATCACAGGTCACCAGAGCATCAAGAACTGCAGGATCTGAATTGATCAGCTCAACCATCTCCCTGCAGTCATGATAACATCTTTCTTTCTGATCTCTGAGCACCCCAGGGACAAACTTTGCACAAATCTTCCGCATCTTCAGTTCCTTGCGAATAATTGTGTGTACAGTTCCCACACTAACATCAAACTGTGCACTTATTGTCTCTATAGACACATGATGGTCCTTATCCATGAAATGCCCATGGTGTAATGGTTATCGTTGTAGGAAATGGACACAGTGATATGAGTTCAAATCCTGGATGAGACCGATTGCTTTTTACATAGCTCTAATACCCTTGGGAAAGGTATGAATCCAATTATTCTCCCTCCAGCTATGGGTAAATAGTAGGGCAGACTAGGTTCTTCAGCCTTGGTGAGGCAACTAGTCTAGGAGGAGGAAAACTGAATTCAAACCCGTTAAACTCCGCTTAAAAATTGACCTTGTGTCATATCCTGCCCGAGTGGAGAGGTTGTTAAATATGCTTATCCATGAAATTCTTTATTTGGCCAATCAACTCTGGTGTATTAACTTCCTTACTCCAACCACACCTCTCATCATCCCTCACAAACTGCCTGCCTTCCTCGAGTCTCTTATGCCACTCAAAAACTGATGCTCAATTCGTGCAAGATGCTCCAAAAGCAGTCTGAAGCATTCCATACGTTTTTGGGGCATTTTTTCCAAGTTTAAAACAGAATTTTATTGCACATCGCTCTTTTAAAGTGTCCTCACATCCAGATTGCATTTTTGAAATTCACCAGCTGTGACAATCAGGGTGTATTCCAATTCCTACTGTAGCAGTTCATTTGAACCAGAAATCATAAAAATTGGTCAGTCATCTTATAAGATGTATTGCAATAACATAGTGAATTTTCAAGAGTCTACGACAAATTTAAATGCCTGTACAAAAAAGTCTGTAAACTTATTCAAGGCACCTCATATTTTACATTTAACGAGATAGATTTATTCTATTAAGAGTTAGTTTGACTTAAACTGTCTTTCAGTAATAACTTATAACCACAAAGAAAGGAAATTCCCTTTTAAAATATTACTGAATTTTATATGTTTTCTAACTTTTGAAAAGTCTTTAAAAACCATGTGCCAAGCATGTTGAATTGTGTGCTGAATATGTTGAACAGCATGAACATTTTATTGGTTTTGTTCAGGAGAAGTCTTTGGCAAAACCCGTGTAATTTACAAGGATCTCAACAAGTTAAAATTAAGTTTGAATCCTTTTTTTAGAAATAATTTAAGTTAACACACTGAATATTAAGTTATTACAAGACATTTTGTGTGAGCCTATGAAAAAAGGTGTCCCATGATATATTGAAAAATCATATATTGTATAAGTGATAAATAATGTATTCACTAGATGTGCACAAAACACATATGAATACACCCACTTATCTCAGATAGTTTATAACTGCCAATCTGTGACAAAGAGAGAGCCCCCTCCCCAGGTGGGTATATTAATTAATGGTTCTAAGGGATTGGAATAAATTTACTACTTAAATGGATAGAAAGGTAATTCCAGAAATAAGTTGTTTTTTTTTTTAATACAGAGAAAGAAAAGGAATTTCCTTTTTTTTTTCCTTTTGAAATTAAGTTTTTGGGGTTGAGTTTGTTAGTTAAGTGAGGTGATGGTTCATGGTGGTTGATGGATGTGTTCGTTAATTAAAGCTTACAATAAATGATGAATAGGATTTTGGGTGGTCTGAGGACAAAGTCCCGACCCAAGGTCTGAGACAAGATAAGTAAGTTCAGCAGACTTAAGTAAACAATGGCTGCAGGAAAACTCAGCAGGGAATCCAAATTCATTTTTAATACCACTTGAAAAGCAGTCACCAGCAGAGTTTCAGAGATTATACAAAAATTCATTGTGGTCAAAACGATTTACTTATTATAATTCATAGGTGGGGCCAAAAATTGTCTATACTCCACCTTACTCCATATAAGCAGTCGGCAGAGGAGAACTGAGGAGTCCAGAGGGGAGAGAGACATTTGAATGGTCAGACAGAGACACCAAACGCCGCGAAAACGACTTATTGAATCTTGCTGGTCCTATCCAAGAGATGGAAATAAAATCTTTGTGAATCCAGATAATTTTGTCAACAAAGCCGGGAAAACAAACCACTAAGTCAATCTGTCTGTAACAAAACTCCGTAGTTGTCTCCCTTATATCATCTGAATAGATCAGACTGATTTCACCTTTTCTCTCTGTCCCTCCGACCAAACAATTGAACCTCGTGTAACCTTTTTTGTACTCTACACATTTTTGTAATTTCTTTTGTAGCGAGATAAAGATAATAGCCTAAAAAAAAAGAAAAAAAAAAAAAAAAGGTTTTATTATACAGGAATCAAAAGTGTTGCTTGTTTCTTTTTGTGTCCTTGCGGTTGTGACAGGAATTATTTTCTTCATAACTAGCGATTTCTTTCGGCATGGAACCCAGCCTAATCAACTCCTACAATTGGACCATTCTGAGAGAACAGAGCACCATTATTCGGATCAAAAAATTCACATGACAAATAGTAGTGGTTTCTTCAGCTCAACAAAGGGAGCCCGTGTGATTTTATTTCGACCAAAACTGCCACAGAGAGACAAGATACAGCGGCCGGCAGCTGAGTTCTTTGCCAGAAATCTGTCAACTTATATCTTTCTTTTCATCTATATGCACATTTTCAGTTTGCTGAGCATTAACTGGGCCATAATAAAACTGAAATTTGTACCTTCCTTTCAGGATTATGTAAATCAACTTCCTTTTCAAAAATTATATAAACTTTAACAATTGTACAAAAACAAAGAATTTCTCATTCCTATTCATAGAGGAAGAATAAATGTCTTATTAGAAAGGTTTAAACATATGAAAAAGATGATCTTCAAAGGGGTATAATTATAACACTTGCATTCCTTCATAAACAAAATAATATCCAATGAAAAACTATGTAAAATAAAATCATAAAAATATTATTCTTGAGAATATGACTGATATGTTGAAACATATCAGTCATTTTTATTTAGTCATCAGTGTTAGACTTTTAACTGCAAAAACTCAGTCAGTTGCAGCAAGTGAAAGTATAAAAACAGGAATTTTCAGTTAAATAAAATAAATCTCTAAAGAAAAAAATATTATGAATACTTTGCTTTCTTCTTATAAACCAGTGATCTAAAATTATACTATAAGTTAGGAATTTAGGCTAACAAGTTACCTGAAAGAGCAATATTTTACTTTATTTTCCAGGTTTCTTTTGTTTTGTTTTTTCTTCAGTCTAAAACAGCAACCCAAAACCCTGCCAACCCTAACCCCAACCCAACCAATGATGATGATATTTAACCTTAACCCCAAACAACCATCTCCTAACGGAAATACCTTAACTCCAACCCCAACCACTAACCTGCTTAAAACAAAACCTTAACTCCCTGCTGAGAAAACCCTAACCAACCCTAAGCCAACCACAAACCATCCAATCATGCAATCAACTAACCAACCTAGCAATTTACCAAGCCGCCAGGAAGCGATTTGCCATTTTACAACCATCAAGCATGGAACCAACCAAGCAACCAAATAAACAGCTACCTGAGAAGTAGCCAAGCAAGGAACCAAATAGCTAATTAATGAAGCAATCAACAAAACAACTAGTAAGCAATAAGCCAACAACTCAAGTAAGCAAATAGCCAGTCAAGTAAGCAAATAGCCAGTCATTTAAGCAAGCAACTGACCAACTAACAACCAGGTAACTAAACAAATCTAGCAATAAACCAACTGACTAAAAACTAGCCAAAACAAAAAAAAACCACCCCCAAAAAACTAGCCAACCATCTTGCAATTAACAAAGCAAGCAAACACATCAAATGTCAACCACCAAGCACTGAACCAACCATTCAAGCAACCAGCCAATAATCAAGCAACCTGCGACACTATGTGGGTGGTCCACTAAGCAGATGATCCCTTTGTCTTGGTGTGAAACCAATCATAGGGCTTAGAATTGAGATCTCCAACGAGACTGGAAGTGGGAGAAAAAAGACAGATCCGAGAGAAGCCAGTGCAGTGGGCAAGGGAACGCCAGAGAAAGCAGTTGGAAAAAGAAACCCAGAGAAGGCAGTTGGCGAAGGGTGATGCAGAGGGGCAGTCGACAACAGACAGCAGAAGAGACCAGTCGGGTGAGATAGAGTCCAGGGGCAGTGAGGAAGACAGACAAGATGAGTTCGCAGTCCTGAGTCAACAGCGGTCAGCAGTGAGGTAGACGGTCAGAGATGAGTTGGCATTCCTAGTAGCTTGTAGAAGTTTCGCGAAAACTACACGTCAGCGATAGTCTACAGATGCACAGGGAATGCAATGTGACAAACTTGCCCCTCCTGCACTGTGAGTTGACCCAAGCCAATATTGTTCGTTTGTTCTTTTTCTCCCACTCCCTCAGTTGTATTTATTGAGGCCATAAAGAAATGTGAAATGCCCCAGTGGACCACTGGATGAATCACCAGCCAAGACAGAATTGTTTCAAAGAAGTTGATAAGTACGGAGGGCCAAAGGGGTATTGTCACAAATCAATTAAACAGGCAATCAAGAAACCAAATAGCCAATTAATTAAACAACATACCATCTAGCAAGCAAAGAGCCAAAAATCATTACGTAAGTCTACCAAGCAGTCAACTAGCCAACAGCCAATCTATCAAACTACCAGAAAGCAACAAGCCAACTTACAACCATCAAGCAACCAAATAGCAACCAATCAAGCAACCAGCCACAGCCAAGTGACAACCTGTTAATTAACAAATAGCTAGACAAGGAAACAAAGAGCAAATCAATTAAGCAATCAACCAAGCCAAGAAAGGAACTGAATAGCTAATCAATAAAGAAATCAACCAAATAACCAGCAAGCAATGAGCCAAAGAGTAAAAAAGTAACATAGTCGAGGGCAACTCAAAGGTTCCTTTTTCCAATAGCTACTGCACCAAGGTGTAGAGAAGAGCACCTACTCCTTTCCTTGGTAAGTCAACAAACAAGGAACAAAATAGCCAACCTATCAAGTAATTAACCAACAAAATATCCAAGCAATCAAGCAACTATCAAACAAGGAATCAAGCAACCAGCCAATCAAGGAACTAAACCCAAACCCTTATCCGTACTCAAATCTAACCCAACCGAAGGTGATTAGTTTAACCAAACTCTTTAAGGGAACTTAGACATTTCTTAAAAGCATTTCTCATTGAACAAAGATAAACATCAAATATCTTTTAACGAGGAAGAGTAACTTTCCCTTACTTAAAATTTTTTTTAATCGTGGCTATATCTCCACTTAAAAGCGAATCAATCTTTTTTTTAAAAGGAGTTACCTCCCTGTAAATGAATCTTATTTCAATGCATTTTTTAAATTGAGTTATTTCCCTTTATTTTACTAATTTCAATCCTTGCTTTCCAGCCTGACAGCTAAATCAAAATTTATTTAATGGAATCACAGATTTTTTTTAAAAGATAAAATAAATATCTCAGTTGATAACACAAGTTGTTTCCTTTGGAAGAAATTATAGAAAATGTATGGGGCTAACTTTCACTTCAAATCCCAACACATCACTCTAAAACCTAAACCTTTCAACAATAAGTTTAATATTGATATATATATATAAAACCAAGATTTTCTTTAAAAGCCTATTCAATTAAACTCGGCCTGTAACCATTCCCAATTTATATCTGGATTCTTGCAAACAAAACCAAATCCCAATCATAGAAAAACAATGATAATAAACAGTCATAATGATAGCAATCAGAGAAAATACATCATCAAATGTGACAAAGAGCAATAGGAAAAAATTGGCTGAAAAAAATCAATTTAAAAAAAAAGGATAAACAAGGTAAACATATATGAATAGTTCCAAAGTAAATTTACTCACACGATGAAATCTAATCCTATATGTTGTGACACTATGAACCCTTGGTATAGCGATTTGGGGAGAGTTCCCACACCAATAGTATATGTCAATCTAAGCACAGATTATACCTGAAATATTTCTCAATGATCAATCCTGAATAAAAGCCAAGACAAAAATTCAAGTTACACTCAACTAAATTGGAAGCTTGCCATGGCATAATCTTCATTTTTCTTGTTAGTCTTCTGCAGTAGATAACTAGATGATCTAGAAACAGTTTCTTCTCTCATTGAAGCAAGGATCCATGACACTTCCATAGAGAAAAGAACACATGGCATATTTATCACTTTATTTTGAGAAAATAGAATAATTCAAACATTATGTTGGGCATGAACACACATCATATCAAAATTATCCTCCAATCACAATTTGAAGTCATTTTGCTTTATTCTCTGAACTAGAGCATTGTACATCTTACTATGATAAAAAGCATTATGATGTGAAACTTTTTGCTAGGTCATGATCAAATAAATTATTGGTATAGGTTTGCTTTAGTGTCCCTCTCTGAATTCTACATAAAATTGACTTTTGCCATAATAACTAATTTTATGAACAGTCTGCTGTATTGTTATCAATTTTGCCACACTTACAAAATGCCACATTGTAAATCAATATAACAACCTAAAATGGGAACTAAATTTTTACCACAAAAATTTACTGATACAGATAAGCCGAATAATTCACAAATACACTTTTCTTACTTTAAATATGTATTTATCTTAATTTTCCTGTATATTGTTATTTATTTACCTATTTCTACAAGAGTAATAATATACATTGTTACTTTATGTAACATTGTTAATAATACTTCATATTTCTGCAATTATGCATATATTCAGTGAGATTAACAGCTTTAAAGCTTTATTGTAAACAGCTAAACATTTTTTACAGGAAACAGTAAATAAGGATGTTTATAATATCCAGCTATCACTTATATATATATCTGTATAAACTTTAATATTATAAAAAGGTCTTCATTAACTGATTCCATTAAAAATTCTTTAACTGTTAATGATACTATTATTTATAATATAAACTTATCAATAATACACAAATGAAAATTTGATATGCAATTTTAAAAAAAAAACAACTATAAAAGTGTTTTATTCTTACCTGAATGGAAAAGTTTTGCCAGTGTTCAGCAGGTTTCAACATTGAATTTGAATTCCAATGGGAAAAAGTAGTCCAATGATTTCAACATTTATGTTTTGAGAATATATTCTTTGTTGTGCTTTTTACTTTTGAGTATCAGTCAGTTTTTCTTAAATTTGATTTCAACAAATTCACTGAAAATGAATAAAATCTTAAGCATACTTACAAGTTGTAATTGGAGATTTGTATTTAATTTTGTGATCTTTTTTTTCCCTCAGTAAAAGGACCAACCTTACTTCATAAGTGGTCCTTTCAGTGATTTCCTTATCTTTGCTGTTTTCTTATCACAATTCATTACACTGAAACAAAATAAAATTATTTAATGAATTTCAAATCAGTCACATAATTTTTAAAATCATTTATTCTGTTCAGATCACAAAAATTTTGTAGCACACACTTCAAACAATTTTCTATCAATATAAATTATCAGAAATTTTAGCAATTCATTTTGAATTTTATCTATTTAACTGGAAAGCAATAATTAGTGTGAATTGTAATTACTTGTTTAATATAAGACTTGTATTTTCAAACACTTCATGTTAACAAAGTTTACATATAACATAAATAATGTAAAAATATTTTTACATTTCACATATTATTGTTGAATATTTCTACAAATTGAAATCAGACACAAAAATCAACAAGTCCAAATCCTTTTAAACCATTTTTATTGATACAATATTTAATCTTTTCTGTGTTATTTCATTTTCCTAAAATTTTGGAAAGTGAAAATACAGGATGATAAGTACTCTCAATTTTAAATAAAGTTCTTCCCAACCATAACATTTCTTCTATTGCTTTTCCTGCTTTCATTGGAATCATTAATTAATCTCACTTTAACACTCATCTTGTAACCATTCCAATCTTTGGTTTGCTTTGTTGACATTTTTGGGTATTACTGGTTTAATTATAATGTACTATAAACAATACATTAGCTGATTTCTTTTAAAAAATTCAGCATAATTTCTAATTAAATCAGAAAATTTAATTGCATGATAAAGATTTAGAAAATATAAACATAATCTGTTATCAATACTTTCAGATTATCAATTACAAATAATTACATGTCAGGAAATTGCTAAATAATTATAGTGCAAAGTTTATCTAATTTAATGCCCATTCCATGGTACATACTCTACTTTATTGCATGGCAAGTGCATATTTTTCTTTTCAATTAACAAGTTTCCTAGATATATTAGTGAATTCTTTAACATTACTTCATTCAATAATGAATGGTAGCAATTGATTTTATATATAACAGAAATACTGACAACAGTTTTAAATTTTAATTTATACATGAACCTTTAGTAACTTAATCTCTAAAGAATTTTTATATTAAAGCAAAAAATGCTCTTTACTTTCATTAATTCCTCATTCTCTATTTCCTTAAATATGCAGTATAATGAAATTAGTTAACTTTTAATTTTAGTCCAGTTTTTATGTGGGGGATTATTGCATTGATTGCAATATACCTAATAATAAAGTCAGGTAGAATTTACATTCAAAGAAGGGTCTTTTTAGCACCATTTGAATGTGTTTTAAAATTTTACATATACATGCATATAACACCAGTAAAAAAATATGTATTTTGGAAGAAATTTATAATAGTAAACTGTTAATTATTTCCATTTATCCTTCTTTCAAAATGATCATATTAAATTATCCACTTAAAAATCAATCTCAATGCATTGTGATAACATACATAATATATTTACATTTAAAAATATTTCTGTATTAAATTGTTACACAAAGTTTTCTTATGATACACATCTATGAACTGATTTTGACTAAATCATGAAGGGTATTTTTTGAAATTTTCACATACTTCATTTTCATTCATGTATATATCTTTACAATTTCAAATAATATTCTTATCATTGTTTAACAATTTACCCATGTATGTAAAACACATTAAATATAATGGATGCAGATGGCAACTTAGAATAATCAAAAAATTTCATTTTTATAAAATATTGCAGCAAAAGAGAATGGCATTTCATCAATTAAATGTATGCAGGTATCCTTTAGTTTGGTTGGGCGGTATTTTATAACATATCAACCCTTCTGGGTTATTCAATGCTAAATCCAGTGTATATGTTATAAAACAAAGGTAAATTTGTGGGTAACATTTTCAAACAAACCAAATCCTATTTGTTTACACAGTTAAGTAATTTCAAGTATTCTTATCAAGCACTATTACTTTTATTTAATATCAATCATTCAGTTTCAGAGTTACATGGTTTCAAATATTGCTATTTATTGTTTGCACACAGTTATATGGTTTCAAGTATTGCGATTGAACTCTAATATTAATATTTAATATTAATCATTGTTTACACACAGTTAAATGAGTTCAAGTACTGCTATTTAACATTACAATTTCTATTTATCAAATGTTACTATCTTACATAAAACTTATTTGTTTGCACATATTTACATTTCAAGTGTACCTATTTAACACTAATACTTTGATTCAATATTGATAATAATCCTGAGTAAAAGTTTGAATATTTCTTTTTGACCCATAAATGAGTACTACCAAATATGGTCAAGTGGACTTGAGAGTAATGGTAATGAAGGAAGATTCCACATTCCAGAAACTGCAAGACTGGAGTATAATATGCCGTTTAATGTCACATCCAAGATTATAAATGATTTCAAAGGTAGCTGTGTAACACTGATAATTCTATTCAACATTATTCATTTATTTGCAGTTAAATGGTTAAAAGTATTGGTATGTATTACTGATATTTCAATATAATTTTGCACATAGAGACGTGGCATATAACTGATACAGTAAAGGACTAAATACTTCTATTTTACCCAGCGACACTAATATCTACTACTACTTTGTGTCAAAATGGACCTGGGACTAAAGGAAATGAAGAGGTACTCCACATTTCCCCAAACCTCCAGGACTGGAGCCTTACCATCTGATGGTTTTCTGAGACACCCAGGACACACATTAGTGGGTTGGAGGGATACCACTCAAGCGGGATACAGTTGGCATAGTCTATATCCCCAGTTAACAGGACCGGCAGGTATTCTTGCATATTGTTTATAAACATAATCTAAGGAGAAATTAAGCATCAACATATAATTGTTAAATTATCAGAAATTATACTTTCAATTTGACTTTAAGTAAATACTTTGTGTTGAAAAATGGAATTTTAATGATTTTCATAATCTTTCATTTCTTTTCAACATTCATGACCAAATATATCAAAAATATTAGTTAATATGATTGAATATAAACAGTTACTAAATAAGCTCAGTTTAAAAAGAAAAAAAAGAAATAAGAAATTTGAAAATTCATATCTAACGATCCTATTAAGATTTTTCACTTTTCTCTAAACAATAGATTTTATTTTATTATGTTTTACATAAGTTTCCTTTCAAGCATAATAGTGATGATAATTTTCAGCCACTCACCTTACTAGTAAACAATTCATAATTTTTTCCTCCCTGTTCAATTTAAAAGAATATATTGTGTGCTATTCAACAGCTATTACGTTTCATACTAATTTTGAAGTCTGAGCTGGACTGCTGCAAATCTTAGTGATATAAACAATTTTATCAAATAAATTTCATAAGTGTATCATTATTTGTATCTTGAAAACTATTCAGATATTATATATAAATATTGTACCGAATGACTTGTTATAAATTGTTTGTAATATACATGCAAATATTTATCTTTTCTTTTACTTAAGCACTTAAAAACTTCATTTGGTCAAGTTATATATAGGTATCCAAGTTACCTCTCTTACATTTGCCCTATGTCATTCATTAGTGCATTCGGCAAGGAAATTGCATTTTAACTTTAAAAAATTTAATGAATGTCTCAATTGTTTATTGAAATTTTTTTTTTAATTCTGTCACAATGCATTTTATTTCTTTTGTTTTTAACACATTTACATGGTGTGCCATTGAAAACTTTAAAGTGATACGATTTTTAATTCTATCATCATCATCTTTTTCCATATAATTTACTTTTAATTCTATTCCACAGTCTATATGCTAGTTTTGTTGTTAATCTAATTTTATATTAATTTCCCAAAAATATAATTAAATACAATACAGTTAGTAAAATATTTGACTAAATTTTCTGCGATTTTCCTGATTAGTTTTAGATATATTTGGAATTTACAAAAATGAACTGAGATAGGTTAATACAAAAATTCAACTAATATTAGCTTTAGACATCTGAAATATATTGAAAAATATGTAAAGGGACAGATCTAACAACTACTGAAAAACAGAATATAACAAAATTATTGTGTGATAAAACATTCCCCTTAGATATATCAAAGGAGCTTTAAATAAATCATTAGAGGATAAAGAAGGTTGCTGAAAATATAAGTTGATAACTTGAGGCAAAAGAAATGACTTTAAGAACTTGCTTTCTCAAGAAGAATATAAAATTAAGTGAGTTACAGAAAAACAATCACTTTTGACAAGAGCTCAGATCTTTGAAAAACATGAAATTGATGGAATCAAGGACAGAACATGTAAAATACTTTGTGAATTGTGATCGGCAAAAAAATCTAGTAATGCAAATATTTTCATGTCTCAAATTTGGGCTAAGAAATACATGAAAACTGACTTAATAAAAGTAATTTTCACAAACTAAGCAAAAAGCGCATTTGATAGACTTGAGGTCTGGGCCAAAGAATAGTTTTTGTTCAATTCAGACATGCTCATGAATAAACGAAAACAACAAGGAGATGGTAAAAGTTGTTAGCAACAATAATCGAGGGCAACACAAAGGTTCCCTTTTCAATAGCTACTACACCAAGATGTAGGGCACTACTCCTTTCTTTGGATTGCTCCACTTTACCTTTGATACATACCTTATAATCCTGAGTGTTAAGGAATGAAATATGAAGTACCTTTTTTTGAATCTTTGGAAAAAAAAAATGAAATTGAGGGAATCAAGGACAAAACATGTAAAATACTTTATGAATTGTGATCGGCAAAAAATCTAGTAATGCAAATATTTTATTGTGTCAAATTTGGGCTAAGAAATACATGAAAACTGACTAAACGAAAGTAATTTTCACAAACTAAGCAAAAAGCACATTTGATAGACTGGGGGGCTGGGCCAAAGAATAGTTTTTGTTCAATTCAGACATGCTCATAAATAAAAGAAAACAACTAGGAGATGGTAAAAGTGGTTGACAACAATAATTGAGGGCAACGCGAAGGTTCCCTTTTCAATAGCTACTACACCAAAGTGTAGGGCACTACTCCTTTCTTTGGATTGCTCCACTTTACCCTTGATACATACCTTATAATCCTGAGTGTTAAGGAATGAAATATGAAGTACCTTTTTTTGAATCTTTGGTATGACTTGACCTGGGATTGAACCCTGGTCCACCAGGCCATTGGCAAACACTCTACCTAATTGACGAATGGACTGGTCAACCAAACCATTATTGGATCATTAAAAGTTGATGAAACAGTTAAACTGAACATTGTTAACTATTAGAATTTTATGAACAAGACTTACTTTGCATCATGGTAATATGATATATTTATTTTAATTTAAAAAATTCAGGATTTGGTGTGTAATTCAATTTTCATTGTTGTGTTTGATCCACTTCATGCACATGGAGTAATGTAGTAAAAACATGGCAGATGTATGACAGTAGGAACCGAAATGGTTATCCTTTGTAAAGAAAGTAGACTTGGGTTGGATTGCTTCACTTAGACTTTGGATCATGTTATGACATTTCCCAACCTTTGTGATAATGTTTTGTTTTTTAAGTTTTTGTTTGGTTTTATTTTTTCTATTTTTAGTTGGTGGTATTTCTCATGTAAGTATGTTTATATATATGTATGTATCTAGTTATTATGTTATAATTATATTACATCTTTTAGTTCTTGAATTTTTCTGTTATCTTGGCGATCCTTCCAGATCTCATTGTGCAGCTTTGTAGCTGGTACATTTTCTGTACTGTTGATGGTCTTTCTCTTTCTGTGGTTGGGTATTCTGCTGGATTTTTTTGTGTGTTTGATTCCTTGTTTGCAGTTGCCATCGTAATAGCCTTCCTTTTTTTGTGTAGTGTTTGTGTTGGGTGCTGAAGATAGTATCTCCTGTATTGGTATGTTGGTTATGTTTGTGGTAGGTCTTGGTTTGAGGTGTTCCCTTGTTCTTTTGTATACCTTACCTCTGACATTTATTTGGTAAGTCTTTGGTTCCCTGATGGATTATGGTCAATTAGGAACTGTGCTGGTTATCCATATGTTGCTTAGTGTGTCCCTTGCATAGATTGGCTTCATGATGTCCAGTATTTCTTTTCCCAGGCTGGAATGCCTGCATAATTCTGTTTTTGCTTTGCTTGGTTTTGTTAATTTTTTTGAAGGTGTCTCCTTTCCAGAGTGGCAAGATTGTAGCTTCTCCCTTGATGTAGGCAACATTATTCTGAGTTTTCTGCTCAACAGTATTTCATATGAGGATGACATATCCTTTTTTTTTTGTTTTTGGATGGTTCTATACATCCATAATGCTGTGTACGGGCATTTCTTTTTCTGTTGGGCCTTCTTCAAGAGGGCCTTGAGTGTTCCAATAGTTCTTTCCACTACTCCATTAGTTTGGTGGTGGTATGGTGAGCTGGTTTTTGGCATTATGTTTGAGTTGTGGAATTCCCTCTTAAACCTTTCATTCATGTATTGTGAGCAATGGTCGGACATGATAGTTGTTGATAATCAATATTTTGTTAGAACCTGGGTGAAATGCTCACAGACCGTAGTAGCCGATGTGTCTGGAAGTGTTATGAATACTGGGAATCTTTAGTAGTCTACCACTCGGAGATATTTACATTGATCTTGCTCACAGACGTCCATATCTATTGTTGCCCAAGGGTGTGTGGGGAGGTCTGGCTGCATCAGTAGTAGTTTGGGTTGCACTGGTTGATATTTGCTGCATATGGTGCATATTTTTACCATGTTCTTGATGCTCTGGTTTTTCCCTGGCCAGAATATAGACTCACTTGCAAGTAGGCTGCATTTTGTTTTATCCTGGTGGCATGTGTATAGTATTTTAAAGACTGGGTGTTTCAGTGCTTCTGGGACAACAATTCTGTCCCCCTTGAGGATTAATCCACCTTCTAGGATGAGGGTGTACCTGATGGTCCAGCATTCCAAGTGTTGTCAGTAATTGTTTTAGGTATTATGGCCATCCTCTATACATTGTGTCCTTCAACAGGGTTCATTGTTGGGTCAGCTATTAATGCCTCTTTTACCCATTCTGTGTTTATTATTTTCATGTTTGTCATTATGAAGTTGATGTTGTGCTGTTGTGGTGCACCTTTTCTATTTTCAGTGAAACATACTCTTGACGGGGCATCTACAACTGGGATTGTCTTTCTTGGTTTGTATTTGACTTGGATGTCAAATTTTAGGCACTTTAGTATGAACCATTGAAATCTTGATAAGGTCACAGATTGATTTTTCTCCAAGTGGTGATTAGTCTGTTTCTACTGTTAGCTTTCACCCCAGTAGGAAATATTCAAATTTTTGTAAGCCGTATGTGACTGCCAGGCACCCTTTTTCTATGTTGGAGTACCTTGACTCAGTTGGAATGAGACACCTTGATACCATTCCTACTATTTTTTCAGCACCTCTTTCATTGATCTGTCTTATCCATGCCTCCACACCTAGGGTACTGACATCACATTGAAATATTGTTTTGTTGGGGGTCTATGACATAGTAACTGATTATCTGTGCATTGCACAGTTCTGTTTTTATTTCTTCCAGGACTTCTTGATGTTGTTGTTACCATAAGAAGTGCACATTCTTTTTCATCAGTTCTCAAAGTGGTGCAGTCATTTGTGATAGTTTCACTGAGAACCTATTGAGGTATGCGATCATTCCCATCAGTGTGTGGAGTTGTTTTGATTTGGGGCGGGGATTGAATGTCCTTTATAGCTTGAAGATTATCTTCTGTGGGTGATATGCCATGTTCTGTGATAGAGGTTTACTCTTTTTTTTGTTTATATTGGAGTTTATCAGGATAATATCTAATGTTATTCTCCTTGGTTCTTTTCAAGACTTTGGTCATGACTGTGTCATGTTCCTCTTCTGTTGATCCTGTTACCAAGATATCATTCATTATACCCATGACATTTTTAATTCTGGAAAATACTGTATCCAGGTTTTGTTGAAATATGTCATGGGATATAGTTAAGCCAAATGGTAAAAGTTTGAATCTGTATCTTTTAAATGGCATGTTAAAAGGTGCATAGCAGGCTAGATTGATAGTCAAGTTCTTTGTGCCAGTATCTCTTTTTTATGTCAATGACGCTAAAACATTTTTCCTTGTAGTAAGGGTAGTAGCCTATCTAAGGTTTTGATAGGGTAGTATCCCCTTTTTATGTTTGTGTGCAGGTTGCTGGGGGTCCATACATAGCCTTATTTTGGATGTTCCATCATTGATTGTGGTTATCTGATAGATGATCGAGTTTAACAAATCTGTTGGGCTTGTAACTTTGCCTATGATGTCCTTCTTTTCCATTTTTGCCAGCTTTGATTTGTAGAGTGGGAGAATGTGTATAGGGACTGATCGCAATGGATATATCACTGGCCTGATATTTTCGGTCACCACAATATTTGTTATTCTTGAACACTCATATCTCTTCAGTATTGTTTTGGTTATCACTATCTTTAGTTTGAAGGGTAGCTGCTACATTTGATTTTCTGTTAGGATGCATGTGTCTGTATATTTAGAAAATGAGTGTATACACTTACTGCTTGAGCTTATTATTGTCCCAATGCTGCTTGATGGTTGTTCTGGTTCATCTTCCCCTGAGAAAGCCTCGTTTGTCTGGTATTCTTCCTGGTCTCAGACTTCATGAAGTTGTTGCTGCTTTTTTATGCATGCTTACAGTACTTGCACTGTGCTGATCTAACAGGACATTGTTTTTTTTTATTGGTGGTTTCTTCCATATCCATAACATTCTTTGCCTCTTGTTTCAGGTAAATTTGGCTGTCTACTGGCCTGATTCTTGTTTTGGGTGGGGTTGTGGTTTGAGGATCTGGTCATTGCTGTTTGCCCAGGACTGCATTTGATTTTCTTGATAAGGGTTTTGTCCCTGAGGTTTATGGATAGAACCTCCATCTGTGCTATGGTGCTCTCCTCCATTTTTGCAAAGTTGTATACTTGTTTATAGGTGAGGGTATCACCTATCTTGATGGCATCTCTGCAGACTTGATCAGTTTCTACACTGAACATCTGTGTATACCTCATAATTTTGTCTCATCTTTTCAGAGTACCTAGCCTTCTTGACCAATTGCTTCTCTTTGGTGACAAATTCTTCTATTATCATTTTCCATTGTTTGAGGCCTTTTACATTGTACCTGATGAGAATTTGGTTATTTTGGGGTTTGCAGTAGTCTCCAGCTTTTCAAAGACTGAATTGATCCTTAATCTAACCTTAGGGTTGTTGAAGGTGGCTGTGTTGTAAATTTCCAGCCCCTTGTCATCAGTCCAAAGAAGCATTTGTCTTACCTTCCTCGCCTCCTCTGTATCATATAGTGGGCCCTTCAAAATCAGCTCCCATTTTTATTTAAATTGTTTGAATATTTTGTGAACGTCTCCTGGACTTATCCAGTCCATCTTTGGAGATGTACATTTTTTGGCCATTCTCACATGTTATTGTTTGTTAAGTACAAGGAAAAAGTTTTGTTTATTGATTAAGAGTTCAATATCACAATGTGTGTGTTGTAATGTATGATTTTGTTACACCTTTTTTTGTTTTCTTCTGAGGTTGTTTTCTGGTTCTTCAGGGTCCTTGTTCAATTAGGGTTGTTTTAATTAATTCCACTTCTGACACTTGGTTGTGTATTTTTTCCACTTCAAGCTTGTGGAGAGATGTGGTAAAATCATGGCACGTGTATGACGGTAGGAACCAGAGGGTATCCTTGGTTTATCTTTATAGAGAAGAGGGAAGAGTTGCACTGGGTTGCTTCCTTTGGACCTTAGATCATGTTATGACATTCATACTATCATTATCACAAATATTTCTGCTTCTATAAGTTGTACAGAGATAATATTTATATGAAAATTGTCTTTAAGTTTTCTTTTTGTTAATAGCATACACATTATTATAACAATTACATTTCATGCAAATTTGTGAATTTATGTGCATGTGTGTGTGTGCCAATCTATCAGGGGAAAACTTTTCATCACACAAATTCTAATGATGCATTAGATATGCATGAAAATCTTCTACATAGTCTAGTTTAACAATAAACAATGACTTTAAAATGTAGATTTTATTATTGAGTCAAAATATATCAAATAAAGAAGGATATATGCATAAGAACTACAATAATATATTAAAAGATATTTTACCAAAATTAAAATCATCCAAAACTACAAATAATATGAAACAACTAAGAAGAATTCATTACACATTGGCTAATGTTGTTATTATTATAACGATGATGATGTGTTACGGTGGAGGGGTCTTAACATTAAGGAGGGGATAGAGTCAGCAAATTCTAAGCCCTATCAACAGCGTGATCATTTCAAGCGAGGAAAAAACAGTAGTAAAATAATGAAATGGAAAATCTTTCCTATCATATAGCTACTGTCCTTTCTTCCTTCTCTCACATACACACATCGGACACCAACACACACACACATACATACATGAACACAGACTCTCTCACACACACTAACACAAGTACACTCTCATAGTACTGAATAAAAGTTGCATAGTCACACAAATATCCATATTTTACTTCATCTTTATTTTAGGTGAAAGAACACTTCTTTATGGATAAAAACAATTTTTTATTCAAATTCAAAAGCAAGTTTTGCTAAAGTATTTTATCATTTATTTTCTCACAACTGGTAAAAATATTCCTTAAAATTATTAAGGAATCATCTTTACCCACAACTTCAATTCTACATTATTACTATATTAAATTGTTTTCCCTTTCTTTAACTTTTACTTTAGAACTTGTTTCATCTTCAGGATAGCATTTTACCCTATATATACTTTGCTTTTGTTTCCTATTTTGTTTTTCACATTTCAGTAAACTTAGCATATTATCTTACCTTAGGAAATATATAAATGCTTATGCGCATATAACTTCATTATTAGTGAGATTTCATAAGTAGAATTGAATAAGGTAGTCTCACATTTTTATTACATACTATTTCTTTTTTAATGATGAGCATAAGCAAAACTATTTTGAATCAAGTTTCTACTAAAAAGAATATTTATTTTATTCTCACAAAGAAAGATGGACTAATTTATGTCTAGGTTTGCTTAATAACTGTGAGACATGTACACCAACTTGTAGAGATAAGTAATTCCTAAAATAGAAGAAAAAACAACAGACCTTAATGAATGGAGAATAAAACCTAACATGAAGAAAACAGTGAAATGAGACGGGGGGGAAGAGATAAGCCTTCAAAGAAACGCCATTAATAGTAAGTTCAAGTTTCATTGGGTGCTCCATCTATCAGGCTTTGTGCCACAATCTATTGCAACTTAATGAATAATTAACAGGAACAAAAGGTACGGAAGTTTGTAGTGGATGATTTGGTTATCGGATTTTTCTTTCGTATCTCTAAACTAGAAATACTTTTACTTTAAATGGAGTCAGAGATATCACTGCCCCTAACAATCCTCCCAATACATTTAAGTCAATATATATTCAGAAAGAACAAATTAGAATATAAGAAATATTAGGCCTTCGATGGGCATGCAAAACAAGAAAATAACTACTCAAACAAACACCAATTAAAGAATTTGTAAATATTTAAAGTTTTATGTAAAAAAAATTTAAATAGTTATCTTACAATGAGAGTGTTTACAGACAGTTAATTGTTTTTTTTTAGTTTTAAAATGAGCTGGTTTTAGAAATTTTGTCTTGTACACACTAAGTCCATTTAGTGGATCATAATTCTATGGATTTACATTCAGATCAAGCAGGGATATTTTCCACTCAAAGTTTTTTTTTAAATCTTTTTTTTTACTTTTAGTTTTTCTCTACATTTACATTTCCATTGATATTGCAAAAGTCAAAGAAAAATCATTTAGCAATCATCAGATATTTTATGCTGTTATAAAAGAGTGGCATTTCCAAGACAAAAAAGTGAGAGCAAGTTTCTTTATTAAATTTCAATTCTTATTGCTATTAGCCATTATTATTACTATTATAATTTTACATGTATATACATTTACATATTTTCTGAACATTTCAAATTTGGGCAAATATATTTTCATGACAAAATAATTTTACACTAATTTCTTTACGTGACTGTAACAAGAAAAAATGAATTGATAAAAACACTTATGTTCAATCCTTAAGCAATAGGTAGGATCATCTGTTATTTGCTAAGCTAAGATAATTTGTTCCACAAGGCCAGAAGTTTGGGGTACCCACTGAGACTTGAACTGACTATCAATGATTTGCTAGTCTATTTTAAAAACCATAACACTAAAGTAGTAATGTAGGTGTTCACTGTTACTAGTTATTTAGTAAGCTTAGCTTACTTGTGGCACAAGGCCAGAAACATGGGGCACATAGTGAGACTGAAAGTCACAAATTAATGTCTGTATTAATATACCAGAAAATTTAACAACCAACACCAAAGTAAATAAATAAATACACAAAATCTTTTAAAATATAATCTTAGCAGCAAATACAAATATAACAATAATAACAACAACAAAAAGGATTTTAATAAAATTTTCATAAATTTAGTCGAAAAAATTCTTCTTTGAAAATTTTGGAGAGATTGATTTTAAAATCCGATTCACATTTCAGCAATTTTGTTCTTTTTTGCAATGATTTCTTTATTGAATATACTTGAAAAAATTGTTACTCAATTCTGTTACTTTAAAAAACCTTTAACTGGTTTTATGTTTGTTTGTTACAGAAGATTTCATTTGGAAAGAAAAAAAAAATTTAAAATAACAAAAAAAGAAGTTTATTTTGATGCTAACTGTTATATTAGGTGTTTTGTTTTTATCTAACTTTCAAATTGCTTATCAAAGAAAAGTTTAAGTGACTTGATTTAATTCATGTCCTTTTACTATTTTCTTAAATATAAATTTAGTGCATTTTTTTTATTTTGTTGTCAGCAAAAATATTAATTTATTTCCTATAAATCATTTTGTTCAAAATATTGTATTCATAAGTAAAGAAAACCAAAATTATGTCAAAATACTTACATTTTCTTATAATAAAAATCCCGGATATCTTTCTTTTCAAAAAATGTATTTTTTCATTGTTAACAGCTGAAAGATGCTTCTTCATGATTATGATTTGAGTTTCTTTGCAATCTAACTTTGTCTTGGGTGATCCAGAAATATCTAATAGGCTGTAATTATTTCAATGCATTAAGTTGAAGTAAATTTCTTCTTCAATGATAGATGTGCACTGATCAAGCAAAACTTCAATCAACTGTTTAGTTCATCTCACAGAAGAGATAAAAAAAACAAGATGTCAGCATGTTTCATCTGCTTCTTAGGAATTTTTTTCTCAATGTTTTTAATGTAGTCGTTGAATTCCAAGAATGAGTAGACAATTCTGACAAGTTTTTATCAAACCTGTAGATAATGAGATAGGTAATGAGTTAAATTGATTGATAATCAGTGAGTTATATGGATAAATAAGAAAGATTTTCAGAATTAAAAATGATACATACCTATATAATGAGTGAATAAGATAAAGACTATCCATTTGTGTGGATCTTCTAATGTAGTTAGATTTAGTAAACTTTGAGATAATTTCATGTGGAAAAAATTTTAAGAATTTTCAAATATTTTAAACCATTAATGGAATACCATAAATTCAACTAATACTCTTCCTCAATTAAACTGTGACTACTATAGTAAAAACAAAAATTACAAATAAACAATGATTTTGTTGCTGAGCCAATAAGTATGTCGACCCCGCAAATGAATTATGTGAATGAGAACAGCCAAAGCAATATGAAGGAACAAAGGCGAGATAACAATAATTACAAGTGACAATTTATTTTGTCGTATTTACAAGCGTATATGTAAATGTCCGTGGCGGTTGTATGTAGTCTTCAGTTAGGATGGGTTATGTCGTTAGCTGGTATAGTAGCATTGTAGATGTTCGCAGCTGGGCGTTCGACGAGGGTCGCTGGCATAGGTCGAGTGGTTGAGTTGAGCTAGATGTTTGATGCTGGTAAGCTGAGGTCGGTCGAGTCATTGAGTTCATCTGGACAGTCGTCACGGGCAGCTGAGGTCGGTCGAGTCGTTGGGTACAGCTGGACAGTCGTTGCGGGCAGTTGAGGTTGGTCGAGGTTGGTAAGATTGATATCCCTGGTTATGACGGTATGTTGTGGTTAACCAAGGATGTATCAATCCGGTTGCTGGCTCGTACGGCAGGTCATACGTGAGTCAGGTGTTGCAGTGGTAGAACAGTCCGTAACAGCGAGTCGTTACGTGGACTGCGTTGGACCTTGCAAGAGCGTTGAGGAAAGGCTAGGGCCTTGCTGGGCCCCCTAGCCGTGCGGACGTATCGGACGGGAGTGAAGGCTTTGTCATGTCAAAGCCGTGCAGACGAGAGCGAAGGCTTTGTCATGCCAAAGCCGTGTGGATGAGCGGACAAGAGTGAAGGCTTTGTTGGGTCAAAGCCATGCGGACGAGCGGACGGGAACGAAGGCTTTGTCGGGTCAAAGCGGACAAGAGCGAAGGCTTTGTCGGGTCAAAGCCGTGCGGATGAGCGGACAGGCCAGAAGGCCGAGGCTAAGATGGGCGTTATCTTAGCGCTGCGCAGATAGCGAAGGAGTAGCTAAAGGCTGGACCGTGCCATTAGCGCTGCGCTGCTTATCGGACAATCGGAACCGAGTGAGAGTTAAGACCGGTTGGTCTTAGAATCCGTCTTCGTGTTTGCCGCCTGGCCGTCTACTTTGACTGGTCATTACTGACCGCCAGAGATGCTCTGACCCGCAGACAGAGACCTCTTATGGTCCTAAAAAGGACCTTTGTGCATACCTATGTAGGTGGAAGAAAAGCAGATCTACCACGAGAAGTGGGATCAACGCTGGAAGGTAAGGTGAATGCGACTGCACAGAATGCAGGATTCCTCCTTAAAGAGCTTCGCCAAAAAGCGCGCCAACAAGCGTTGAAAAGGGCTTGCTGATATTATGAAGGTGCTGTGACACACAGCTCCAGCCGCGTGAATATAAAATTCTTTGATAAAAAATGAGTGTAGCCATTAAGTATTTTTCTAACCTGCTATAGGCTGGCGACGACTATTAGTTCCAGTCTTATCAGGTTATTTTTGGCCGAAGTGCTTTGTAAATGTTATTAATTTTAATTCATCCTTTTCTTTTAGCTATAACGAGATGTCAAGGTCGTTAGAAAGAAAAAGGGCTTAGTCAGTTCCGGTCGTACTCGGATATAATTGTCCTAAAGCGGGCGTGTAACTTGATATGTTTATGTTTATCGGCAGGTCACGGCAATTTCATTTCTTAAGTGTCTTGAACTGCAAAAACGGTTAAGATATAACATTTGTTTAGAAAATACTAAGTATTTCAGTTCTAAAAGAGATTTTATTTTTTAACAATTTCAGGAAATTATGTAAGGATGAGAGTGACTGATGTAACAAATATCAGTCAAGCAATATTTTCATTGAGCAAATATTTTTTGAGCCTTTCAAAAATAAAATTAAATGTTTTTAAGACAGATGGCTTACTTCTTCAATAGTTAAAAAAGTGGGAAAATACTGATACATTGTTTATGAACAAAGCTAGGCCATAAAAGTGTATTGGTCTAATATTCTTTTGTCCCTATTGCTTATTCAGCTTTAATTTGCTTTTTTCCCCCATTTTGGGCCTCGTGCCATTTTTATGAAAGCTTTTACAATAATTTCCTAAAAGAAAAGATAATGCGTAGAAAAAAAATGTAGAATTCTACCTATTATGGAAAAGTGTGATAATGCTTTAACTAAGCAAAATCAATCTGAAAACAGGGAAGCAAATGAAAAATTGGAAGATGAAAATAAAATTGTAAAGCATTATTCAATTATGTAAAATCAAAAAATTCACAAAAACATTTGTGGAGTAAAAACATGATAAAACAGGTGAATTGACAAACACACCAATTGAAACAGTTGTATGAGCATTATTTTTTCAATCTGATCATTCTTTAGAAGAGTTTCATCTATTACAGGAAAGTTGTTATGAGAAGTGTAAAAATAAAAATTATGGATGAAATAATAGTACAAGCTAAAGACATAAAACTAATGGTACCAGAGAGAATACATGCTGTTATATACAAGCTTGTGGTTGCAAGAAAAATAAGACTGACAGGAAGATTTAGTTTATTTTGTTTATTGAATAAATAAAATAAACAAGTGAATGAAATATCTAGCCAGCTGACAGGTTTTTATCTGGTTGGCAGCAGTGGTTGCTTTGATCTAGTCTGACAGTGTGGTGCTCTCAGCCAAGATCAGTGATTCAACTGCCTGTGTGGCCTCCGCTTACCCTATTTATGTGTTATGACTTCAAACACCAGCTCTAGAAAATACTATTTGTGGAAAAAAAAATGACTGGTTGAAAAATAGACCTTTTATAACTGAGAATTTCTGGGGATTTTGAATAGACTATGCATGGAGCCTACTTGCAGAAGCCATGATTTTCTCAGTTTGACACAGGCTGTTGTTGAGTCAACATCTGGTAGCTGTTATTTTCTTCTGCAGTGTTGATGTCTGTCGGTCTGTGTTTTGTGTGTTCTAGTAGTTAGGTGTGTGAAGAGAAAAAATTTGATGTATTTTGCTATAACAATCCTAAAATATTTATCATCAAAGGAAGGTTTTAACAATGTAATATGTAAAATGTTTAAGAATATAAAATGATTCCATCTATTTAGAAAACAGCAATCAGAATACCATGAAATAAAATACATTTGGAAAGTTTTTAACGACCAGTTTCTTTAACCTTATTCTCTAGCGGATGGGTTTGATAATCAGAATTTTATTTTGATATCTCTCGACTAGAAATACATTTTATATTAAACAGAGTTAGATATATAATCACAGCTAACAATCCTAATACAGTCAATATTTATTCAAAAGAACAAATTAGAACATAAGTATCATTAGGCTTTTGACAAAAATGTAAAACAATAAAAATAAACACACAATCAAACAAATATAAAAGAAATTGTAAATATATAAATGTTTTATGAGAGAAAAAAAAATTAGAGCTTATAAATAGTTATTTTACAATGAAAGGTTCACAGACAGAGGTGAATGTGTTCTTTTTTAGTTTTTAAAATGCGTTTGTTTTACAAAATTTTGTCTTGTACTCACAAATTTATTTAGTGGCTTATAATCCTGTGGATTTATATTTTAGAACATGCAGAGCAATTTTAAATTTAAAGCCTTTCATATTTTATTTTCTTGGGGGGTGGGGTACAGGTCTCAAGTCAAGACAACTTACTTTGCAAAATCCAAAGAAAATCAAAGATACAAGGTCCATGACAGGTGGTCATATCTCATGATTTATTTCAGATAATTTAAGTCCTTCTTAAATAAATAGCTAGGTCTTTTGTCTGATAGGCATCACACAAGATCAAAGAGTTTTTCTTTCTTTATGTATCTATATTTATGTATTTCTAAACATTACAAATTCTGGGTTCCACATATCTTTGTGTAAGGTTTCTGAAAATTAATTATATGTCACATATTAAATTTTATCAAGGATGATATAAGTTGTAATTAAGAAGTTTTCTTCAATAGTAAATCATCATTGTCTAAAATTTTGGAACTTAGTGATTATGAGATGGAAAGGGAATCTGAGGATAATATATTTTTTGATTTTAAAAAGGCATTTTATACAGTATCTCATTATAGCTTACTAGGGGGGAAAAATGGGTGTTTCTAAAATAATATTAAATATTGTAAGTTATTTTTTATTACATAGAAGGATAAAAGTCAAAATTGGTAACAATTATTCTGAAACACAGAATATACCCCTAGTGTTCCTCAGGGTTCAGTACTGGGGCCATCATTGTTGAATAGAAATTAAGCAACAGGGAAATCAAAAAAGTAAACTAGGAATGCAATGTAACCATTGACTTTCATGCTTCATTTAAAGGTGACATTCATATTTTCTTGGTTGTATCAAGGGCAAATGGAATGATTAGCTAGATGGTGAATTTCATTTCAAGGGAAGCAAATTTTGTTTTAGAAATATATGAAACCATAATATGACCTTATATAGATTACTGTACACAGGTTCCAGCATTGTAACATTGTGATTGCAGCAATAATAAAGAAAGATGAGATAAATAAAAAAAAATAAAAAACAGGTAAGGATTAATCATAGAGAGATTAGAGAAATGAGAATTCTCCACTAAAAAGAATAATGAGAGGTGATCTAATTGAAACTTTCAAAATAATTTGCGGAATTTCTAATTATGGGATAGATTTTTTTGAGATTTTTTTCTCACAAATTAAATTTACTATCAAGACAGATGTTAAAAATTAAGTCTACTAAACAAGTGGAATTTCTTGGCTAATATATTTTTGAAATAAAATGCCTAATATAATGAAAAACAGTAATAGAGTAGACAAAAAATTAAATTGGATGATTTCAGAAAAAATGCTAAGAAAAAGAACACAAGAAGGGATTTTGGCGAATAATCAGTTAAATTTATAAACAGATTTGCAACTGCATATAGATTTTCTGTGCAAAGAGTCTCTTTCCTTTATGTTAAGGTTTATGTGAGAAGATGGAAGACATGGCCAAGGAGGCATAAAAACAAATGAATAAATAAATAGCAACTAAATACAGAATGTCAAGCAAAATTAGTTTATGTAGTACAGAAGGATAAAAATTTCAAGTAGGTAGTAGTCCTAACTAACTGCTGTTAATGAAAACTGACATATCTTTTTCAAAATTATTATTATTATCTGGCCCAGTCCTCCTCAATTTTTTAAGGGTCAGGTAATAAATACAGTTGCTATATCTTCTACAGGTATAATATCAACCACTTTTTTTAAAGAAATACAAATATCTTGTTTCCTTTTTTAGAGGAGGTGAGAAAGACCTTTTATTTCTATATTGTCTTCAGTTTTAACCTTTTTATTATATAATTATTTCTTGCTTTTCTTTATTACATAGGATACTTACATATCTACATACGGAATAGTTTCAATAGTTGCTTCTTTTATTGTCAATGTATGAGTGTTGGAGTATTTACCTTACACTACTGAGATCTTATGTTTCAACTTTCATGATCACCATAATATATCTCTGTAGCAAGAAAAGAAATTTACCTCCTGGATCAAAACATGTAAGACTATGCCTTGTGTGCCAAGCACTAGAAAATATATTCACTTCTGGAGGCAGAAGTTATAGTGGGCCAATCTCATCTCTCACGAGAAGAAATCTACAATGCATGTAAATTTCTATATGCCGGAACTTACATAAAAGAGCATGCCAGCAGGAGTGGGTGGTTGTTGTTCTTTGCGGACTGCTTTTTTTGACTGACAGAAGAAATGAGTTGACCAGAAGTATACTGAGAAAGGGCTACTAGTCACATGTGTTGTGATTTTTAGTCAACTGAGGCTACCCAACTGTCTGAGGACCGGGTTACTGCTCTTGTTTGGACTAGTTCTACAACAATCTCTTGCCATTCTTGTCTGCATTTTATGCTTGTGTTCAGCTTTCTTTTGCCTTTAGAAACTGGTTTACTGAAGTTTTTTTTCTGCAAATCCCATTGTACATTCAGTGCATGATGTGTCAATCAATATTGTTTTGTACCTGTTTTTTTTTACTTTCAGTGTCATTCCTTGGCTTGATATTCACATATGATATCAAATGCTATAGTGGCTTGTGTTTAATTACATTCTGGTCAATATGGCGTGTAACATGTACCAGGTAATTCAGTATCTTAAGTCGATTGCTGACAAATGGGAATTTTTTTCTTATTCTAAACATTGCTATGTGTGTGCTTGTGAGGGCCTGAGGATTAAATTTTCATAAACATCATGCAACCTTCAACATTAAAAGCACCCTTCTTGGGTTATGTAACAGCCATAGCCAGTAACTATTTTAGCAATTTTTCAAGGGATACTGTTAAATCTGTCAGTTGCAACTTATAGCTCTTGTCTTGTGGGAGGGATCATTTTTTTGGGGGGGGCTTGTCAATCACTGTCGAAGATATGAAGAATTTATAATTAATAATGAACATTAGAGTGTAATGTGACTATACAATATCATGCTTCTATGTTTCAAAGATATCAATATTTATCCAACCACTGGAATTGATTTTGCTTTCTTCTTCACGTAATATCTGTCATATAAACCAAAGCAAGATGATGATTGTAAGACCCTATGACACCATCTTGTTGGAGACAGAATGCGAGTCTATTTTCACATCAAAACACAACTAAACGCATACTTGATAAATTACATGCATAATACAAGTTTTATTAATCAATATCAATGTAGCAGGAAGATAAATTTTAAAAGTGAAAGGTTTACTTAATATGCAATAATTAATGATTCAGTTAATCAGAAATCTGTGTGGATATCATTGACTAACTAATAGCAAAATATTGTATTTTTGTATAAAAATAGATTTTTATGATATACTTCAATCTTTTCTTTTTTTAAAAAAAAACATTTAAGTTCTTTGGCAAGTGGCTTTCCTTTGGCAATTTTTGTCATTATTATCTAGACAGGTAATTTTATTAAGATTTGTTTTCCTTGGAAGCACAGTATTCCTTGAATGTTTTGGTTGATTGGTTTGTGTTAATAGCATGTCAACCTGTCTAGGGTTATTTTATGCATGGACACTAGAAAAACTCATGCCTAATATTATATTTCTATTTTATGTTTGATTGTTTTGTAAGCGTTTTTTTTTCTGCCACACGGTTATATGATATCAAGTATTTCTATCTAATGGAAATAATTTGCTCAGTTCTATCATTAATTTATACACAACTACATAGTTTCAAGTAACTATTCCTAATTAATAATATTCATCTGTTTGGAGTTATATAGTTTCAAGTAACTAATAATAATAATCCTTATTAAGCTTCAAGGAACTATTCTTAAAACAAATAATTTACACAACGTTACATGGTATCAAGTATTCCAATCTAATACAAATAATTTTCAAATAAATCTATGACACATAAATGAAAGTCAAACAAGTAATACCTCTCCGAGTCAGAGTAGACTGTCAACGAAGGGGTAGTCTACACTCCCATTAATTGAAATCTCACAAACGAATGCACTTTAATGTCATATCCAGGTCATCCCTTTTATTTGTGAAGTGGGTGGGGGGCTTACTACTCAGCAAGGAATAGAGTAAAAGGAATTCTAAGCCCCGTTGACAGGGTGACTGAATGTTTTGACACATCATAATCTATTTCATATTATTTCTCCTCTCTCTCACACACAGAAAAAACACACTTGCACATACTCACACTGACATACACACACACTCACAGACACGCTCTCTCTCTCTCGCACACACATTCTTAACTTAGAATAAAAGTTGCGTTGTCATACGTATATCCAGTCTTACCTTGCGTTCATTTTAGGTGGAAGAACACATCTTTATTTACAGAAACGATTTTTTAAATTCTAATTCGAAAGCAACTTTTTGTTTCCCCATTTCGTTTTTCAAATTTCGGTAAACTTAGCATATTAATTTACCTTAGGAATTATATAAATGCTTACGTACATTAAACTTCATTATTACTGAGACTTCATAAATACAATTGAAGGTAATCTCAAAATTTTTATAACATGTTTTTTAAGCGAAAAATATGATCATATGAAAAACTAACTTACTTTGAATCAAATTTCTATTTATGAGAATATTCAGTATTTTTCTCGGATAGAAAGATGGACTAATTTATGTCTAGGTTTGCTTTATAACGATGGGACTTGTATACCAACTCGTCGAGATAAGTAATTCCTAAAAGAAGAAAAAAAAAACAACAGAGCTTATTGAATGGAGAATATAACGTAACACGAAGAAAACAGTGAAATGAGGCAGGGGAAAAAAGGAGGTATAAGCCTTCGAAGAATCGTTCAAGTCTCATTGGGTGCTCTATCAGGTTGTGTGCTACAACTTATACAGCTTAATAAATAATTAATATTAGCAAAAGCGACGGAAGTTGTCATGACACGAAATGATTTTGCAATACACTTTTTAAGTTAATGTAACAATAAAAAAACTAATATTCATTCCCAATCGATAAAAACAGTTATGTTCATCCCTTAAACAGCTTAGATTAGATATACAACAAGGCCAGAAGTATGGGGTACCCACTGAGACTCAAGCTCACTATTAATGGTTTGCTAGTCTATTTTACAAACCAGTACACGACAGGAGGTGCCCACAGTTACTTATAATAGGAGCTACTTATTTTGAAAGCTAAGCTTAGTCGTGGGACAAGGCCAAAAGTATGGGGCACCCAGTGAGACTCACTAATTAACATCTGCAGTGATATATAAGAAAATGTAATATTTGACGTCAAAGTAAGTAAATAAATGAAAACTTCAAAATTTAATTTCACCAGTAAATGCAAATATAACAAAATATATTTTAATGAAAGTTCCTTTAATTGTGTCGGAAAAAATTCTTTATTGAAAACTTTGGTGGAAAATTTATTTATTTTTATTATTATTCATGTGATTTACCCTGTGCCAATTTTTATTTTTTAATAAATATTATCACACATTGAAGTTTTCATCATTTAAAAATCACTGAATAAATCTTTGGTACTTAAAATAAAATTTACCTGGTTTCGAGTTTGTTCTTTACGAATGATCTAATTTGGAAAGAAAAGAAAAATTACAAGCAACAAAAAAAAAAAAAATCTTTGTTTTGTTTAAATTTTAATACCATCTTCTTTAAATTGGTTTTCAAAGAAAAATTCAAGTGTCTTGATTTAATTCGCATTAATTTATCATTTTCAAAAATAAAAAAATTATGTTTCTTTTTTGTTGTTATTTAAAATATTACTTTAAGAAGTGAAAACTAAAATTAAGTAAAAATACTTACATTTACTAAGAATGAAAATTCCGAACAAATTTCTTTTCGAAAAATAAATTATTTCTTTGTTAGCAGCTGAAAAATGCTTCATACGATGATGATCCGAGTGATTTCGCAATTTAATTTTGTCTTGGGCGATTTAAAACTATCAAATAGACTGTAATTATTCCTATGCATTAAGTTGAAGTAAATTTCTTCTTCACTGATAGATGAGCTGTGATTTATTTGCCCTGCAAACGTACAGGCAATCTCTCAGAAGGAAAACAAAACAAAAAAAACAAGATGTCTGCAAGTTTCGTCTGCTTCTTAGGAATTAATTTCTTAATGCTTTTAATGTTACCGTTGAATTCTTGGAATGAATAGACAATTCTGACAAGTTTTTATCGAATCTGTAGATAAGATCGGTAATGAGTTAGATTGATCGATAATTAGTGAGTGATATAGAAAATAGAAAGATTGTCAGAAATAATAATGATACATACCTACATAATAAGTGAATAAGATTAAAACCACCAATTTGTGTGGAACTTGTGATGTAGTGAGGTTTAGTTAACATTGATATATTTCCATGTGGAAAAAATAAATTTTCAGATATTTTAAACCATTAATGAACTATTATAATTTCAACTAATACCCTTTCGTAATTAAAATGTGTCTACTGTATTAAAAAAATTAACAAATAAACAATGATTTCATTTCTTTGCAGTTTTTTGCCGATTCAAGACACTTTTTTTAAAGATTTGACATTTTTTTAGAGGTTAATAAGTGTTTCAGTTCTACATGAGATTTTATTTTTGCTTTTTTACAAATTTCAGGAAATTATATAAGCATGAGAGTGACTGACTTAAATATTTGTGAAGTAAAAATTTCATCGAGAAGGACATTTTGTCAAGCTATTCGAAAATAAGGCAGATGGCTTACTTCTTCAGTATTTAAAAAAGTGGAAAAACAATGCTAAGTCTATTGGTAAATTATATTATATCCAACCTAATACTTACTTTTATTTGTAAACGTTTTAGAAGAAAAGTGAACACGTAGCTAAGTCAATTTTCAATTGCACATATTCAAGTATTTATACACATATATACACCCAAACAAAAGCACAATTAAATTAACACTTACCTTAGGTTTTCATGTTCTCTTATCGAAAAATAGTTGACTCCGAAATTTTATTCGTTTTTTGTGCGAAACGTTGGTTACTTGAAGCGACGTCCTTTACAGGCCACGTCTTTCCATTTTGAAAAGTTTTTGTTGACTGCGTCTTTTAAAAATCGTCTGCTTATTGATTTATCAAATTAATATATACACAAAGACAGCTTTTTATCCTCAACCAATAAAAAACGTGTTTTTAATTATTCATAAAATTTAAGACTTGCAAGAAGTTTTATTAATTTTATTTATTCATTATTATTTATAATTATCTATTTATTTATATATTTCATAATTAGTTTTGTTTTATATTGCAAAATTATAAGGAAGGAATATTTATTTCTGACAGGTCATAGAAGTGTGTTGGTCTTATATTCATTTGTACCTATTTCTTCTTTAGCTTCAATTTGCCTTTTTCCACCACATTTTTGGCCTTATGCCATTTTTGTAAAAGCTTTTACAATAATTTCCTAAAAGAAAAGATAAAAATGTAGAATATTACCAATTATGGAAAAGTGTCATAATGCTTTAACTAAGCAAAATCAATCTGAAAACATGGAAGCAAATGAAAAATTGGAATATGAAAATAAAATTGAAAAGTATTATTCAAATATGTAAATTCAAAAGTAAAATTCACGAAAAGGCACAGAGAGTAAAAACATAAGACAGGTGAATTGACAAACACACCAACGGAAACAATAAGTGTATGAACAATACTTTTTCTATCTGATCATTTTTTGGGATTGTTTCATCCGTTACAGGAAACTTGTTATGAGAATAGTAAAAATTAGGAATGATATAGTTGTAAAATCTAAGGACATAAAACTATTATTATCCAAATTGGATCTTAGTAAAGAATTATACCAGATAGAAAACATCCGGAAATATTAACATATTTATCATCAAACGAAGGTTTTATCAATGTAATATGTAAAATCTTTGAAAATATGAAATCATTCCATTAATTTAGAAAACAGCAATCGTAATATCACTAAATAAAAAAGTTTAATACATTTAGAAAGTATTAACCGACCAGTTTCTTTAACCTTATTCTCTAGCAGATGGGTTTGTTTATCGGATTTTTAATTCGATATCTCTCAACTATAAATACATTTTATATTAAACGGATTAAGATATATAATCGCCGCTAACAATCCTTCTCATACAATATAGTCAATATTTATTCAAGAGTTAATTAGAATATAAGAATCATTAGGCTTTTGACAAAAATATAAAACAATAAAGATAAACACAAACAACAATATATATATATATATATATATATAAACCGAATAGGGACTTGTAAATAGTAATTGTACAATGAAAGGTTCACACAGGTGAATTGTTTTGTTTTGTTTTGTTTTGTTTTGATGTTGTGGGTTTTTTTTGTTTTGTTTTTAAAATATTTCAGAAATTTTTGTCTTGTACTCGCCAAGTCTTCAAGTGGGTAATAATCCCGCGGATTTTTATCTTAAATCATGCATGGCTATTTTCAATTTTAAATCCTATGACTTAATTTTTTTTCAACGTTTACATTTCAGAATTCGAAACGAAACTGACTTTGCAAAACCCAAAGGAAGTCTAAGATACAAGGACCCGTGACAGAGGGGAATAAAATTATCATTTCTTTCAGACAATTGTCTGGTCTTTTTAAAAAAAAGCAAAGCATTTTGTTTGATAGGCATTAAACAAGATCAAAGGGTTTTTCTTTGACCTTAAATGCTAATTGTCAAGCATTTTATTCGGGTAAGGGATGAGCGTTTATTTATGAGAGACTACCATGTGAGTGATAATTTATTTTTTGCTTACAGCCCTTTAATTAATTCTAAGAGTTGTCACACTAGCTATCAGTAGATATTTTATGCTCTAATAAACGAGTGCCCTTTCATAGAGAACAAGTGACAGTAAGTTTCTTTATTAAATTTTAATTCTAATTGCTATTATTTCATTATTTTTACTACTATGGTTTGCAAGTCTATTTAAAAAACCAGTACACTACAGGAGTGCGGGAGGTGCTCACTGTTGAATGGGTCGGCGAATGTGGCTAGCAAGGTCCCCTTAAAAAATATAGTTTAATGCAAGACCGCACCCTCCCCCCCAAAAAAAAACTTACGGCCTTGTGCCTTCTTGTAATTTATTTTACAAGAAATAAAGGGAGGTGTTCCTGTTACTATCAATAGGAAATAGTTATTTAATAAGTTTAGCTTAGTTGTGACAAGGCCAAAAGTATGGGGCACACAGTGAGAATGGAATTCACTAAATAACGTCTGCATAAATAAACCAGAAAATATAACTATTGACACCGGAGTAAGAAAATAAATAAACAAATTCTTTTAAAAATTTCATCTCACCAGCAAATACAAATATAAAAAATACAAAAAAGATTAAGTTTTTTTTTTCCTATTTTTTTTATTTACTTTCATGTTTTCAGATTAATTGTGCTTACTTAAAGCATTAAGACTGTTTTCCATTCAAGGTAGAATTCTAAAAACATTTTCCAAGCTTTATCTTTTCTTTAAGGACATTATTGTAATAGCTTTTACAAACATGGCATAAAGCCAAAAATGGAGGGGAAAAGCAAATTAAAGCTGAAAATGCAATAGGGACAAACGAATATAAGACCAACTTCCATGGTCTAGCATGGTTTGGAAACAATACATGTTTTTCCCTTCCTTAACTTCTGAAGAAGTAAGCCATTTTCCTAATCAACATTTTTACTTTATTTTCGAAAAGCTCGACAAAGTGTCAATCTCGATGCAATTTATTGCTTCACAAACATTTGTTAAGTCAGTCACTCTCATCCTTATATAAATTCCTGACATTTGTTAAAAATAATCAATTTATTTGTTTAGTTCATCTCTTGGAAGAAAAAAAACAACCCCCCAAGATGTCTGTGAGTTTCGTGGATTTATACTCAGATCCACCAGGGATATTTTCCATTAAATTTTCTTTAGGTTTGTTACTTTTGGTTTTTCTCAACTGAGTTGAGGGTCATAAACTAAGATTTCTTCAAGAAAATTGTCTGGTCCTTTTAGAAAAGCAAAGCATGTTGTCTGATAGGCATTACTCGAGATCAAAGTTTTTTTTTTTTTTAAACCTATGGTGCTTATTGCCAAGCATTTTATTGAGGTAACAGTTGAGTGTTTATTTATGGGAGCCTAGCATGTGAGTGATAATTTATCTGTTGCCGACAGTTGTTTAATTAGTTCGAAGGGTTGTCTCATTAGCTATCAGATATTTCATGTTGTTACAAACTACAAGCCTTTCCCAGAGAACAAGTGACAGTAAGTAAAGTTAGCGACCATAATCGAAGGTGACCCGAAGGCTCCCTTTTCGATAGCTACTACACTGAAGTGTAGAGGAGGGCGCTACTCCATTCCCTGGATTGCTCCACTTTACCTTGATCCTTGCTTTATAATGCTGAGTGTTAAGCAAGGTGGTATCAAGTACAATTTTTTGAGTCTTTGGTATGACTCGACGTGGGATTGAACCCCGGTCTCCAGGACCATTGGCGAACACTCTACTCATCAGGCCAATGAAGTTTCCTTATTAAATTTTAATTCTTATTGCAATTAACTATTATTATTTTTATGTATATATATATATTTTTATATATTTCTAAACATTAAAAAATTGTGACAATAATAAAAAAAAAGGAAATATTAATCTTCAATCGATAAAAACACTTTCATGTTTAACCCTTAGCAATAGACAGGAAAATAGTTATTTAATAAGCTTAGATTATTTGTGGCACAGTCAGAAGTTTAAGGCACCTACTGATACTTGAAGTAACTATGAATGGTTTGCTAGTCTATTTTACAAACCAGTATACTATGGGAGTACGAGAAGTGCTCACAGTTAATATCAATAGGAACTAGTTATTGACTAAGCTTAGCTTATTTATGGCACAAGGCCAGAAATAAGGGGAACACAATAAGACTGGATGTCACTAATTAATGTGTGCATCAATATACCAGAAAATATAACAATTAATACTAGAGTAAATAAATAAATAAATAAATAAAAACTTTTAAAATTTAATCTCACCAGCGAATACATATATAACAATAACAAGAAGATTTTAATGAAATTTTCGTAAATTTAGTCGAAAAATTCATTGAAAATTTTGAAGATATTTTTTGTGATTTACCTTTCGGTGATTTTGTTCTTTTTAGTTTTTCTGTAATTATTCAACTATCAAAATCAAATATACTTTGAAAAATTGTTATTCATTGAAGTTTTCATCTTTTAAAATCTATGAATGAATCAATTTTGTTACTTTAAACAAAATCTACCTGGTTTCAAATTTATTCATTAAGCATAATTTAATTTGGAAAGAAAAGAAAAATTAACAACAAAGTAATTTTCATGCTTAATGTTTGGTTTTTGGGTTTTAAATTTTTAGGTCATGTTTTTTAAACTGTTTTTCAAAGAAAAGTTAAAGTCACTTGCTTGAATTTGTTTATTATTTTCTAAAAGATAAAAACTTCCGTTGTGTTTTCTTTTTTGTTGTTTTTAAAATATTACTTTATTTCCCATTAATCTTTTTTTACAAAGAATATTCTGGAGAAAAGAAAACTGTAAAATGAAGTCAAAATACTTACATTTTCTTATAATGAAAATTCCAGATAGCTTTTTTTTCGAAAAATAAATTATTTCATTGTAGACAGTTGTAAGTTCCTTGATGATGATCTGAGTGACTTAGCAATTTAACTTTGTTTTTGGCGGTTCAAAAATGTCAAATAGGCTGTAATTATTCCATTGCGTTAAATTGAAGTAAATTTCTTCTTCACTGATGGATGTGCACCGATTTATCAGACCAGAAAAAGTTCAGTCAATTGATTTGGTCATATTTCAGAAGAAAAAAAAAACATGTCTGCTAGTAACGTCTGCATCTAATGAATTTGTTTCTCAATGTTTTTTCCTGTTGTTGAATTCTGGGAATGAAGAGACAATTCTAATAATTTTCATCGAACCTGTATTTAAAAAAAAGAAATTTTTTTTTTTACAAATATACAATGATTTCATCTTATTGCAGTTTTAGCGATTCAAGACACTTTTTAAGATATAGTATTTGTTTAGAAGACATGTCGTGGGGGAGGGTCAAAGTTCTATTGACGGACATGTATGCCGAAAAGGTGGGGGTATAGGTCCCTTAAGGGAGAAACTGATATTGTAAAAAGTAACTGGTACCTGTAAAGAGTGTGTGTGGGGGGGTCCTAAAATAAAGTAACCAAGCGAATACCCGATAGAATTTTTGTAATTTATCACTAGTAATTTTAGGTAGTTCTTAATCTTAACCAATAAACATAATTATTCTAATTTGCAATTAATTATTATTTTGAACTCCATAACTGCATCTATTTGCATGCCACAGTTAAATGTGTTGAGAAGGGAAAATTTTCGTATTTTGGTTTGGCGCGCAAATTTAATTCGACATTTAATTTCACCCAATCAGGATGACTTATTCTATTCAGCCCGGACCTTCATTTCCAGCGAGCAAATCGGATAAGCTGCCAAACACTCTCTCTTTGGCTGGAGAACGCCGACCAGTGCAGACGTCACACTAGCCGTTCTTCAATAGTGATGCTTTTTAGCTGGACAATGCCGCACAGTGCAGACATATCACTGCGGCTTTAAAATAGCAGCAGCAACATAGACACACACGAGGGAACCCATCTAATTTATGGATTCCTTATGAGGAATCCCCGTTGAATATAAATTAGATGCATTCAACATGCCTCGCACAGGCACAACTTTATGTCACCCCAAAATTGGCTATGTCGATCTGAGCGTAATCATGCTCTCGACACGCATGGAGATAACGCCTACTCTCCCCAAATACCAGACACGAAACTCACGATGACATCCAAAGTTCAATTCCTACAACTGCAACATATCTTTCGTCAAAAATGCAAAAAACACAATCCCTCACACGTCCAACGACACACGCTGCCATCTCAACTTCTCATAACTCAATTTCGTCTAAATACTCACAACCTTTCACGAGTCAAGCAGCACCAAAATCAAACCCAATATTCCATGCTGCAAATAAAACCTTATTCATAAAAATATATTTTGACCTTTGCCATCTTACTTCTTCATCTTCCTCCACCTTTAATTCTCACAACCTAGCGAGGTTGATAACAAAGGGAATTTTAAAAACAAACTGTTGACAGCTTAAGGTTATTGTTATGGTTTAAAAGCGATTTTTTAACCTAAATTTAGAAGTGGAATTCGGCGTGAAATTTGGCCGAAGGTTGGTAGCTTTTTGAAGTCACCCTCAGGTCGACTCAAACCCAGTTACGAGTACGCATGAATTAACCGGAATAATAGTAATAAAGGAGATCGTGAACAAGAACAGAACAATTACTAAAGGATTTACACTCCTATATTTAAAAATGGATGTTATGCCACTTGTTCCCGAAACAAAGATGGTGGACGTCGGTAAACTAATCAGTCTCGGGAACCTATTGGCAAGGAAAACCACGTGGTTAATGCTCACAACTACGTCCGCAACTTCAATTTTGTCCCACGTTTTTGGAGCCTACTGCATGACAAAGATTTCTATAAATACTCTCATCTTCCAACACTCATTCTCTTTCCATTGTGACTCTTCTTGCTTCCACTCTACAGGCCGTTTTTTTTATTGCTTGATTCACTTTGCAGCTTGATAGTAAAGACTCAAGACCAGAACAAGTGGATTTTACCTTCATCATTTCATTCCGTGTCGGCTTCTCCTGGCTGGACTGAAATTTCTGACCTGGTTAGAGCTTCAGATAAGTCCCCCCCTTTTTACCTTTAGTTTTTCTTATTTTTCCATCACCCTTTTAGTTTTTTAGTTATCCCATCATTTATGGCCGGCCAGTCAGACGGCTCGGCTATAAAGGCCTTATTCTCCCCCAATAAGGGTGATCCTCTCCCCCAGAAAAAGAAAATCGAATCACCCTCTTCCGAAAATGCCCCTCCCCCAGACCAAAAAAAATCACCATCTCCACACAAAATCCAAAGTGGAAAATTAACCTCCCCCGACAAAAATGCCCCTCCCTCTTACCATAATGTAAAATCACCATTGGTCAAAAATACCCCTGCCCCAGACCAAAATAGTAAATCCCCAAATTCTACTCCCATACCTCAAGACCAAAATGTTAAAACAACAGAAAATAGTTGGACAGCCCCACCGAAAATTGGTATTGCGTCAACTATCCAGCCTGGGCGTAAAGGTACAAGCCATAATGGCTGGTACCTCTTACGCTTTCTGGGATATATTGATACCGACCGTTGAAGAAGCTGTCGCCCTAACCAGAAAAACATTAGAAAACAAGGAATACTTTTTCCGAACTGAATATATGAGGCAGCGGCGGACCACGGTATCAGTATATGAGGTCCCTAGCTTCCTCAGAGACGCAAATGTAGCTGCTTTTATGCTAAAATTTGGTGATATCGTCTCAGCCACACATGACGGAATGCGTGGGGAATGGAGGTTCGACATTATGTTAGATGTTAAGACCTGCTACTCCGTTCCCAACTGGTTGGATGTGGAAGGGCGCAGTCTTCCGGTTATCGTCTCTGGACGTAAACCTGCCTGCTGGCACTGCGGCGAGATTGGTCACCTCTCCGCAATTTGCCCGGGGAAGAAGGCCCCGAAAAAGCCAGACCAGAATTCCCACCTGTTTCAACAAATAACGAAAAGGAGGCTCCCGTAGTCTCGCCCACATCAGCGGGAATAACCCCCCCCCTTTGTCATCTACGGTCAGCACCGAAGAGTCAGGGGCCGAGTGGCTGACTGTGGGAAAAGGTGGGAAGAAGATCCAACCTACGGATCTTCACTCCCGAAAGTCGTCCCAGGTGGGCACCAACAGTTCACCCCACTCACAAAGTCAATCCAAGTCCAACTCTACCAGTTTCCCTCCAGCATCCAAATCCTATGCCCAAACAATAATTTCCCCCAAATCTAAATACCCACCCAAAACTACCCCTAAACAGCCCACTCTTCCCAAGGCCAGGTCTTCAGTCCAGGCCGGGAGAAATTTGAAAAACTCATGGATTTTAAAAAGCAGCTGGACCAGGAGCCTAAATCCTCTTCACGACCAGAGCCCTCTCATTCCACCCCTTCATCTCCAAAGCAGCCTAGAATAATCAGACTACCTTCCACTCTACCTCAAAAATCCATGCCTCCTCTACTAATGACCATCTTGAAACCACAAAAAAGGGAGTGCCGTTAGATTCACCTCCCATCAAACCATCTCCACCAGCAACAGCAGCAACATCTTCACCATCTAACGCCCAAGAAACAGCAGCGGAGTTCATATATAGACAGCTCGGGGGATGAGGTCCCGAAACATCAACGTAAAAAGGATAAACCACGTCATCATTCGGGATCGAACATTTACCGGGTGGATGAGGGGGCCCTGGATAGATTCCACAAGGTCCAGCCGCAACTAATAAAAGATTTGAGGGTCCTCCACAATTTCAAGAAGGTAAATGGGCAAAATGTGGAGGACCCCAAAAAATTTCCTAACACATGGATCACCACCGTCATTCGCAAGGGCCGAGGGTCGGAAGGTTTGATGAAAATGTTGGGCGATGAAAACGAGGCCCTCGGCCCGATTTCATATTTCAAGGACGATCTTCATTCGTGTAAGGGTCTTGCTGGGAGGGTCCCTGTTGTGTTGCACTCCTCACTTTATAGGGCCGTAAAACTAACATATCCGCAGGACATCGGGGGTCTCGCTCATGACAGAGTCATCACGAATGAGATGGCCACAGGTTCCATGAGCTAGACCGTCGGCGTCCTGACCCCAGCCATGTTCAGTCCGGCCATTCATCCCCTGTAAATGTTCATGATGGATTTAAGGCTCGCTAGTTTGAATGGCCGCGGCCTGAGGTCAGATTCTAGAAGATCCCATTTACTTTTATACCTCCAGCGCCGCGGCATTGATATATGTTGTTTACAGGAGACTCGCTTTGACTCCATCTTCCGTGAAGGTATTCTGTCGAGGGACTATTTGTCCTTCTCAGCATATTTTGATGGTCGTTCCAGAGGTGTCACCTGGCTGATAAGTAGACGTCTGGACGCCACGCGTGCTCTTGTTCTTTCAGATCCGGCGGACAGACTTTGTGTTCTGGACGTTACCATAAAGGATAAGGCGTTTCGGCTGATTGGGGTTTATGGCCCCAATGCTACTCGTGAGCTCCCTGCCTTTTTCCGGCGCATCGAGCCGTACGTGACACCATCAAAGCGGGTAATTTTAGTGGGAGACAGGAACGCCGTCCTTGATCCCAATTTAGACTGAGGGACTATTAGTGCGGGTACTAATACCTTGGATGCCAGACATTTTCGCGAATTTGTCGAACGACTTGATCTTGTTGACAAATTTCGCGAAAGGCATCCAAATAAGATAGCTTGGACTTGGACCGGTAGGGGCGCCTTGGCCCAGCTTTACAGCTATTTGGACCGAGTCTTAGTTAGGCGAGTCAACCTAGATTATTTAGGTGGCCCAAGTTTTGATCTCTATAAAGATTCCGACCACAAATTCTTATGTGTGTCGATTAGGTTAGATAAGGCTAGAACTTGGATGTCTGGTTACTGGAAGTTTGGCTGAGGATGACTTCCGGAACCAGCTAGAACTAATGATAAAGCGGAAACTGACGGGGGCCATTATTGGAAATAGATGGTGGGTTAACCTTAAGGATAGCATTAGATCCTTTGCTGCCGATTATAGTAGGAGACTCAAGTTAGATATGGTAGCGGAGCAAAGATCGATTAAGGATAAGCTAGTAGGGCGGTTTTGGTGGGAGATAGTGGGCAAGTTAACATAGCTAAGGCCGAGCTGGCCTCCTTGCAAGTTATGGAGCACCAGGCTCTGGTTGTTAGGCCTAGGTTAAAAAGAATGTCATGCGAGGCGATGAATATGGCCCAAGAATTACTCAGGCATGCGGCTGATCGACATATCGCCTGTGTCACATCGCCGGACGGGCAACGTCGAATTACTAACGAAGCCATTTGTAAGGAGTTCCGGCAGTATTTCCTGAAGCTTTTTACCAGGGAGCCCGGACTGAGCTCTGCTCAGTTCGACACCTATCTTGCTGACTTCCCTTGCCTTTCGGCGACTAAAGCGGCTGGGTGTGAAGGGCTCATAAAGGAGGAAGCGCTGAAGTCGGCCGAGTTGGATAAGTCTCCCGGAATCAATGGTCTACCCTACGAAGTGTACTTGAAGTTGTCGCACATGTTTGTCCCCTTGCTGGCTACCATCTATAACAACTGGATGAGGCAGGGTTCCATACCCAGACTCTTCACTAGGGGTATAGTGAAGTTGCTACATAAGAACAAACATGGTGTGGATGGGATTAGTAACTTTCGCCCTTTAACGATGTTAAACACTGACTTAAAGATTTTGGCGAAGATCCTAGCAAACCGTTTGCAAACTGTCCCGCCTAGTCTGATTTGCCCCGAGCAGACTTGTGCTGTGAAGGGTAGGACTATCCAGCCTTCATTTGGTCCGCACGAAAGTCGACAGAAATGCCGCGCTGATCAATTTAGATCAGTCCAAGGCCTTTGATAGGTTTGACCACGCTTTTCTGGAGGCTGTCTTGCCTGCGGCCAGTTTCGGGTTGCATTTCCGCACCTGGATTCGTCTCCTTTATGCGCCCCCCGGAGTCATGGTAGAGGTGAATGGGGTAAGGTCGGAGCCTTTCACTTTGACTCGATCAATTCATCAAGGTTGCCCGCAATCGCATATGCTCTATATTCTTGCGTTAGAAACCTTTTTGCGCAAGCGAAAGGCGAATCCAGCCCTACGCGGCCTCACGTTACCTGGCTCCAGTGAGGTAGCCAGGTACACTGCATACACTGACGACGTCAGCGTGCTTGTAACGAGCAGTGCTGAGGTAGAGGAGGTGAGCAAAGAAATCGGAAGGTACGAAACTTTGACAGGGGCCAAGATTAACCGTGAAAAGTCCGTCGGTTTGCGGTTGGGCTCGTGGAAGGGCAGTGCTCTTCCCGGCTCCTTCATTTGGAATGACGGTTTGTGCAAGATACTCGGGCCTGATCTTCAATTGGAGAAAAATTGGTCGGAAGTACTGGAAAAAGGTCGTAACTGCGACGGAGTTGTGGCTACGTAGGCGGCTTTCCCTAAAGGGCCGGACTGAAGTGTGCTCCTCGCACATCTACTCCCTGGTTGTTTACCGACTTTCAGTGCTTCCAATCCCGTGCACCATCCTATTAAAGTTGGAAAGGATCCTTTTCCAGTTCTTCTGGGCTAAGAGGTTTCGTTTGATGCGACGGGAGATCTGTTACCTTCACTCGTCCGAAGGCGGTCTAGGCGTGCCGAATGTTGAGACGTGGCGCCATACTTTGCGTCTTACTTTACTAGACCAGATGTGTTCACAGGATACGGCGGCGGGTAGCTTCTGGAAAGAAGACGCTAACCAATCTTTCCCATCGCTAAGAAGTGTGCATTCCGCTGACGGGTTGACCCACCGGTTGCCCGGACGCGAGTGCCCCTTCTATCGCGAGTGTCGGCATGCATTGAAAGTTCTCTCTCGGCTGCAGACAGGTCTCTCTGACAGCCGGCCGTTTTCGAGTAGGGCATTATATCGTTGTTTAGTTAGAAGGCCGCTAGCGATGGTCTGATCGGCGAGCTCGGTGTGACGGGGGTGGAGGGTTGCTTGCTGTGGCCTTGGGCCCCCGGGATGAAGTGTCTCAATAACGACGAGGCTTCCCTCACCTGGCTGGTCATCCGGAATGCTCTCTGGGTCGACAAGAAATTGTTTTCAGCCAGAGTGCGGCCGGTGCGGTGATTTGGAGGAGTCTATTGACCACGCCATCTTTCACTGCCCGGTCGTGCGGCCGCTGTGCAAGCTTCTTGAAGGTTACATGGTTCGCATCCTCAAAGGAAAGTTTTTCGTCCTGGAAGCCAGTTCTGGTACCGAGGTTGAACAGACAGGAACATTATGTGTTTTTCTGCTTACTTGTCGTGATTTGGACGACGAGAAAGAAGGAACTCTACGAGGATGAGTTTTTTTTCTTGTCAGACCTTGGTGTCTTTCTTTAAACACTAAATCAAAGTCAAAATTCGGTCTGAGAGAAAGAGACTCTCTTCATTGGAGTTTGGCAAAAGGTGGGTGACTGTTACACGCTTGTGTCGCGTGGTAGGAGCCAGCCTTATCTTCAACCACGACATTACAGGGACGTAATGATCTTGAGTTACCGGAAGTGCATGACCACCCAGCCCGGGTAAGTTAGATTTTAGACCATTTTGTTTTTGTTTGTCCTAATTTAGTTAACTTAGCTAGAGTATGTGAGGTCATTGGCTCCTTTTCTTTTTGTCCCCTTCTTTTGTTTTGCTTCCCCTTCCCACCCCTTTTTTAGATGACAGGAATTGGAGTTCTCCAGGAGTGCGACGGAGTGCTTATCTTTATTCGTTGTTTATTTATTTAATTATCACTTATTTATCAATTTATTTATTTATTCTCCTTCGGCACTATTTTCGACAGGTTAACTCCTCTTTCTGCCATTTTTAGTTTGTTGGGGGGACCCCATACTAACCATCATTTTGTGTAAATATTTTGTTCATTTTTCGTTTTTAAGGGAAAATGTGTATATTTTTATATAGCTTTCTTTGGTTTTTAAATTATTCCCCTTCCCCTCACACTGTAAATATGGGAATAAGGTTAGAAGTCCATGAAACACTAGTGTTGTTTTGGTGAACGTAGTTTGATAGTGATATGTTTAACTGAGGTATTACGGTGCTTTTTATTTCGGAGATATGTATTGGTCAGTGAATGAGTCTAGTTAAGTTAGAGTTTAGGATAGTGGTGACCGGCCTCCCCCCTCCAATTTTAGGCCTTGTGCCGTATTTGTAATTTTTTGTTACAATAAATAAACTTTCCATTGTGACTTCCAGAGAGAACACTCTCACTCTCTCCATTTCGACTAACAGAGTCAACACACTCTTCCTCTTTTTTACATTTGACTTCCAGCAGTCAACCGCCACGAAAATGTATACTCTCTGCAACCATTCACTTCCTTGTAATACTCTTTCGGTGATACTTTTTCCAGCCTCGAACACAGAAATTTCGTCGAACCACAGAAAGAAACAAACAGTAGAAATACTTAGTCACAACGCATAGGACACTTTTGTTAAATAGTCCTTTTTTGTAGTATTACTGTTAGTCACACACACACACACACACACACACACACAGAGGAATATTTAACGAACAGTATTAGAACACTAGTAATATTTAGAAATATTTTATTGAATGTATTGTTGATATATGAATTTTAATTCGTTTATACTGCTTTGTTTTATATGTTCTTTTTGTACGCTTCGTTTCACACATATTTACTTCAGATGCCTTTTTCAAATAACAATCACCCACAACAACATGTCCCCCTACAGTACAGACCAAGTGAGAAGGTAGAAAGGGGCGCGGTGTGTAGCTCCCAAAGCCCGGAGCTTTATTTACCTTGTACCAAACAGCCCTGAGTAGAGAAAGCCGTCCAAAAACGACGTTGTGAAGAAAAAGAAACATAATCGCTGTAAGATTTCCTTGTACCAAAGAGCCCTGTGTAGAGAAAATGAGAAAGCCATCCAAATACGACGCAGTGAAAAACAAACATAACTGCCATTTAAGATTGCCTTGTACCAAACTGCCCTGAGTATAGAAGACAGAAAATAGACTAAGCCTTGTACTTGTAATTGACGGTCTCTAATAGAATTTATCGTTCATGTGAGAACTTTGAATGTAAAAACTTTGAACGTCATTTTTTTTATGTATATACTAAATGTTTTTGAAAAGCTGTGTTTGTACTGTTTCTGGGAGTTGACTTTTTTACTTATTAAATTGTGCAGTGACATTCGACTACTTGCTAACCGGTGACTCCGATTAACGAAGGTCTCCAAGAAGAAGAAGTCCGCAGCTGAACCAGAGGAGACGCCAATGGAGACTATTGTAAAACTCAAGAGGAGAAGGGATAGTGGAGAGGGATCTTCCAAAAAGATCTGCCCCAACACTCCTCCCTAAAAAGACCCCTTAGAGGGCGCATCCTCTATGGTGCCACAACCTCCCCATTACCAACCTCCCAAATCCTGTCAACAACAACCTCACTTTCAACAACAAACAAGTCTCCCTCAGACTCCATCTCTACCCTCACTTACACTCTCCTCTCCAGAACTCTTCCCCAAAAACCGGTCTCAATCCGAAGTGAGACCCCTCTCCCCCACTACAGAAAAACTAACCCGGCGAAGAACCAAGTCGGTCTCGCCGGAGATGAACGAAGAGAACGTTAAAAAGGCAGTGGCTTTGTGCTCATTAGGTCCGGAAGCAATAGGTAACTTCCAGGATTCGAAAGGCCCTGAAGCCGCTGCTGGACTTCAAAAATATCAAAGAAAAAAGAGTGTCCAATCTGTTAAATTTTAGGGGTGCACCCATGGTGACCACCTTTGTCCACTCGGTTGGCAGCCGAACCCATAACATATGGAAGTTCTTGGAGGAGGCTAGCCAACTTAGGGCTGGCGTAAGGCTGGCAGAGTTGCAGCACCCCTCGTTAAACAAAATGTTTGTTAATTGCGCAGGGAGGACCCCTATTTATGTTCACCCTTCTTTTTATAAAGCTCATAAAATGCGTTTCCCTCTTGATGTCGGAGGATTGTCTAGGAATGGCCGAGTAGCCGCTGAACTCGGCACTAGTTCCCTGAGACAGACCATCGGCATCTTCACCCCCGAGGATTTCAAGCCCATCGTCGACACTGAGTAGGTAAGTGGGTCAGTATGGCTCTAAACCTTGCCAGTTTGGATGTGAGGGGACTGAGGGACCCAAGCAGGTGTTCGAACTTGCTTGGTGAACTCTCGAACCTCGGAGTGAATTTTACTGCAGTGCAGGAGACCCACTTCATTTGCGTGGTGGACTGTTGGGTGCTGGAGGGCGACTTTATCAACTTTTCAGCATTCGGCAGCCGCTCCAGGGCAGGCGAGGCGCTAGAGGGTTGGGAAGGTATGAAAACAGCCTGATCGACTTTTTAGCCGAGTTCGATCTTATCAATAGTTTTCGTCTGGATCACCCAGGGCGGGAGATGTGGTTGTGGATGGGTAATTTGCCCTCTGGACAGGTGCAGACGTATCTGGACAGAGTGTTAGGAGAGCTGACACGGATTTCGTTAGTTGTCCCACGTTCCACAGGATAGGGCTGGCTGACCATAAACTCGTTAGGGTCAGTCTGCAGCTAGTTAATAGGCCTAGTCTGGCTAGTTACTGGAAGTTCAATACCCCCTTATTGGAGATAAGGGACTTCCAGGAACGACTGGAAACCTTAATTCAGCGAGCATTAGTGGGGTGTGTTTACCGGGAATAGGTGGTGGGAATCCCTTTATAGGATTAAGGACCTTGCCATCAAACATGGCCAACAGCTCCAATTAGATAGGGCCAAGAAGGTGAAGTCTTTAAAGATAGACTCTCCCGGGCGGTGGAAGGTGGGGACTCCCTAGCCATAGCTTGGAGGGACCTTGAGCATGAGGCTAGCGAGCGTTACAAGGTCTTTGTAGTTAGACAGAGGTTAAAGTGAGTTTCCAATGAAGCCGTGAGATACAACACATTTATGTGTAAGGAAGAGTTACGTAGATATGAGATATACCCCTTCGGCCGCCCCGAATACATCAACTACTTAAAAACAAGACTATTCATGGCCCGTAATTCATCCAGTGGGTCCCGACAGGGGCATCACACATTTCTTTATGGCCACAAGAAATACAACCATGGGAGTGGAAGAAAAGAACAAACGAACAATATGGACTTAGGTCAGCTCCATGTGCAAGAAGGGTAGTTTTGTGACACTTTTTTGTACAGCTTTTCGTGCATCTTATAGACTATCGCTGGGTGTGTATTTTTCGCGAAACTCCTACAGAAGCCACTAGGAATGCCAACTCATCTTTGACTGTCTTCCTCACTGCCTCCTTCTGGTGACCTTTGTCCACTCTGGACTGCTAACTCATTTTGACTGGCCGCTTCTGCTGTCCGTTCTTGACTGCCTCTCTGCGTCTCTCTTCGCCAACTGACCCTCTCTGGATTCCTTTGCCCACTGACCCTCTCTGGGTTCATTTGCCAACTCCTCTTTGCTCCCCCCTTTCCAGTCTTGTCAGAGATTTCGAGCTCAGGCCTTTGTCTGGTTTCACGCCAAAACAGACAAAGGGATCGTCTGCCTGGCATACCACCCACATAGTGCCACAGATACACCGATCGGTACATCGAGTACGTTAAATCACCGGACGGGCGCATGCTGCGGTCAAACAATGAAATGCGCGAGGCTTTTTGGGCACATTTCCAAGATAGCTTTGCCTGCTGCCCTGACCTCCCGGTCCAGGAGTTTCACAACTATTTAGCTAACTTCCCTCGGGACTGGATGGTCTACTCTACAAAGTGTACTTGAGGATGTCGCACATATTTGTCCCTATTCTGATGGATGTGTTCAACCATTGGTTTGCCCAGAGAGCCATTCCTGGTAGCATTACTAGGGGCATGATCACATTACTTAAGAAAGTTGGCAGGCATGTTTGGGAGGATCTAGATGACTACAGGCCCATAAATCTGCTTAACACAGAGTTAAAGATTTTGACCGGGGTCTTAGCAAATCGTTTACAGCTTGTTATCAGTGATCTAATTGGACCGAAACAGAACTACGCTGGGAAGGGAAGATTGATCCAGGACAACTTACATCTGGTTCGCGAGATCCTAGAGGGGACAGAAGACGATGCCGAAGCCTCGCTGATCAATTTAGATCAGTTCAAGGCCTTTAATAGGGTGGACCACCAGTTCCTGGTGGTAGTTTTGGAGACCGCCGGATTTGAGCCGGAGTTCCACAAATGGATTAGCATTCTGAACCACAATCCGCAGACGGTGGTGCAGATGAACGGGAAGCGTTCAAAGGCTTTCGTGATCGAGCATTCGGTCCGACAGGGCTGCCCACTTTCTCCTCTTTTCTATGTCCTCTCTTTGGAGCCCCTGCTCCGTAGGCTTAGAAATGAGAGGGCACGTCCGGCCCTGTGTGGAGTTTCTTTAACTGGCAGCGTCCGAGTTAAGATCTCTGCGTACGCCAATGACATCACTGTTTTCATGTCCAGCTGACTGGACATATTGGCAGTTAAGAAAGAGGTACTAGAAGGTGGCAGGTGCCAAGGTTAACTTTGACAAGAGCGAAGGTTTGCAGTTGGGTGCTTGGAGGAAGGTGTCCCCCTGTCAGGGCCCTTTCGCTGGAGTGACGGACCTATCTGCATCCTCAGGGTGTGGTTCGGACCAGACCTCCAGCTGGAGCAAAATTGGTTGGAAGTAGAGGTTAAGGTAGAAGCCCAGGTGCCTGGTTTCGAAGGCGGTTGTTCTTAAAGGGCAGGGTGGAGGTGAGCGCCGTGTACATCTTCCCCTAGATCCTTTACCAGTTGTCCATACTACCTCTGCCTAGGGATCATGGGGTGGTGCTGGAACAATCCCTTTCCAAAGGAGTTTGGAAAGGTTGAAGCCTGTTGGTCTGTAGGCAGGTCTGCTGTCAGCATCCTCGAGAAGGGGTCCAGGGATGACTGACCCCGAGAGCCACTAGCTCGCCAAGAGACTGGCTTACCTGGGCCGATCTTAACGACGAAGACAGTGTCGGGTCCCAAGGTGAGAGAGGCCTTTCCTCACTTGAGATCCAATCCTGAGGCTGAAGGCCATTGTAGGCTGAGGGACAGAACACTGTTTTCTAATGAGTGCTGAAGGCCTATACGAAATCTTCCTCGGTCCAGTGACTTCTCATGGTCTCAAAAGAAACTATATCATGGGCTTGTGGAGGCCTTTTTTTATGATCCTCTGGAGAAGCGGCTTGGCTGGTTGCTGGGAGAGATTCTCTCCGAATGGATTTGGGCGCCAGGCTCAAGCTTCTTGAACAACTCTGAGTTTTCACTCACCTGGCGGCTCGCCCGGAATGTGTTGGCCCTCAACGACTTGGTTTACAGAGCATGCTTGGCAGACATGCCTGATTGCCCCCAATGCAGAAGTGGTTTAGAAGAAACAGCTTTACACACCTACTACTGCAAGCGGGTATGGCTGTTCTGGAGTCACGGTACTGCTCGACGTTGGTTACGTCATAGACAACGTTGTACCTCCGTATAAGGGTGAGATGCGTGTGATATTTCTCAGGATCCTGGATGTAGTTCGAATGGTGATTTGGGTGATGCGAAACAAGGGATTGTATGAGGGTGCAGACTTTTCTCATCAGGATCTGATCTTGTACTTTAGGCATCAGCTTAGGGTCAAGATTAGATGCGATAGAAAACGCTTGGGCTGCATTACATTTGACAAAAGCAGGGTGTATGCAGCGAGCCTTGTCATATGAAAGGGGGCAGTGTTGGAGTCATCCTTCCCTCCTCTTTCTGCGCATGGCGATGATGGTCCGAGTCGTCAGGGACTCCACCCTGGGTAAGTAGGATCTTTTGCATTTCTTAGACCTCCTGACCCCCTAGTTAGTTGTGTAAGAGATGTCATCTTCTCCTTCAGTTAGTTGCTAGACTTACAAGATCCTCCCCGTTCCCTATTCTTTTTCCTTCCTAACCACATGTCAGCCCCTTTCTGAGGATCTTGAACCCACACTACTGTATTCCATCTTGTGCTATCTCCCAACCACACCCTTCCCCTTTCTGTTTCTTTTATCCCAATAAGGATAGGGCCCTTCCCCTATAGGGACAACCTGGTTTGTTTTTCGGTCTACTCTTAAGGCCAGAAAACAGTTGGTTCTCCACACCATAGAGGGGGTATGGGAGGAAAACTAAACAAAGCGAAGAACTAGGGGCTTGCTTCGCCTTTGCCACGGGTTGGCCTGGTATTACTGTACCTCCAGGAATTAGCCCAGTCTCCTGCCAGGGAGACAAAATTTAAACCAAAATCAGACTCTTCCCTTCCTAAGTCTCTTAATCTGAATGCATCTTACCTTTAAATTATACTGATTAGATGCAAATTTCTTTGTAAGCTTTTATTGAGCTCTCAGCTTGACATATGAAAGACTCCAAAGTTTTCAGGAAGGGTATTTATTTGTTTCTTTATGTTACACTCGGTTTTATAAATGTCAGTTGTCAGCATGTGATCCTTTTTATTTGATATAAATAATGAGTGGCTTCACTAAAATGGTATATTATCCCTTAAAATAGATTGGTTTTAAGAATGAAAAAGAAAATCTTTTTAGTTCTTACGTATTTGCATATAGATGCATATTATAAGTAGGTTACCCACACACTTTAAGATACCTTCATTCACTCTTACTTGAAACTTGTTTGTCAAAATAAATATTTAAAACACCTTGTCCATGGGGCTTACAATATGCTGACTGTATCTCCTGCAGAGAGGTAAGGCCTCCCCTTCAAAATGTGGTGTGAGGCACCCCTTCATTGTCATTACACCCAAGTCCACTGAGCTGGAAATGTGGTACCTATTAGGGTTCCATCTAAAGATCAAATAGATCTGTTTGCTAATTATTTGTATTGGATAAGAATACTTGATTATCATTAAACTGTACACTTCCTTAACCTCTAGGCAGAAGAATTACCTCTGCTTGTAGCATAAATTATTTTTTTTTAGAAGAACTCCTCTTTGACATCACTCTGAAATTAAAAATTTTAAAGGAAGAACTGACATTGTCTGAAAACATTTTTCTTTCTTTTTGTTTCACCAGAAAGAGAGAGAGAGAGAGAGAGAGAGAGAGAGAGAGAGAGAGAGAGAGATTAACTGATGACCCTGCAAGCTGATTTAGATGAAGAGAAGCTATCATCCATCATCCAGAGAGGATAGTACCAGTAAGCAGATGTGATCAAAGAGAGTAAGATGACTGAAGAAGATGTCTTTCATCCAACTAATCATTCTCTGTCTAACCAAAGTAATGAATAAAATGAAAACTTAACCAAGAACGAAAAGGTTTGACTTTGTCATTTTGTTAGAGGCACGACAAAAATCCTATCACTAGTTTATCATTAAGCAGTTTATTACATTGATATGACATGTTAAAAAAGTGAGTTGCATGTGGGTTTTTTTTTCAGGTATTTTTAAAAGGTGTAAATTCCTCAGAATGAAAAAAGGTCATGAGGAGCTATTTATGCAAGAGAGGGTGATTTTCAGTTTTAGTATATATAAATCTGTGAATGGATGTTACTTGCCATATCTAGAGTTATAATGGGTAGGGAAAAAACAATGAATTGTGAGTAGCAAAAGTGGCTATGTAAATCAATGGCAGAATCAGTTGTTCAGTTTTTGGTCAAGTGTTGAGCAAGCATATTGACTGAAAGAATGAACAAATGGAGGAAAGAAAGAAAAAGAGGTGAGTAGTTATCATTCATGCAATACTTTGCAACCTACTTACACCAAAATACCTCCAAACTTTCTATGATGTACTCTACTTAAAAATCAATAGAAAAACAAAAAAAAAACAAACAATGAATGAGTGATATTTACAATAAGGAAGTGGACTGGGTGGAAAAAATAAACATAAGACCTCTAAAAGAAAATAGAAAATAAATAGAATGTGGCTAATTTAGTTGACTCCTTATCACTTTTTCTAAGAAAGATCAATACCTTCAACTATTTTATCAAAATCACCATTTGAGTTAAGGCTGGGATCATGAGAAACATGATCTGTTTCTCACCATGGAAAATCAATGACATATGCCGCATCAAACTGCACTAACTGAATACTGGGAGAACTACTGACCAATTTTGGTTTTGAAGCTGAGTGCAATGTTGATGCCTTCAAAAAGAAATAAAGCAGATTCACTGATATGGATAAAAAGAGAGTTGGCTGACCATCCAAGAAGAGGCAGAATAGGGAGCAGTTGCAGTGTGATATATAGGAAGCACAGAACTGAAGGAATAGCACTGTATGCCCCTTATGGGAGTGGACAGAACATTGTATCTGATATGAAAAGTTACCCCATAGGCCTAAAAAGAGGAGGTTAAAAGGGTGGTCAAAAGCTGTGTTAGATGTCAGGCAATTGATCCTGAACCTAGTGAGCACAACCTCTTCTCCTTGGTGAAATTGGAACAACATAAAGTTGGCCATCAACATAATTCACTATCGTGGAGGGACATATTTAACAATAGCTGATTGTGGACCAGGATGACTTACAATATGGAAGGAGTTGTCAGTGGAGACACTGGCTGTAGTTTTAGAAGAGCTTGAAGTACAAGGACAAGTAGAAAAGGTTATGATGGACATGGTGTTTCAATCAGAATTCCTCCAAATCAGGCTAGAGAAGTGGAATATTAGAAGATATTTCAGGGCTGTATACAGGCCAGGTGGAAATGGGATTGTGGATTGAAAGCATCAGATCAAAAAGGCTATAGCAGCAAAAAGAGGGATATCTCCTGTGGAAGCAATGTTTTAGTACAATATAGCACCCAAGGTTGAACATTGCCCAGTTGGCTGGGGCTGTAGAATACACCAACTGCACCTCTGCAGAGGGGTAACACCCTTCAATGAGCATCCTTGATATGACACTAAACAATCTGTTGGTGAGGTTCCAGTGCTATTGGGGCTTTGGGGAATATGGAGCACCCCTTCATTGCCATTGCTCTCAGGTCCGCTCTGGCATGGTATGGTAGCACCTGATAGGGCCCTATCTATGGGTTAAATAGAACAGCATACTTATGCTAAACTGAATTGTTTGACTAAACTAAATAGCTTGAAATAGAAAGGTTTTTGACAACTAAACCATACTTTCATTTAAACTGCATGCTTATGCTAAACTGAATTATTTTAAATGGACATGTTTTTTGACATTGAAACTATACTTACACTAAACTGAATTGTTTAATATATAACTGTTTTGACATTTAACTGTGTGTGAACAAAATCTGTACTTATACTAAACTGAATTAGCTAAATTAGAACTGCTTGACTAAAACAAATTACTTGAAATAGAAATGTTTTTCACAATTAAATGCTAAACTGAATGGTTTGAAATAGAACTATTTTCATAAAAATGGATTTGGTGTTAAATAACCTACAAAGGTTGATATGCCATAAAACCCAACCAACCAAACCAAGGTTGAACAGATAAAAGAGACATTGCTCCAAAGGTCTCTCCTTACTAATGGAGACATCTGAGAGATAAATCACCAAATAATAAAGAGGGAGTGGGCCACAGCAGTACAAATTGGTTTAAAAGTTTTAGTGAAACTACCAAATGCATATTCAACACAATAGTGGATAGGAATTGTGATTTGTGTGCAATCACCAAATTTATGGCTCATAGTATGCCACAACATATTGTGGACATAAAGTGTATTCATCTGATGAAGATAAGCTTAGATGGAAATGTATTGACATCAATACCAAAATCCCAAAGAGCGACATGCCAAGCATGGACACATGATTACATCATATGAAAGTGGTCTTAAATGTGAGTGGGGAGCTTTATTTATTTATTTCATTTATTTTTTTTTATTGAAAGAAAAGGAAATTCTTGATCATCTATAATGGATGTTACCTGTAGTTACAGAATGGACCTTTGGTAATATATAGAGTTAGATATGTTTGTTGACCATGGGGTTGTGTGTATATATATATATATATATGTGTGTATTAAAAAAAGCATCTAAGTTAACTGTGTGTGTGTGTATATATATATATATATACACAAGCATATTTATGAGCATGTGTGTAAGCTTATGTTGAGTATATGCTATGGATAGATGTGTGTGCATGTATATGAATATCACAGTACACATGAGTAGGTGTAGGCACGTATTTGTGTGTAAATATGTGCATAGTTATGTATCTACATAAGTTTAAGGATGTGTTGAGTATGTATGTTTTGGACATGGATGAGTGTTTGTGTGGTGACTACTCTTTCACTTCTCCCAGTCTAAGTGGAGATGGTCAGATAAGGTTGAGAAGACTGGCCACGTTGCAACTTGAGAATTCAATTTTACATTCTTTTTTTTCTTTTTATTAAGGGCGTTCTGGTAAAATACTGTCTGGCTATATTTTTATATCAAATCTATTGGTGGCCTAGGTCAGGAAGTAGGGAAAGATTTACTCCCATATATATATATATATATATATAGGTGTAGTCAGTTGGTTAGAGAGATCCAACTAGGACAAAGTGACACTACGATCCATGTCATGTCAAGTCTGAAAACTGAGCAGTGGCAAGTCAGAATTTGCACTGCACATGTGGGGGTGGGAGAAGAACTAAGAAATGGTTTCAAATTGGCATATATCCCCATCTGTGAGTAAATCCAGTTCTTTGTTTTCTCATGTGACACAGTCTCAGGTTTTGTACACCTTGATTGGAATCTGCAATGATATCAGCATGGGTTACATAATGAGCTATTGCACGTGGTAGTCAAGGTGCCTCCATTACACTGCCTTACTCAGAGTTATAATGGGTGGAGAAAAAACAAAGAATTATGGGTAATGAAAATGGTTACATAAGTTAATGGCAGAATCAGTTGGTGACTGCTTTTGGTCAAGAGTCAAGCAAACATATTGATAGACATAATGAACAAACAGCAGAAAGGAAGTATCACCTGAAAGACAGAGAGGAGAAAAGAAAGATAGAAGGAAGAAACGTGTGAACATCACAAAATCTGCTTTTATCCTCATAGACTACAATCCTTTGGTTGCTTTTGCAATAGATAATACAAAAATATGCAACAGAATCCTTGGATCTCATCAGATCTTTAATTGATGCCGTCTGTGATGATGATAACGTCCTGAAGGGTGGGCCTTGTAGGCTGACAGAGGCCCTGGAGATAGCTAAAATAGCAAGAGGATCTAGGAAAGGATAAGTAACAACAGAGACCAAGGAGCACAAAGATCCCGGGGTTGGAAGTGTACAGAGAAAAGCACCAGAAATAGGATAGTGAACATAAAAACCCCTAAAGATGCGAAAGAAGATTGGAAAGCTGAGGACGATCATGACTGGAGGATGTTTTGGCCACAAGGCAAAGTGGCGCACAGATGCGGTGGATAGGAGACTAAGGATTAAGAAAATAGACATCCTAGTACCACCCCCGAAAAGAATAAGCGATCAGGAAATGACAGTGGGACCCCTTTAGAGAAGTAAAAGGCATGGTGGCTCCAAAAAAACAAGACCTCTGAAGTGCTGGTCCTGTGGTGTGGCTGGACATTTCGCAGTCAGCTGTAAATGGTGTAAATGCTGGCTATGTAAGCCAGCTGGACACTTAAGAAGGAATTGTCCAGGAAGAGAAGGTGCTGAGAGGAAGGGAAGAAATAAGGGGAACAAGAAGACCAGTCCCCACCCTACCCAAGAGACGTTGGCCTAGGGTAGCGAACGATGAGCCCCTATTGCCTGCACTCATGTTGAGATTGAGAAATAGGGATAGCCAACAGGGAAATAAAAATAAGGGAAGGCCGAGGAATAGGAACAGAGCCCAGATATTTCAGCTATTTAAAGAGAGGCCGAATTTTACATGTAATGTGTTGATGGGGCACAAGACAGTAAAAGCATTAGTGGATACTTGAGCGTCGGTCTCCTTAATAAATTCTAAGGTGTTAGGAAGTATGGAAGATTTTGCTATGGTTTACCTGGATGATATTGATTTCTAAGACACCTGTGGAGCACTCTGAACACCTACAGAAGGTATTCAATCAGTTGAGGAAGCATGAATTGAAGGTAAAATTGTCGAAGTGTCAATTTGTGAAGGACGAAACCAAGTATTTGGGTTTTGTTATAAACAAAACGGAAATAAAACCTGATTTACATAAGGTAGAAGTGCTGGAGCCCAAGACAGTGAGAGAGGTTTGTGGCTTTCTTGGAGCCAGTGAATATTACCGGCACTTTGTTCTTGCGTTTAACAGATTAGCAGTACTTGATAGCCTTGACGAAAAGGTACACTAGACTTAAGTGGATGGAGTATGGTCAGCGAGCCTTTGATACTCTTAAGGACCAGTTGACAGCAGTACCCTTTCTAACCAACCCAAACTTGAATAAGCCGACTGTGATTTACACAGATGCCAGTGATAAATGTATTGGTGCAGTACTTACTCAGCCTTGTCCGGATAAGAATGGACGAGTGCCAGGTATATCTGAGGAAGGACCTATATAATTTCTGTCTCATAGACTATCAGAAACCCTTCAGAGATGGCCAATAATAGAAAAAGAAGCATTTGCTATTTTATATGCAGTCTAAAAATTGGACTATTACTTGAATAGAGCTGTGTTTACAATTAAAACTGACCATAAACCCCTCAAACATTTATTGGAGGTGAAATGGACAAATAAGAAGATTCAGTAGAAGGCATTGAAGCTTAGTGGCTATCAGTTGTCACGTGATAGCTCATGGAGATGAAGAGGTAAGACTAATACTATCCTCCGGTTGAATTGACAGTATCAAGCCGTCAAAAAAAGTGACCGTTAAGGAAGAATGTAGGTCACAGAGGGGATAAACAGATGTTGGTACTTAGTGACCTCAGGTCACCGGACATCGGAAGGGGAAAGAGAGAGAAGCCAAATGATTGGCTGGGACCCCAAAATGGAAGTGGGGCTCCCTTCCCCTCAGCGGAAGTAAATAGGAAGAAAGTCAGTTTTTGAGCAGGGTTCATAGCGGGCAGATGAACCATAGCCACTTTACTCCGGGTTGAAGACAAAAGATTAACTGAGACATGAGAGACCCGAGTCCCTCAAGCCAGTACTAAAAACAGAACAAAGTCTATTAGCCCGTAAAAGAAGAACGATTCTCCAGTGGAAACCCGTCGAAAATAAGATAAGTAACTTTGGGGACACTTTTCCTTTATACCCAAATTTCGTTTACCACTCTCTCTCTCTCTCAATTCGAAGAAGGATAAAAGCCAAGAAAAGACATTGATATTCATGGACTGTCCAATTATATGTTTTTAACACTCTGAACGTGTATATATAAGTAGTAAAGGAATTTATGTATTTTCATTTTACCATGTGGTCTATGTTGTTACTTCATGCTTTCTTTTCAGCTTCTATTCGCCTTATGTTATCTTGCTTAGAATTGTCCTATTAATTCCTAAAGTATCACACGGGAAACCGGAGTTGCCGACTACTGCAATATTAATATTATCACAACTAAAACCTATAGGCTCATTATCTTCCATTGTCTCGGGGAAGGAAGAAAGCGGCCTGGTGGGTGTGTGATAGTGTGAAATTTGGAACCCCTTGCCAGCGGCAGTCGGTCTGGTCCTAAATTATTCCCTCACGTAATATGCCAGTTCTTATATGCCTGAGAGAAGAACTCTGAACAGAACTTATTCTGTAGGGGATCAAGTGCCAACCTGCCCCGTCTTCACACGTGCGAAAATAAAGTCCCGTTTTGGGATTTTAGTCAATTTCGCATCACACAGTGCAAAATAGAGTATCTAGCTGGAAAGGATAATACTTGCACAGATCTGTTATCTAAGATCCCAGAAAAATTAGGGTCTGAATCCGTTAGTTTTGAACCGAGTGTGGACGACAGCTTATCAAGTGAACGTGATAAATTCTCACACCCTAAGTAAACATCCAGTTTGGGAAGCAGAGGATGAGGAAGAAGAGGTTATTAAGGACCCTCATTGGGAACCTCTCATTGTGTGACAGAGAGAACTCCCCACCCAGGTGAATTAATTAATAAACGATTCTAAGGGATTAGAATAAATTTATTAATTAAATGGATAGAAGGATCAATTTAGAAATAAGTTTGTTTTTCTATAATACAGAGAATATTTAAAGGAATTTCCCATTAATTTTTTTATCATTTTATTTTCTATCTTTTTTTTCTTCCTATTGAAATAACGTTCCTGGAGTCGAGTCTTTAGTAAGTAAGGTGATGGTTCGAGGAGTGGAGAGATGGATTCGTTGATTGAATCCTGTGATAAAAGGGTTAATGAAATCTTGTGTGGTCTAATGAAGTCCAGGCATAAAAGACCTAGACAGGATAAGTGGATTTTTTCCGACTTAGTAATATTAGTCTGGACAGGGTGCGGCGGGCATTCAGAATTCATTTTTAGTATCTCAGGGAGTTTTTAAGAGATATACAAAATATCAGTGGTCCAGAAAATTTACATATCATTATTCATGGGCATAAACAAAAATTGTCGATACCACGCCCCAATCCATATAAGCAGTGTGCGGAGTCCAGTCAGTAGTTCAGTTGAGTTCACAGTTGAAGTTGAGAATTAGTTCAGAGTTCGGAGTTGAGAGTTTGTAGCTACGATCGGTCAGATTTTGGTAGAGTCTGGAGGAAACACAGATTTTTTTTTAGCAAGAAGCGCTGAACATAGACGAAATGACTGTGAATCATGCTGGTCTGATCAGAACCAATAGTTGAACATAGAAACTTTGCAAATCCAGATAGTTTTGTTAACAAAAGCCGAGAAAAACCAACTTTTAAAAGTAACCAAGAACCATTAGTTGTCCCTCTTACACCTTCTCTTGTCCTCTTTGTTGCCTCTTTTGTACTCTACGCATTCGTGCAATTTCTTCTAAGGCGAGATAAAGACAATAACTTTAAGAAAGTTGTATTATACGAGAATCGAAAGTGTTGCTTTTTGTGCTGTTATGAATCACAACTGGAACAATTTTCTCCATAAACAGCGATTTTTCTTTGGCGATAAGATCAACACGGGGACAAATTCCTGCATGTTTTAGAGATTTTATCGTGTATTAGATCTCACAATGCAAGCACTTACCAATACATACACATCATAAATCGGGATGAGATCTGGGGGAGCTTTGTTATATACCAAAATTTAGATCTCTCCCGATTTACAATTTAACTCAATAAACATACACATGGCTAGAGAAGGGTAGCATTCGACCGGATGTTAACCAGACGGCTGACGCCGAGACAATGAATAAAATGTGTCTTTGCACAAGAGACTCTGCGCAGAACTTCCGGGTGAGAATGCAAAAAAAAATTAATTCACATTAACAACTGCTGACTTAGCCACAACACTGCCCTGTCCACAAATGCTACCACCTACCAAGATCATCTGATACCCTTCCACCCTTATACCACCATACCCACCAAGTGAGTTCCTTAACTTATAACATACATGACCGTCCACGAACTCTGGTTTCACACACACATCATGATTTACTCCTTCACTTGATAGTCGTACGCTACCAATATGTACAGTTTGATTCTTTGCTTTATCACCTTGTTTTTTCTTTTTTTGTTTAATATATTTGTTTAAAAACTTTCAACCTGTGTTTGTCTTTTCCTTGCTACCATACACTAGATATAAGCGTGGAACAGAGAAAGGTAAGTCACCTTTTTGGCCCTCAATTCATTTGTCGCATGCAACTCTGCCAGTGTACAAAGTTGTGTTTGATTTCTTCAACTTTGCATGCAGGTGAAGTATCGATATTGTGTGAAGTGGGTTTTTCTTTTCTGTTGTCTCTTGTAATTAAGGTGAAGGTAGTAACAATTAGGCATTAGAATGAGTGTAGTGGGCTCAGATATCACAGTCAACCAGGGAGAAATTACGATGGGATTCCGCGGACTGATAGGAGGCATGAGGTTACCCTTGTTTAAGGGTGACCCAACAGAGCTGCAGGAATGAATACAATCGATCCAAAAGAAGCAAGTCATATATGGCTTGTCAGACCAGAAGATGGTCCTCTTGGCATTCGAAGCAGTGGCCGGTCCAGTCTCCAAATATGTCGGAGGGTTATATAGAGAGAACCCTGCCCTAACCCTAACCCTGCTTTCGAAATATTTTCGAAACCAATTTCCAGTATATTTATCGGTTGAAAACAAAAACAAAACACCCAAAAATTATTAAAAATAATTTATTTTTCTCAATGAGAATGATGAATCGGTCTAAAACGAGTTTCAATGTTCAGATTTCTTTCTCTCTTTTTACAGGCGAGGGACAGCCCTGAGTCAGCGTCTTTCTCGGTTGACCTCTGTCCAAAAACTGAAGATTCTTTTCCACATTTCTCTAACGGAAAAATGGCATTTTGGCACTAAGGGTCTATGGGCCAATCATTTGACTTTTTCCTTCTCCTACTATTCCATTCGGTCATGACACTCGAGTGACCTGGATTCCTTTTTTGTTCAACAGACTGCAGTTCACTGAGTGCGGAGAACTGACCTCCATTCATATATCATTTTAACGATCAGTCTTAGTGCCTGTTGATTCAAACACAGAAGGGTAGGGGAATTGACCTCCCCTTCCTTCTCTCTGTGGCATACCACATCACAGTACTATGGGTCAAATAGAACTATTTGACATTTAAACAGAGTCCAAACATTGTGAGAAATAGAACTGTTTGACCATTTAACTGTGTGTAAACAAATGACTGATGTTTAATTGAATTGTTAGTGATACATAGCAATACTTGAAACCATTTAACTGTGTGCAAACAAATCATAGCAATACAGGAAACAATTTAGCTGTATACAAAAAAAAAGTGTTCAGGCTTGTTTAAAAATACAAATCATATATATTTTATATAAATGTATACAGAGGATTTGGCATTAAATAACCTACAATGGTTGGTATGCCATAAACTCAACCCAACCCAACCCAACCGAACTAAACCAAACCAAACCTAAAGATACAAGTTCAATGTGGGAGCTCGCACTGTATGCCAGATGGGGAAGAAGACCAGAGGTTGGGCATAGAATAGTAATTCATATTGCCTGGAGCTGCACCCCAGGGTTTTGTGTGAAGCATCACCCCTCTCCTGTTGAGAAAGATGCCACAAAATTGTTTGTTCCTGTGTACGTGTGTACGTGTGTGTGTGTGTGTGTGACACAACGTCAGCTTTGTGCAGCTTTCATCTGCAGAACAATGTTGGGGTCCAGGCCATTGAGCGATTGCACAATGCAGAAAGGTCCATGCATTGTTGTGTGTGTGTTTTTGTTGGTTCGTTTGTTTGTTTCAATATACAACAATATTTACATTCTTTTATATTACCTGTATTCTATATTGAAAATTTTTAAGAGACTGGTAAATAAATTTCTTTTTTCATCAACTGTTCATAATGTCCAATTTTTGACGTTAAAAACCTTATGCCTATAAAAATAGTTAATCCTTAATAAAACCTTCATTGCTCCCAAGAACCTTATTGTATCGATCAACAAGCTTATAGATACCTTGCTTGTAAAATTCTTCAGATTTTGATGTAAAATATCAGACCAACTCATGTTCAACCTCTTCTCTTGATGTCAACCCAAGACCATCCAAATATTTCTGTAATCCCTAAACAAGTGATAGTATGGAGGATGAAGGAATTTTTTCCCAACTGAGCACCTCTTAGAGACAATTTAATCTATTGAGCTGTGTAAGGATAGGTATTATCATAATGAAGGATGACTCCGTTTCTGTTGACTAAGGAAAGACATTTTTTGTCCAAATCTGTTTTCAAATGATGAAGTTAATTGCAGTAGAGATTAGAGGGGATTCTTTGATTATTATCTAACAGTTTATAATTACCACTTTCTTTAATATCTCACCATGTACTTAGATATTATCTTCTTTGGATAAAGTCCACCTCTTGACTGTACTTACACTCCTATAATTTTAAACCAGTCAGCAAAGAGCACTTGGAATAGAAAATTCTGGAAACATAGGATCCAAGTCTCAATTGTTCCTGAAAGAAAAATTGTAAGACATCAAAACAAATTAAGTAGTTTAAGGAACCTGATTGGACAGAATAGTCACATGCCTTTGTTTTCAACTACGCCTTTGAACTTGTCATGTGCAAAAATAAATCTTGCATTTGGAGCCAATCATGTGATGAGGCAACCCATATATATTTCATGCTTCTAACAGTCTATTCCTCCCACTGCTCGACAGCTTTATCTGTCACCCTTTCTTACTCTCAGCTCTTCCTAGTGAGTGACCCATGGCTCCAGACATATAGCTTCAAAATGGGAAAACAAACAGCCAGCAAAAATACATTCATATTACTAATGAAATTAGTACATTTACCATCTTTCAATATTCTAAACTTTCCACAGACATCGATGTCGCCTCACACATTCAGCCACACACATTAACGATGAACACACATCTGACGTGGGGATCCATCCCTGGCCGATACGTTTAATTTAGCCTGGTAATTTTCACTGACATCAAATCCCTTGGCTTTCCTTATTAATCTGAGATAACTACCACCATTTGCCACGTTGTGAATTTTTTATCCGAATAGTGGTGTTTTAGCTACCTCAGATCGTTTCTTGGTTATTTTTTTAAAAAATTTGTTTATCTTGGCTTTTGTTGACTCAATGATCGAGAATTCACAACGTTCCATGTTTAACTATTGGTTATAATTGGACCAGGCACAATTCATAGATTCATCCGGTCTTATCGAACTTTTGCTTTGAACTCTCAGTTCTGGACTAATCTTGACTTCGCCCGCAATTATGGGACTAACCCTCAATTCTCAAATGGGTTTTGCACTGACCCTTGATTCCAACTTCTAATCCCTTAGAATCGTTAATTAATTAATCCACTGGGGGAGGGAGTTCTCTCTGTCACACACGTACACACAGATATGAGATATGTTCAAACAATACACACTCACATATACATAATAGTGGTATTGTACCCACACACACACACACAAATACCTAACAAACATATTCGCACATTTGCTACTTTGTATTAAATTTTTTTTTTTTTGTTATGTAAAATTTGTCTGTTTTAGCATTATCATTGTCATGAATTTCCTTTTGTCACTATTGCCTATACTATTTGTGTTCCAGCATCCATCACAACTGATCCACTGACAACGGCATTTAACATCATTATAAAGAATCAACTTTTTATCACCAGTAACAAGCCTGTTTTTTTTTGTTTTTTTTAAAAGATATCTGACAGCATTGTGTAAGCAATGACTTACATCAAGCGACATGCTGTTGCAGATTCTCTGTCATGTAGGACCTATTTTCCAACCACTGACACTTTTCCAATCAGTATAAGACAGACTAATGGGTTACATAAAATTTCTCTGTGAGTTTCCTTGTGGTACTGGCAGAATATGCCGTGACAACAGCTTTTAACTCTTGGGAATCAAGTTTCTATGAATGACCCTCTTTTGGCTTGTCCTTTAAACTGAAATAAGAAAGCTACCTCCTGCAACTTCTTTCATTCAATGCATCATCCTCATAATGCTCTAAATGGATTTTCCTGCTGTACTTACATTAATCCCTTTATGAATCTCACAGAGTAAAACATGTTCTTTAAGTCAGACAAACATATGGATGAATTATGAAGAAGATTACACAATATTTTTATTATCTGAAAGATAAAGAAAAAGATCTCATTGTATCATTCTTAAATGATAACAAGAGGCAATACATTAATAAATTTGTCCAATTTGTAGTTCATTTATTAGGTTTATTAATTCTTTTGTTTATTTTTTTGTTTTTAATTGAGTATATACTTGGTTTTCCTTTGGATTTGGGAGAATTTTAATGATTTTTGCAAAAATTGGTTTGATGAAAGGAATTTCCACAAGTTTTCTTGCTTCTGGAAAGGTAATATTCTGAGTGACTTTAATCTTTAAGAATTCTTTCTTTTTCCCAGATTTCCACTGTTTTGAGACTAGTCTATAGCTTTTATTACAGTTGCTGCAGTCAAAATTATTTTTGCAACTTTCTTCTGTGTGGTCTGGTTCATGTGCTCCACATTTTACACATACTAGTTTTCTTGAGCAAACATTTTTCAAATATCCATATTTTTGGCCATTGTGGCACCTTTTGGGATTTGGTATATACTTTTCCACTTTTGCTGATATATATCCAATTTTTATTTCAGATGGAAGTTTTGGTTTGGTTTGGTTTGTTGGATTTTATGGCATATCAACCTTTGTAGGTTATTTAATGCCAAATCCATTTTTATGTAAATAATCAGTTCCATTTAAAACAATTCAGTTTAGCATGAGTACACAGTTTAATTGTCAAAACATTTCTATTTCTAACTATTCAAGCAGTTATATATAACAATTCAGTTTAGTGTAAGTACAGTTTCAATGTCGAAAACAGTTCAATTTCAAATAATTCAGTTTAGCATAAGCACACAGTTTAAATGTAAGTACAGTTTAATTGTGAAAAACATTTCTATTCTGAGCAATTCAGTTTAGTCAAGCAGTTCTAATTCAGCTGATTCAGTTTAGTATAAGTGCAAATTTTGTTTACACATAGTTAAATGTCAAAACAGTTATATATTAAACAATTGAGTTTAGTGTAAGTATAGTTTCAATGTCAAAAACATATCCATTTCAAATAATTCAGTTTAACGTAAGCACGCAGTTTAAATGTAAGCTTTCTATTTCAAGCTATTTAGTTTAGCATAAGTATGCCGTTAGTTCTATTTAACCCATAGATAGGACCCTATCAGGTGCTACCATTCCATGCCAGAGTGGACCTGTGAGCAATGGCAATGAAGGGGTGCTCCACATTTTCCAAAGTCCCAGTATCACTGGAACCTCACCAACAGATTGTTTAGTGTCATATCCAGGACACTCATTGGGGGATGTTACCCCTCTGCAGAGGTGCAGTCGGTGTATTCTACAGCCCCAGCTGACTGGGCAATGTTCAACCTTGGGTGCTATATTGTATGCTGTTAGTTTTATTTAACCCATAGATAGGGCCCTATCAGGTGCTACCACACCGGGCCAGAGTGGACCTGGGAACAATGGCAATGGCAATGAAGGGGTGCTCACCATCAATTGTTTAGTGTCATATCCAGGACACTCATTGGGGGATGTTACCCCTCTGCAGAGGTGCAGTCAATGTATTCTACAGCCCCAGCCGACTGGGCAATGCACAGAGTAATGTCAAAAATGTTTTATTTCAGATAATTCAGTTTAGCTCGAGCATTGCTGAAACTTCACCATCAGATTGTTTAGTGTCATAACCAGGACACTAAATGGGGAGGTCTTACACCTCTGCAGAGGTGCAGTCTGTGTATTCTACAGCCCCAGCCAACTGGGCAAAGGAAGTTTTGGGTTGTCGAATGTAAATATTAGAGTTGATTGTTTTATTTACTTTTCTGATGGTTATTCTTTTGACATTTCTTAAATTTAGTTTTTTTAGTTTATTTTTTTATTCCTGTATTCGAGCATCTGTTCTATACTATACCTCTTGGTCTTTTGTCTGTTATGGGGATAAGTATTTATGTTGATGTTGAGGAACTTTTTCACTTTCATTAATATCTCAGCTTATTTTTTGTTGCCACTTTTATGAGGATGGTTTCATTTGTAAGGTTTTTGTCTGATTTAGGGATAATTATGGAAAAAATATTTTTCTCTATAATAGATGGTGATAATTTTGTAAGAGGAAGTTATTCTGTTAATTCAAGTAAAATAAATTTGAAGTATGGTTCTTCTTGATCAGAATTGGATTTGTAATCAGGTCTTTTTGCTTTATCTTTTTTTTTGTTGCTTTTTTTCCAGAAGCCATAAAAATAAGTTTTGAGTTTCATTGACTATTTTGCCTACCTCCCATGGAGCCTCTCTAGAGGATATGCCTAGGGAAAAACCCATTCACCAAAAGATATCAGGATTACATAATCAGTATACTCATACTGATGATAGACAGTTACATTGTGTTCCTGGGTTTTCATTCCCAAGATAATTATTCACCCAGGGACAGGAAGGGGTATGGGTCTTTCCTCAGCATGATTGACCCTACAGCCATTGTCCACTGATTCTGATTTTTGCAAAAATCTGAAAGAGGGCTGACGTGATCAGCTGATTGATTAGATTAGGCCTCTCTGACTATCCTTCTAGCCTATTTAATTATTCTTGTCAGATCAATGCTCAATTAAATTCAAGGAATGTTGCTGGGAGAATAAGAAATCCTTATAACCAACTGGAGTTACAAAACTGCTGGGGATTAATTTGTTAAAAACATTATCTTCAAGTTATTAATATTAGAATAGATATGTTTCTGTGTTTTTAAAACATATTGAGTAACCAATCAGAATTTCCCTAACCCCAACCCTACCAACTCTAACCCTAAACCCTAACCCTTAACCCAAAACCTAACCCTGCCAAAACCCTGCCAACCCTAACCCCAACCCCAACCCTATAACCCTAACCCAACACTAACTCTACCCCAACCGCTAACCCTGCCTAACCCTAAACCCTAAATCCAAACCCATCTGATAAAAACCCTAACCCTACTAACTTTAACCCCTAACCCTAAACTCTCCAAACCCCAACTCTGCCTAACCCTAACCCTGCCAAGAATGAAAAAACCCTCAACCCAACCCAAATTAATAACCTTACCAACCCTATCACCAAAACCCTGCCAAAAAAAACCTACCCCCTAAACCCTAACCTGCCAAGAAAAACCCAACCCCCTCTAACTGAGAAGCCCTAACCTAACTTTAGACCCTAACCCAAAAAACCCATCTCTAAAAACCCAAGCCTAACCCAGCTGAAAAAAATACTCTAATCCTAACCCTGCCGTGAAAACCCCAAACCCTAACCCCGCCAACTCAAAATCCTAACCCTAACACAACCACTAACCAACAAAATAATCACACAATCAATCAACTAGTAAAGCCAACAAGGAATGAAGCAACCAGCCAAACAAGGAACTAACCCAAAACCCCAACTTAACCCTTTAAGGGAACTTTGTTATTTCTATTCAATTCAACTCGGCCTGTAACCATACCCAATTTATATATCTGGATTCTTGCAATGACAACTATACCAAATCCTAATCAAAAAGGTGGCATGAAAACCAATAAAATGAGTCAGAAAATAATAGCAATCAGAGAGAATAAATACATCATTAAATGTGATAACAAACAATAGGAAAAAATTTGCCGCAAAATTAATCAATTTGAAAAGGATAAACAAGGCAAGCATATAAATATGCATAATTAAATTTTCAAAAAAACTATAATTTGCAATATAAAATTACTCACACGGTGAAATTTAATCCTAAAAGTTGTGACACAATGAACCCTTGGTACAATGGTTTTGGAGGAGTTCCCACACCTATACTATATGCCAAGTTTATGAACAGTCTGCTGTATTGTTATCAATTTTGCCCCAGTTACAAACTGCCACATTGTAAATCAATATAACCACCTAAAAAGCGAAATCAATTTATAACACAAAAATTTACTGATACAGATAAGCTAAATAATTCCAAAACACCTTTTTGTTTTGATTTAAATTCAAATTTGTATTTATCTTGATTTTCTTGCATATTCTTATTTATTTACAAATTTCAACAACATTAAAAATATACATTATTACTTTATGTCACATTGTTAATAATACTTCATATTACTGTCATTAAGTTAAGATTATAAGTGAAAAATTTCTCAACCAAGTGTTCAATCCTGGATAAAAGTAAAGACAAAAATCAAGTTACAATATACTACATTGGAAGCTTGCCATGGCATAATATTCATTTTTCTAATTAGTCTTGTGCAGCAGATGACCTAGAAACATTTTTTTTCTCATTGTGGCAAGGTTCCATGACACTTCTATAGAGAAAGGAAACAGGGCATATTTATCCCTTTAATATTAGAAGTTGGGTTGATTTAAACATGATGTTGGGCATGAATACATACCGCATTAAAATTATCCTCCCATTGCAATTTGAAGTCATTTTGCCTTTTTCTCTGAACTAGAGCATCATACATCTTACTATGATAAAAAATCATTATGATGTGCTGTTTTTGCTTGGTCATGATCAGATAAATTATTGGTTGATACGTGGTGCCTTCAATAAGTTTCCAGACTTTTTTGTACAGGCATTTAAAATTGTCATAGACTCTTGAAAATTCAATATGTCATCGCCATCCTTGTCACAGACTATTTGACCAAGATGGGCATCAAGACAGTTCCTCAGCATCCCTATTGTCCAGACCTTGCTTCCTGTGGCTTTTGGTTATTCCCCAAGCTCAGAGGCTGTCATTATGAGACAATTGAGGAGATGAAAGAGGCTGTGATGAAGGTCATTGACATGCTCACACAAGAGGACTTCCATGGGGCTTTGCAGAAGTTGTTGGAATGGTACAACTGGTGCATTGCAGCCAGAGGAGATTTCTTCGAAGGGTACTAGAGTTTCATGTGTGTACTATCAATAAAAGTGTCCATACGAAAAAAATCTGGAAACTTATTAAATATGTTTCCATATGGTGCTCATATATGTTTGTTTTTGGGTCCATGTCTGAATTCTACATAAAATTGAATTCTGCCCATAATAAACACGTTTATGAGTAGTCTTCTGTATTGTTATCAATTTTGCCCCAGTTACAAACTGCCACATTGTAAACCAATATAACCACCTAAAAAGCGAAATCAATTTATAATACAAAAATTACTGATACAGATAAGCTAAATAATTCCAAAACACCTTTTTTTTTATTTAAATTCAAATTTGTATTTATCTTAATTTTCCTGCATATTCTTATTCATTTACAAATTTTAACAACATTAAAAATATACATTATTACTTTATGTCACATTGTTAATAATATTTCATATTACTCTAATTATACATACATTCAGTGATATTTAAAGGAGTACAGCTTTATCATAAGTAGTTAAACACTTTTTACTGGAAACAATAAATAAGGATGTTTTTAATATCCAGATATCACTTATATATATCAGTATAAACTTTAATATTATAAAGGTCTTCATTTACTGATTCACTAAAAAATTCTTTTAACTGTTTATGATACTATTATTTATAATATAAACTTCTCAATAATACACAAATAAAAATTTGACATGCAATTTAAAAAAACAAACTGTATTTGTAAAAATGTTTCATTCTTACCTGAATGGAAAATTTTTACAAGGGCAAAATTAGTCCAATGTATTTTACATTTATGTTTCAATATTATATTCTTTGTTGTGCTTTTTCTTTTGGGGTATCAGTGAGGTTTAATTAAATTTCATTCCCACAAATTCATTGAAGATGAATATAATAAAATCATGAGCAATCTTACATGTTGTATTGGGAGATTTGTATTCAATTTTGTCATAATTTTTTTCCCTATTAGGAACCTGATCAACTTTAATTCACAAGTGGTTCTTTCAGCGATTTCCTTATCTTTGCTGTTTTCAAATGACACTTCATTACACTGGAAAAAATAAAATCATTTAATGAGTCACATAAAAATTTCTAAACTAATTTATTCTATTCAGGTCATAAAAATATTTCTGCATACACTTCAAACAATTTTCTATCAAAATAATTTATCAATTTGTCATTTCATTTTAATTTTATCTACTTAACTGGAAAGCAATAATTAATGTGAATTGTAATTACAATAGAAGACTCATATTTTCAAATACTATGATGTTTACAAAGTTTACATATATTCTCAACATAAATGTATAAATATTTTTATGTTTCATACATTATTTTGAAATATTTCTACTAATTGAAATCAGACATGAAAATCCACAAGTTCAAATCTTTGTAAAACATTTTTATAGAAACACTATTAGATCATTTCTGTTATTTCATTTTCCTAAAACTCTGGAAAGTGAAAATAGAACATAAATAGAACTCTCATTTTTCAACAAACCTCTTTTCAACCATATCAATTCTGCTATTGCTTTTCCTGCTTTCACTGGAATCACTAATTATTTTTAACCATTACAATCATTGGTTTACTTTGTCGACATTTTTGGGCACTACTGGTAAAATTAGAATGTACTATAAATAATACATTAGCTGAATTCTTTTTTTAAGAAATCAACATAATTTCTAATTGGATTAGAACAATTAATTGCATGATAAGGATTTAGAAAATATACACGTACTCTGTTATCAATACTTTCAGATTATCAATTACAAATAAATACATGCCAGAAAATTACAATATAATTATAGTGCAAAGTTTACCTAAGTTAATGCCAATTCCATGGAATGTACTCTAATTTATTGCATGGCAAATGAATATTTTTCTTTTCAATAAACAAGTTTCCTATATATATGTGTGTGTGTGTGTGTGTTGTTGGTAAGTTTGTGGGTAACATTTTCAAATGAGCCATAGCTTATTTGTTTACACAGTTAAATAATTTCAACTATTTTTTACCAAACACTAATACTTCTATTTAATATTGTCATTCATTTTTCACACAGTTACATAGTTTCAAATATTGCTATTTATTGTTTGCACACAGTAATATGATTTCAAGTATTAATATTGAACTCTAATATTACTATTTAATTCTAATCATTGTTTGCACACAGTTAAATGAGTTCAAGTATTGCTATTTAACATTATTATCTTACATAAAACTTATTGTTTGTTCGCACATATTTACATTTCAAGTGTAGCTATTTAACAGTAATATTTCCATTTAATATTGATAATAATCCCGAATAAAAGGTTGAATATCTCAATTTGACCCATAAATGAGTACTACCATTAATGGTCAGAGTAGACTTGAGAGTAATGGTAATGAAAGAGTATTCCACATTCCAGAAACTGCAAGACTGGAGCATCAGATACAGTTTAATGTCATATCTAAAACAATAACTTATTTCAAAGATAGCTATCTAATACTGATAATTCTATTCAACATTATTCATTTATTTGCACAGTTACATGGTTTAAAGTATTGGTACTCAATACTAATATTTCAATTTAACTTTCGCACATAGGGATGTGGTATATAAATGATACAGTAATGGACTAAATACTTCTACTTTAGCCAGGGACACTAACAGATACTACCACTTTGAGTCAGATTGGAACAGGGACTTAAAGCAATGAAGGGGTACTCCACATTTCCAAAACCTCCAGGACTGGAGACTTACTATCAGATGGTTTACTGACATAACAGGGAACCATGTTAGTGGGTTGAAGGGCAAACATTCAGGAGAAATACAGTTGGCATAGTCTATATCACAAGTTAACAAAGCAAGCAGGTATTCTGGCATATTGTTCATAAACATATTCTAAGAAGAAATTAAGCATCAACCTGTAAATGTTAAATTATCAGAAAGTATACTTTCAATCTGACTTTGAGTAAATGCTTGGTGTTGAAAAATAGAATTTTACTCAATGATTTTCATAATCTATCATTACTTTTCAACATTCTTGACCAAATATATCCAAAATATTAGTTAATATGATTGAATATAAATAGTCACTGAATAAGATCAGTTTTCAAAAATAAAAGAACCACACTTCTCTCTAAAAAATAGATTTTATTTTATTATGTTTTATATAGGCTTGATTTCAAACATAATAGTGATGATAATTTTTTAGCCACTCAACTTACTAGTAAACGATTTAGTATTGTTTCCTCCTGGTTCAATTTAAAAAAAAAATATTGCGTGCTTTTCAACAGCTATTACATCTCATGATAATTTTGAAGTCTGGGTTAGTCTGCTGCATATCTTAGTGATATAAACAATTTTCTCTAATAAATTCCATAAGTGTATCATTATTTGTATCTTGAAAACTATCCAGATATTATATATACATATTGTACCAAATTACTAATTATAAATTGTTTGCAATATACATGCAAATATTTACCTTTTCTTTTAAGCCCTAAAAAATTTCATTTCGTCAATTAATAAATGTATCCAAGTTAGATTTATCCCATGTCATTATTAGTGCATTCTGCAAGAAAATTGCATTTTAACTTAAAAAATCTAGTGAATTTAAATGTCTCAATTGTTTATTGAATTTCTTTTTAAATCTGTAACAATACATTTTATTTCTTTGGTTTTTAACACATTTAAATGGTGTGCCATGGAAAACTTTAAAGTGATATGATTTTTAATTGTATCATTATCTTTTTCTTATTAATTAGACAACATTTGTATAATAATATCAAGATTAAAAATGAGTTTTAATTCTACTCCACAGTCCATATGCTATTTGTATTGTCAATCTAATTTTATATTAATTTCCATTAGCTAGAAAGTTGGTATATCACAAAGTGTATAATGAAAAAACATACAACAATAAAATTAAACATAGTTGCTTAAAAACAAATTTAATATCAAAAATATAAGATATGATTTTAAATAAGTTTTAATACACAAGTTTTTAAAAGATTATCAAAAATACCTCCTGTGTGTCCAATGACTCTGAGTAAATTTTTTTGTTTTGTATCACATTACCTTACAATTCAATTTAGCATACAAATTCTTACCTGTATAAGATTTACTTCTTAATCATTCACTCATGGTGTTTCTGAATAGCTAAATTATATTTTTCATTTCAGTAAAGATTTCTCAACTCTTGCTCATAATATGGTATAATTTAAGCTTATAAAAATTAAAGCACAATATCAAAGGTGTTTGTGTTGAGGTGAATGTATCACTTCAACATAATAGTTCACTTCTGTTTAAAATAAAATCATTATCTTTATATGTTTTAAATATTATATAACCAAATTAACACCAAATAATACATATAATTTTTAAAATTTTACCATGGTGATTTATTGTAATTAAAATCTTAAATCATTCTAAATCATTTTGGTCATGAGACTAATTTTTTATGTTGTGTGCGTGAGAGAAAGAGAGTGAGTGTGTTCTTATGTATTTTATTATTGGTAGAATTAACCAGATACTCATGAAAAAAAAAATTTATACATGAAAAATACAAAAGTTATTTGTAAAGAGTATTAAATATAAATTTACTCGCTAATATTTTAAACATCATCTTTCAATTTTTGAGAACTGAACTTAATTTTTCTTATTCCTAGAAGAGACTGACAACCATGTAACTATCTATTTATGAAGTCACTTGTTCAAATAAATTCATTCACTTTTTTCCAGATGTTGGCATTTGTCTTTTCTCATATAAACATATTCTTTATATAATAATTGCTTAATATGAAAATAGTAAAGTCAAATGTATTTTCTGTTTCAAAGTATAGCAGTGATTGATTATCAAGAGATAAGAGAGCATAGGCCTAAAAATGTGTTTGTTGTCACCAAAAGTTGAAATGCATTTCACATCTACCAGAAATTATATATACAGTTACATATAATTAAAAATTCCTCTTAAATTCCTCAACTTACATTTTAAAATATACCGGACATTGGCCTAGCGGTTAGAGTGTTCGCCAATGGCCCGGGAGACCTGGGTTCAATCCCAGGTCGAGTCATACCAAAGACTCAAAAAATGGTACTTGATGCCTCCTTGCTTAACACTCAGCATTATAAGGTACGGATCAAGGGTAAAGTAGAGCAATCCAGGGAAGGAGTAGCGCCCTCCCCGACACCTTGGTGTAGTAGCTATCGAAAAGGGAGCCTTCGGGTTACCCTCGACTATGGTCACCCACTTTACTTTACTTACATTTTAAAATGGCAGTTTTCTTTAGTCAATGTTTATTACATGTGTTTTACTTAGATCAAAGTTTATTGATAGTAGCATAAGGCAACATTTCTAAAGAACATAGAAAATAACATTTCCCTATTTAAATGACTTTTGAAGATTAATAACTACTATGTATCAACATGGCAGCTGATATATCTGCAATTTGTCTGAAGTTATTCTGCAAATCAATTTAACCTCAGCAAGTCAAAAAGTGATTAGTTTTTCAGATTTTGAATTTACAAAAATGAACTGAGATAGGTTAATACAAAGATTCAACTAATATTAGCTTAAGACCTCTGAAATATGTCCATATGTTGAAAATGTGTAAAGAGACAGATCTAACAATTGTTGGAAAACAGGAAATAACAGAGGTATTGTGTAAGAAAAAGTTCACTTGGGAGATTGTAGTTTTAGGGTGGATAATCTCCCTGTGTGTTGAACCCGGGATTGAACCAGCGACCTTTAGATTTCAGTCTAAAGCGCTTGTTACACCACTTCCCTCTTTGCGTTCCTCCTCTACTGTGCCGAAACCCGGGATTGAACTAGCAAGAAACAATAAAAGAGGGGACATCGGCGTACCTTGATGACATATACGTGAACGAAGACGTTGTGTCGTCATCACGCGTAAGGTCCCAACAGGCCAAGTTTGGTCTGATCTGCAAGGACCCAGAACGTTTGGAGGATAGCACCCGTGTCTTGGGCCTGAATGTTCGACAGGAGCGGGGGACCTTGAAGTGGGGGCGCGGAACTGCAGTTCCTGAAGTACCCGATGTCTTCACGAGACGAGCTGTCTTCTCCCTGTGTGGGAAACTTGTGGGGCACCTACCAGTGTGTGGATGGACTCGTGCAGCAACAGGCACCATAAAAAGGAGAGCAAGCGCTGTCACCAAAGGCTGGGACGACGAAACAACGGACGATCTGTTGGCTCACATGGTGAAGGAGACCATCGCAAAGGTAAAGCAGGATGACCCCGCAAAAGGAGATTGGTGCGTACAGGGAGACGAACTGAATGTGTGGGTGGATGCAAGCTCTCTGGCGATTGATGTGCTGTTGGAGAAGGATGGAGCTGCGGTTGAGGACGCCTGCTAGTTGCGACCGACGAATGACGCTGCTCACATCAACCTGGCAGAGCTCGATGCGGTGATGAAAGGCGTCAACCTGGCACTCCAGTGGAGAGTCAGGAAATTACACATACACACTGATTCGCTATGCGTATACCACTGGATATCAGACACACTGACAGGCAAGGCCAGCGAGATGCTGATCAGACGGAGGCTGGAGACCATAAGAAAGCTGGTGACGGAGTACAATCTGTCTGTGGATGCGGTACTTGTCACCTCAAACTGCAACCTTGCCGAAATAGCTTGTAGTTTTAGGGTGGATAATCTCCCTGTGTGTTGAACCCGGGATTGAACCAGCGACCTTTAGATTTCAGTCTAAAGTGCTTGTTACACCACTTCCCTCTTTGCGTTCCTCCTCCACTTTCCTCCTTCTCTCTCTCTCTTTTTCACTCTCTCTGTGCTTCTTCCTTCGTTTCTCTTCCACTTTCTTTCCTGCTTCTGCTTCGCGCCAAGAAAAAGACGCCTGAAAAGAAAAATGAGTCGGTTTTTATTTACGTCACCTTACCCATAATCCATTTCCTTAGCCTATAAAAATTCTGGTCGGGTGCCTCCTCTCTTTTTTCCTTTAATGGGCTGAAGGTGGATTATTGAAATAGTGGTGAGTATTTTTCTTTTCTTTTCTTTGTATCAGATCACTGACCTGCACACCAGACACAAACGAACCCTCTTTTGTTGAGAGCTGCCGTTAGTCCCACTTTCATGTCCACAGAGATATCAAAGGAGCTTTAAAGAAATCATCAAATGATAAAGAAGGTTATTGAAAATATAACTAAGTTGAGAACTCAAAGGAAAAAAAATTACTTACTTCCTCAAGATGAATATAAAATATAGAGAGTTATAGCAAAACAATCACTTTGACAAGTGATCTTTGAAAAACCTGAAATTGAGGGAATCAAGGACAAAACATGTGAAATACTTTGTGAATTGGGATCAGCAAAAAACAACCTAGTAATGCCAATATTTTAATATGTCAAATTTAGGCCAAGAAATACACGAAAACTAACTTTACAAAAGTAATTTTCAAAAACTAATCAAAAAGTTCATTTGATTGACTGGAGGGCTGGGTTAAAGGATAATTTTTATTCAAATCACACATGCCAGTGGATAAAAGAAAACAAGATGGTAATGTGATGAAATAGACTAGATTTATCAACCAAACCATTATTAGATCATTATAAGTTGATGAAGGAGTTAAACTGAATCGTGTTAACTATTACAATTTTATGAACAAAACTTACCTTGCATTATGGCAATATGACAAACTTACTGGTGCAAAAAACTTATGAAATAAATAATACTTTTCTTTAAAAGTCAAGAAACAGTAATTTTTAAAAATAAAAATATCAGTATACAGACTTATTTATGTTTTGAGTACACATGAAGAAATTCAAATGTGATTTTGAAAAGGTCAGTGAAAACATGCACTTTGCACACTAGCAAATTGTCAAAACAATCAAAGTAAGCAAGCAGAATATTATTTGGGGTCTATTATTGCATTGACCCATTTAAACTCATCATTATCATCATGTTGTGCTGCTAGCAGATTTCCCCAATTCTCTCTCACCATTCGTCTCTATCATCCACTGCTTCCAGCAGGTCTTCTACACTACATCCTGTGTCCATACAGAGCTGTTGTACATAAATTCTAGTTGGTTGTCCAACACTTGCATATTCTTGTGAAGTGGTCCATAGAAGAATGTCACTTATGAGTCCCTCCTTACTTTTCCAGCAGTGTCCCACATGCCTTGTACATCTTATTTGGATGGTTTAAGAGATGGGAGGTCGGTGGCCGTACAGTTGCTGTTTTGTGGGATGTTGCTTCCAGGATTTTTTCAATATAGCTTGAAGCATTCTTGAGTTATTCCTGTCTAGAGTCCACGTGGGGCATCCATATAGTACAACCCATGCTTGGAAGAAATTGCATTTTATTGGATAAGTTTGACTTCCATATGTAAATACATTTGATTTGATCCAAACCATATAAATCATTTTCTAAAAGCTAAGTTATTTTTCTAATGCTTTTTAAGCAATGAGAGAAGTGTTGCAAAGTTGTTTCTAGTTTGATTTCAAAGTTCTCATTGAAATCTCATTCATCATTCAATTACTCATTCTTTGTGAAGCCAAAGTTGTAGATACAACTGAGCTTATGATTAAATATGTTTGAAATATTATTTTGTGGTACATACAATTACAACTAAAATCAATGGCCACTGAAGAAGTACAACAATCAATCACTTTATTATATTGCTATAAGTAGACATTAGAAAAATTCAATAAATGTCCTATGGAGGGATGACGATGATGCTTTCAAAAGAATTGTTTCTTATCACAACAAATCCTTCATTAGATCATTAATATATAAACAATTGTGTTCCCCATGAGTCTATGTTGTTTTGGTGGTCAACAATTAATTATTCTTTGCTTTTCTCCAATTACTTTTTCAAAATTATACTACTGTCTTTACATAACACTCTTCTCATTCTATCTAATATGTTATGCTGCTTATATGTTCTTTATATTGTAATATTCTTATGAATGTCTTTGGCTAATTTGTTTTGTTAGTAATAACACCGTTCATTACATATAAACATCCTCCTCAATATAAAAAATGATCATCATTATCTTTTTTTATTCTTTAATCAAAGTTTTAAAAAAATTAATTAGTTATATAAGGGCCAATCTTTTTGTTCATACTAATGAGTTGGGAAAAGACCTTGAATGTTATTATACTTGGACAAACTTGTCTATTACTTGTTTCTTTCAACTAATTCTAGATGATGGAAAGCTTCCAAGTTTTTCTTTTCATCATTGATTTTAGATTGTATTCTTTAGTACAAAATCTTGTTTTTAACCTAAAATAACTAAATAAAACTATTAAGATTTAGTTGATATTTCAGTGACTCATTTTACACCTAAAGTAATTGCAAGGTATTAGTGTTTCAAGTTTTATCATAGGAAGTAAAAAATAAGGGAAACTACAGGGTGAAACGATAAAATTGTCATCCTAAAGTAAACAACACTACAGCTTTATTTTAAAACTTTTATTGAAAAAATCAATCCAGGTAACTTGATTATGTTGTAGAGCTGACATCTATTCAATGTAGTCACCTTCAGTCTCAATCACTGCCTCGATACGGATCTGGAACTGGGAGCATGTCTTTTCCACAAGCGCCAGTGGGAGCTCGAATGCTAGGTGGATGGCAGTGATCAGGCTGGCTTTGGTGTTGTGGGAGGTGATGTTCTCGATGTATGACCAAATGAAGTAGTTCAGTGGGTTCAGGTCAGGGGAGGAGGGAGGCCTGATGGACTTGATTAGCCTGAGGTTCTTTGTCTTTTCAGTCAAGATCTGGCTTATCTGGCGCATGTAGGGCCTACACTTCAAGTCCTCCTTCACACATGCATTCATAGTTGTGTGTGAGATGCCTAAATCTCTGGCAATCTGCCAAATAGGTCACTGGGGAGTTTCATCAATGATTGCCTGGACCTTTTTGATGAACTCCTTGGTCCGGGTCTTCCTGGCAGTGTCCTTCTGCTCCACCACCTCCAAAGGGTCGTCTGATGCATTGAGCTGTGCCCTCAAGCATTGAACCATCAGGATTTGCATTTTATGATGCTGGCAATGGTCCTGTTGTCATAACTTGGATCGGTAGAGAGCATGAGTTGTACAGTGGTGCATCTCTGATCTCACTCCTTGAACATTGTGTCACTTTCAGATATGATAGAAGGCTCCTATCACTCTTGGGATTTTTACACAACTGGCCAACTAGTAGATGGTCTACAACAAAAAAAGAAAACTGGTTTTCATTGAACGGAAATGGAATCATGTAGTCTTTTCAAGGGCGACAATTTTATCATTCCACCCTGTACATCAAAGTTCATTGCTAACATTTTGGTTTGCAGTTTCTCCTGGGAATGAAATCCAGGAATAGCAATTTCTTTTTAAAAATTAAAGTATGGGAAATTTTAATTCTTTTTTCTTATCATCGTGATTTAATAGTTTTTGAAGTCATGTCATGTGAACATAAAATTATAATGATTCTAAATTTAGCAAGGACTGCTCCTTTTGAGTAAAAGTAAAAGAAAAGCAGATGTGAAGGGTTTAATATAAAATACAAGGGATTCTCACCTTCAAAGAAGAGTTCCATAGAGAGAGCACGAAGTGACCACTAGATTCATGTCACTCTGGGCTCTAACCTTGAGTCAGACTGCCTAAAGTGGAAAGGTAGACCAAAGTCATATTACACATTGCTTTGATATGAAGTAGTCTTATTGATATACAACATTATGAAAGAAGCAAAGAAAGACCGAGATAAATGGTAATAAAATCTCATGACTTCTTGCAATTAACTTTTAGTTCTTCATAATCATTTGAAGTGCTTGTGTTTCAGATTTATTTTTCAATAAATTTATGAATATTCAATACAAAGTTTAAAAAAAAAATGTAGAACAATTTGTGAGTGGGGAATAAGGTTCTGGCCATCACCATTGTACAAAGAGATCAAGCCATTTTTACTTAAACAAGTAACCTTCTTTGTTTATATTTCATTTACGCTGATTACCACACGGATCAACCAATCTGATATGGCAGAATAATGAAACGAGTGATGTGACAACTGATGCAAAAAAAAAAAAAAACCATTAAAAACAGTTAAGAAACTAGATCTAACCAATGCTGGAGCTTTTAGAAAAGGTCTTCTCACATCATGACATAATTTTGTCTTTAGGTAAATGATCAGCAAAACTCTAGGTAAATTCTTTTAAAAAAGTAGATGGTATGGCAGTGAAATAAAATCTCTAAATGACAAATGAATATTACATATAAGATATACTTATATGTTCTTCTGAAAGACACAAACTTTTTCAATTTTGTAGTTTTTGAGCAATAATAGCTTTTTATCTTATATAATAATAGAATAAGACCTCAGTTTGTACAACCATTATGCTTAGACAATAATCCTATTGGTTGGAACTAGGTTAGCAAGAACCAATCAAATTAGGCATCGTATGAAAAGCTTTATAAGGCATCATGGCCAAAGTAAGTATTACCCTCCCCCAACCCATCTTTAACACAATAAAACTTGAATAAAGGATCATATTATCAAAGTTTTTGAACCATTTAAAAGAAACATTAAAAAAATTTCTTGATTTTTTAAAAAAGTTTTTGGTCTACGGAAATAATGAAAATTAAGAACAAAAACAGTGTTTACTTCTTTCACACTATTAGATCATTTGAAATTTAACATGGCCATATAAAAGTTATGCATAGTCTTTTTTATAACTACATAAAAAATGAAATGAAAGTCAAATTTTCATGGAAATTTTGATACTTATTCATTTTATGATGAATTTATGTTTAAAATAAGTTTTTCCTAAAATATATTTGGGGAAATCCTTTTTGTTACTTTTATTTGTCTAACAGGGCAAGGTGTTTCCACCCTTAATCTTAATCAATAGGCAAAGGGAAAGTCAATTCTTTCTGCCTTCCTTTCAAGAAGCCCATTTAATCTTTGAACTCCCAGTGAACAAACCTGTGACAATACCCACCGGCCGACCCCCACTATCTCAAACAACCAAACTACTCATGGCCATTAGAACCGTCTAGTGGTTTTTCTCATTTCCAGCCAGGAATATCTCCCGTTTCTTTACCAACACACAAAATACACAACGAAGGGGGTGGAAGAAAAAAAGAACAAACAATCATGAGCTTGAGTTAACTCCAAGCACAAGGGAGGGAAGTCTGTGACACTTTTTGTGCATTCTGTGAGCTAACGTAAGCATGCACGAGTGAAAACTCTCACAAAGCCACAAGCAATGCTGACTTATCCTCTCATGTTGGTCAATCCGGCATCTGTAGGTCAACAGGTCCTAGCAGCCACCTTTCTGACTTCTGTTGACTGGTCTCCTCTCTGCCTGACTCATCTCCTGACTGACCAGTTCTGTAGACTGCTCCCTTCTGCTGACTGCTCTTCTCTTGACTGACCTCTCGAACCAACTGTTCTCTTCAGCTCCCTTCTGCTGACTGTTCTCTGGGACCTTCCTTCCCTTGTCCTTCTGGTCTCATGGGAGATCTCACGTGCAGGCCCTGTGTTTGGTTTTGTGCCAAAACAGATGAAGGGATTCTCTGACTGGCACCCACACCAACAGAAACTGATGCCACCCATAGAGTCACAAACCTGTCACAGACTTTTATTAATCATTTCTACATAATAGATGAGGATATTTTCACATAGTCTGCATTCAAATGCAGCTTTCTTACAAGTAAGATGGATTATAGAGGCCCCAATCATGTCGCTATTTAACTTCCTTGTATTCACTTATTAATTCAATTAGTTCAAGTTAGCTAAAATCCTGATCACAAAAATTTAACCGCATTCATCCCAATAGACAATAAAGGAATGACCACACATTAACTCTTGAAAAAATACAATCATAAATAAACATTAATAAACACTAAAAATGAACACAAAATTAAGGTTATATACAACCCTATGTAATTCATTGGTTCAAAAAGCCATGCTGTAACCTTTTGTTTGACATAAACCGGATATAATGCTTTAAAAATGGTTAAATATGAGAACAAACAATAACATAGATAACTCACAAAAGAATATACCTATCACTAAACTTTAAAGAACACTAAAAACACATTTTAGTAATATTTGTTACAGAATAATGAATACGATATAACAGCCATAAACCACTGTATAATGTTTCTTGGTTCTAAAAACTGTGACGTGATTTGAGTTTTGATGGTAACCAGACATAGTGACAAACATTTGTTTACAATTTTTCCGATGAAAATATTTTATGATACAGTTTTAGTGTTTCGGGAAATGGTTAATTTCTCTAACACTATATATTATTAGGCAACACAAATGAATAATGAAACTTCTTTGTAAACAACACAACAAAGAAAGATTTATTATCTTAGTAAGAGTAAAGGAGTGAGAGTGCGAAAGTATCCCTTTGGTGTCACTGGTCAGTATGTTGGTCCTTGGTTTCTAGGAAGCATGTGCAAAGCTAGCTGAAGGTTTTCTTCAGCGAAGGGTTCCAAGTGGAATCAGTGGCAGTCATGTGAGAGAGATGTGTTTCTACTGCTGGCTGAAGGCTCTGAAATTGTCTGTTCTACCAAAAGGGACTAGAAAAATAGTTCTTGAGAGGAAGAAGGAATTAATGCGCTCTGCCAGTTGATTGGTCAGTGAGTGACCGACTCTCTTAGCAGGGGCATTGATTCACGAAAGGAAATAGATCTGTGGCTGCCACACCGTATATACATTTGAATGTGTTTTTTTTTAATCTTATGTTCTTTTTAGCTTCTTATGTGTGTACTCTAAATAATGATCATTTTCTCAGCAAAAAATACAGAAATAGCAATCTATTTTATATTTAACGAGATAGATTTATTTTATTAAAAGTTAGTTCAACTTAAACTGTCTTTCAGTAATGGCTTATAACCACCAAGAAGGGAAATTCCCTTTTAAAATATTACTGAATTTCATATAACTTTGAAAAGTCTTTGAAAACCATGTGCCAAGTGCATTGAATTGTGTGCAGAATATGTTGAACAGCATAAACGTTTTATTTCTTTTTGTTCAGAAGTTTTTGCTAAATCTGTGTAATTTACAAGGGTCTCGACTAGTTAAAATTAAGGCTGAATCCATTTTTTTTAGAAATATTCAAGTTAACACACTGAATATTAAGCTATTACAAGACATTTTTTGCGTGCCTATGCTAAAAGGTGTCCCATAATATATTGCAAAATCATATATTGTAAAAGTGACAAATTATGAATTCACTCGACATGCACAAAACACATGTATGAATATACCCACTGACCTCAGATAGTTCATAACTGCCAATCTGTCAGATTATATTTCTTTTCATATATATGTATATTTTCAGCTTGCTGAGCATTTTCTGGACAATAAGAAAACAGAAATTTGTATCTTTCTTTCAGGATTATGTAAATCAAAAGGCTAGTAAATAAACTTTCTTTTCAAAAATTATATAAACTTCAACAATTGTACAAAAACAAAGAATTTCTCATTCTTATTCGTAGAGGAAGAATAAATATCTTATTAGAAAGGTTTAAACATATGAAAAAGATGATCTTCAAATGGGTATAAGTACAATACTTGCATTCCTTCATAAACAAAATAATATCCAATGAAAACTTGCATAAAATAAAATTATAAAAATATCAATCTTGTGAATATGGCTAATATGTTTCAACATATCAGTCATTTTTATCTAGTCATCAGTGTTACACTTTTAACTGCAAGAACTCAATCAGTTGCAGCAAGTGAAAGTATAAAAACAGGAATTTTCTATTAAATAAAATAAATCTCTAAAGAAAAAAATATCATGAATACTTTGTTTTCTTCTTATAGACCAGTGACCTAAAATGTAAAATAGAAATTTAGGCTAACAAGTTACCTGAAAGAGCAATATTTTACTTTATTTTCCAGGTTTCAACAGCATTTTTACATGAACCCATCTGACTTTGTGTTACTTTGTATAAGTAAAACAAATCAAATTAAGAACGGATGGTATCCATGAAAAAAATCTCAGAAATTTGGAATATAAACTCAATTTAAAACATTTTATTTTACTAGATAAGTATCAAACACTTTCTTAAATCAAATAATTGGTTATTTCATTAATTTTGAAAATCAGAGTGTTTTTAATTCTTTTTTGCCTTAAGACATTTTTTCAGAATTTGGTTTGTTTACACTAATACACTTTTCACTGTTGTATGTTTTGTCCACTTCAGGCTCGTGGGGAGATGTGGTAAAAGCATGAAACTGGAATGGGTATCCTTTGTAGAGTAGAGGGTAGAGTTTGGTTGGATTACTTCCCTTTGAAATAGGAACATTCCCTCCCCTCACTTCATGATAATGATTTGTTTTTTAAGTTTTTGTTTATTTTTTTTTGTTAGTGTGTTTATGTACGTGGTGTATTCAATAAGTTTCCAGACTTTTTTGTACAGGCATTTAAAATTGAGGTAGACTCTTGAAAATTCAGTATGTTATTGCTATACATTTTATGAGATGACTGACCAATTTTTATGATTTCAGCTTCAAATGAACAGCTACAGCAGGAATTAGAATATACCATACTAAAGCCTGATTGTCACAGCTGGTGAATTTCAAAAATGCAATCTCAAAGTGAGGACACTTTAGAAGAATGATATGCAATAAAATTCTGTTTTAAACTTGGAAAAAATGCCACAGAAATGTATGGAATGCTTCAGACTGCTTTTCAACCATCTTGCATGAATCGAGCATCAGTTTTTGAGTGGCATAAGAGATTCAAGGAAGCCAGGGAGTCTGAGGGATGCTGAGGTGTGGGAGGAGTAAGGAAGTCAATACACCAGAGTTGATTGGCCATAGGGTTAGGGTTACTATGTTGAGGTTTTAAGGGAGTTCAGCAAGAGATTCCGTTGGAAGAGGCCAGCAGTCTTCAAATCGGGTTAGTGGCATTTCCACCAGGACAATGCACCAGTCCACAACTCCATCCTTGTCACAGACTATTTGACCAAGATGGGCATCAAGACAGTTCCTCAGCCTCCCTATAGTCCAAACCTTGCTTCCCGTGACTTTTGGTTATTCCCTAAGCTCAGAGGCTGTCGTTATGAGACAATTGAGGAGATGAAAGAGGCTGTGACGAAGATCATTGACACGCTCACACAAGAGGACTTCCATGGGGCCTTCCAGAAGTTGTTGGAACGGTACAATAAGTGCATTGCAGCCGGAGTAGATTACTTTGAAGGGGACTAGAGCTTCGTGTGTGTACTATCAATAAAAGTGCCCATACAAAACAAGTCTGAAAATTATTTAATGAGCCTTGTATATGTATGTGTGTTTATGTATATGTATTTATCTAGTTATTATGTTATAAATGTATACTGTCTTTTACTCCTTGTATTTTTCTGCAGTCTTGGTGACCATTCCTGATCTCATATAAATTAATAGCTGTTATAGTTTCTGCACTGATGATGTTGATGGTCTGTCTCTTGGTGTGGTTGGGTATTCTGTTGGATTTTCTTGTGTGCTTGATTCCTTGTTTACAGTTGTCATCATAATAGCCTCCCTCTCTTGTGTAGTTTGTGTGTGGGGTGCTGGAGATGGTGTCTCCTGTCTTGGTATGTTGGTTATGTTTATGGTAAGTCTTGATTTGAAGTGTTCCCTTGTTCTTGGGTATACTTTACCATTGACATTTATTAAGAATGTCCTTGATGGGTTGGGATCTATTAAGGACTGTGCCAGGTATTCATATGTTGCATAGTGTGTCCTTTGGTTCAACAGTGTCCACTATTTCTTTTTCCTGGCAGAATTGCATGTCATAATTCTATTTCTGCTTTGCTTGGTTTTGTTCATTTTCTTGGAGGTGTGTCTGTTCCAGAGTGGCATGATTGTCACCCCCTGCTCCTTGCTGTTGCCAACATTATTCTGGGTTCTCTGACCAAATAGTAGTTCGTATGAGGATGGCATGTCATTACTTATTGAGGTTGCTCTTTACATTCATAATGCTGTGTATGGGCACTTCTTTTCCTCCTGGGCCTTCTTGAAGAGGGCCTTGATTGTTCCTATTGTTCTTTCCGCTAATCCGTGTGTTTGGTGGTGGTGGTATGGTGAGCTGGTTTTTAACATTACGTTTGAGTTGTGGCATTCCCTCTTAAACATTTCACTCTCATACTGTGAGTCACAGCCAGCTATGATGGTTGTCGGCAATCCATATTCAGTTAGAACCTGGGTGAACTGCTCATACACAGTAGTAGCCAATGTGTCTGGAAATGTTTTGAAGACTGGAAATCAAGAGTAGTAGTCTACCACTAGGAGATATTTACATTCATCTTGCTCATTGATATCTGTACCTATTGTTGCCCAAAGTTGTGTGGAGAGGTCTGGTTGCATCAGTTGTAGTTTGGGTTGAACTGGTTGATATTTGCTGTATATGGTACATGCTTTTACCATGTCCTTGATGCTCTGGTTTATCCCTGGCAAGAATAGAGTCACCCTTGCAAATAGACTGCCATTTGTTTCTCCTTGGTGACCTGTGAGTAGTATTTTAAGGACTGAGTGTTTCAGCGCTTCTGGGACTACAATTCTGTCTCCTTTGAGGAATAATCCATCCTCTAAGTTTGAGGTCGCACCTGAAGGTCCAGTATTACCAAAGTGTTGCCAGGTATTGTTTTTTGTATTCTGGCCATCTTCTGTATATTGTGTCATTTAACAGGGTTCATTTTCATGTTTGTTGTTATGAAGTTGATGTTGTGCTGTATTGGTGTACCTTTTCTATTTTCATTAAAGCATACTCTTCATAGGACATCTGTAACTAGGATTGCCATCTTTGGCTTGTACTTGACTTGGATGTCAAATTATTGGCACTTTAGGATAAACTGCTGAAGTCTTGATGGGGTCTCAGCTAGATTTTTCTTGAAGATTTGTTCAAGTGGTGAATAATCTGTTTCTACTGTTGCATTTCACCTAAGTAGGAAAATTCAAATTTTTGTAGGCCATATGCAATTACCAGGCACTCTCTTTCTACGTTGGAGTACCTTGACTGTTGGGGTGAAGTACCTTGATACCATTCCTACTATTTTTTAGGCTCCCCTTCGATTGATCTATCTTATCCATGCCTCCACAACTTGTGTACTGGCTTTACATTGGGTCTATGTCATAGTAACTGATTGCCCAGTCGGATAGGGCAGTAGAATACACATATTGCACATATGCAGAGTGGTAAGACCCCCCACCAACGAGTGTCCAGGACATGACACTAAACAATCTGATGGTGGTGTTCCAGTATTGCTTGGAACTTTGTGGAATACAGAGTACCCCTTCATTGCCATCACTCACAGGACCACACTGGCCCAGAGTGGTAGCACCTGATAGGGTTCTAGCGATGGATCAAATAGAACAAAACTGTGTACTTATGCTAAACTGAATTGTTTGAAATGGAACTGTTTTGGACATTGAAACAATACTTATGCTAAACAGAATTGTTTGAATTAGAACTATTTAACTAAACTGAATATCTTGAAATAGAAATGCTTTATTGATAAATAAACTGTGTACTTATGCTAAACTGAATTGTTTAAAATAGAACTGTTAATTTGTATAAACAACCAACCAATGATAGTAACTGAATATCTGTGCATTGCACAGTTTTGTTTTTATTTCTTTCAGGGCTTCTTGATGGTATTGTTGCCATAAGTAGTTCACTTTTTTTTTTTTTAATCAGTGCTCAAAGTGGTGCAGTCATTTGTAATAGTTTCACTGAGAACCTATTTAGGTATACGGTCATCCCATCAGTGTGTAGAGTTTTTTTACATTTTGGGGAGAATGAATGTCCTTTATAGCTTGAAGTTTATCTTCTGTGGATGATATGCCATGTTCTGTGATAGTGTGGGCCAAAGAAGTTTACTCTTTTTTATTTATATTGGAGTTTATCAGGATTGAATCCAATGTTGTTCTCCTTGGTTCTTTCAAAGACTTCATGTATGGCAGCATCATGTTCTTCTTCTGTTGATCCTGTTACCAAGATATCATCCTCTATGACAGTTTTGATTCCAGAGAATACTATATGCAGCTTTTGTTGGAATATGTCCTGGGATATAATTAAGCTAAATGGTAAACGTTTGAATCTGTATCTTCAAAATGGCATGTTTAAAGTGCATAGCAGGCTAGATTGATAGTCTAGTTCTTGGTGAGAGTATCCCTTTTTTACATCAGTGACACTGAAACTTTTTTTTCCGTGTACTAAGAGTAGTAGCTCCTCTAAGGTTTTCGTAGAGTAGCATTCTATTTTAATGTTTGTGATGTTCTATCCTAGATTGTGGTTATCCAAGAGGTGATGGAAATTACCTAGTCTGTTGAGCCTATGATTTTCTCCTTGTCCATTTTTGCAAACAATGCTTTGTAGAGTGGGAGGATGTGTATAGGGAGCAATCTAGGTTGGTGTATCAGAGGTCAGGGATTTTTTATCATTTTATTTGATATTTCCTCCCTAGGGAATTATCCTATGTTGAAGCAGATTTTGTTTTTCGATAAATTATTTTTTGCTCAGTGTTTCCAACCCTATTATGCTGTCTTTTCATTTAATTTAGGTTGAACAAAATTCCTAATTCTTGTGCCTGCCTGAATCCAAGAATAGAGGGACTGCTTGGAGGTGTTTTTATGATGTCAAATCTTGTGGTTATTGTTTTGTTCTTGTGCATTACTTTTAGCTTGGTCACCCAATGTTTTTTTCCTTGAACACCCATATCCCTTCAGTACTGTGTTGGTTATCCTTATCATTGGTTTGAAGGGCAGTAGCTGCATTTAATTTTCTGCTAGGATGCTTGTGTCTGTCCATGTGTCCACTTTAATCGTAATTGTGATTGGTTGGTTGGTTGATTGGGTTTAATGGCATATCAACCTCTATAGGTTATTTAATGCCAAAGCCTGTTTACATGTATGTACGATTTGCAGACACATAATCTAATCATACCATACTAAAACTATACAACTCATTTACTTGCATACGAGTAAGTACTTGCAAGTATTTCTATGTGACATTAGGTTATTTAGTGATGATAGTGTTTTTTTTTTTTGTTTTTTTTTATTTCTCACTACTATTTCTACCAACACAAGCATAAATCTATTCAGCAATAATTTGCTTTCTGTTGATTACTTTGTTGTGTTTTCGGGATTGTAACCAAATCTATATTTTCTGGTACAACCCGGTCTCTTTCAAGAATGACAAGACATTATCCATGTGGACGTTCTCAAATAAGTCCTTCACGGTATTTGCGTGGAAATAACGCTTTCTGGTGTCATTAAAAACTTTACACTCAAGGAGAACGTGTTTAATTGTGCAGGGCGTTTGGCATGTCAAGCACTGTGGTTGCTGTTCTTGCTTGAGTATAAAAGAGTGTGTAAGTCTGCTGTGACCAATACGCAATTGCGTTATTGTTACTTGCTCTTTTCGCGATTTTCGAAAGGCTGGGTGCCATTCTCCCAAAAAGGGTTTGACCTGAAATAGTTTATTGCTGGTATTTCTATTCCAGTGTTGTTGCCATTTTTTATGGAGGAAATTATTTATTTTCAGTTTCAGATCGGTGTATGGGATGTTGTACTTGTCAGGGGTCAAATCTAAAGCCGATTTGCTGCTACGTTTGCTCTATGATTTCCTCTCACCCCAATGTGGCTTGGAATCCAACAAAAAACGATTTCTTTGTTTAATGTTGAGTGTAGTCTGCAAAGTAGTTTGATAATAAGTGGGTGCTCTAGTTTTTTGTTGTTTAATCATAATAGGACAGAGAGCGAGTCTGAGAATATGATGAATTTTTTGTGTTTTTCTTTTGAGATAATGTCGAGAGCCAAGTCTATGGCACAGGCCTCAGCTGTGAAAATAGAACTATCCATTGGCAGAGCTTTTGTTTTTATTATTTTGTTTAAGACTGCTGCACATGCTGTTTCATTGTAGTCTTTGGATCCATCTGTATAGATACATAGATAGTCGGGATACTGTTGGAGGATATTTTAATGTTTTTCTTGGTAGGTGAAGGGATGTGTCTTTGTTTTATGGAGTTGATTCAGTTGAAGGTTAACTTTTGGATTTTTAATGATCCAAGGTGGTATTTGTGGCAAGATGCTTTTATGGATATCATCTAGAGGAATGGTGGCTTCTTTGAGAATAGGCTCCATACGGAGACCAAATGGTCTAATTGATTTTTCTTTTTGGTCAAAATATTGTCCGTATTTTGGATCAAAGGTGCAGTCATATGCTGGGTTAGAGGGAGAAGATTTAAGTTTGGTGTAATACTGGAGGGCTAATTTTTCACTTCTGTAGAGGTGCTTCATGAGCTTCGGTGTATAAGCTGTCAATTGGAGAAGTTCTAAATGCTCCTAATATCAGTCTTAAGCTTCCATGGTGAATAGGGTCAAGTTGTTTCAGATATGATTTCCTGGTAGATCTATATATGAAAATGCCATAGTCGAGTTGAGAGTGGAGAAGAGTTCTATATAACTTAATTAGAGTTTGACGGTCAGCTTCCCACTCTGTGTGGGCAACGACTTGCAGAAGTTGTTGGGCACGGGTTGATTTGTTTTTTAGGTATTTTATGTGTGGGATGAATGAAAGTTTTTTATCGAATATTATACCGAGGAATTTGTATTCGTTAATGACTGGTATTTCGGAGTCATCAATTTTTAGGAGAGGGTCATTGTGCATTTTCCTTAGAGAGCAAAAATGCACGCATTTAGTTTTTGACTTGGAGAACTTGAATCCATTTTCTCTTGCCCATTTATTTACTTTGTTTAAGTTTAGTTGAAGTTGTCGCTCTACTATGTTCATATGAGTGGCCCGATAGCATATGATGAAGTCGTGGACTTAGAGGGGGTTAGACATTTTACAATGTTATTGATTTTTATGGAGAAGAGAGTAACGGAGAGGATGCTGCCTTGCAGAACATCCTCCTCTTAATGTTGTGAGTTTGAAAGGGTGGATCCCACGCGTACCCTAAATGTTCTTTCGAAGAGAAAGTTTTTTATGAACATCGGCAGTCTTCCTCTTAAGCCTAGATTATAGAGGTCCCGCAAAATACCATACTTCCACGTAGTGTCATAAGCCTTCTCTAAGTCAAAAAATACTGCCGTCAGATGTTGTTTTCTTTTCAAGGCTTCTCTGATGAAGGTTTCTAGTCGTATCAAATGATCTATGGTTCCTCTTCTTTTCCGGAATCCTGTTTGCATATTTGTTATTAGACCATTTGTCTCAAGATACCATGTCAGTCTACTATTTATCATCCGCTCCATCGTCTTACAAAGGCAGCTAGTCAATGCGATGGGTCGATAATTCTGCGGGTTCGATGTATCTTGGCCTGATTTGGGGATCAGGACAATTATTGATTGTCTCCATGTTTCTGGGAAAGTACCATTCACCCAAATATTATCATATAGCTTTAGTAGGCATTTGACCGATTCATCTGGTAGCTGTTTGAGGAACTTGTTGTGTACTTCATCAGGACTGTCAGCTGAGTGGTTGGATTTTTTTATGGAGTCCACTAGTTCAGTTAGGGTAAATGGCTTATTGTACTCTTTGGAGTTATTTGAAGAGAACTTTATTTTTTTCTTTTCGAGAGTGGGTTTGATTTTATAGAATTCTGTGTTGAATTGGCTGGAGGAGTTTTTAGAAAATGTTTCTGCAAGAAAATCTGCTATGGCCTTTTTACCTGTTATTTTGTGGTTTGTTACGGAGAGGTGTTTTAGTGGAGTTGATTGTTTTTTACCGGCTATTTTTTGAATCATGAGCCAAACCGTTTTGATGTTAGAAGAGGTATTTAGCTTGCTCACGTAATTTTGCCAGGATTTTTTCTTGGCTTCTCTGATGATTTTACGGGCGTTAGCTCGGTGGAATTTAAAAGAGATTAAATTGGAGGTTGTGGGTTCAGTGTTGAATTTCTGCAGAGCTGCTTGTCGTAGGCAAATAGCCTGTTTACATTCTTTGCTGAACCAAGGTCTGTCTTGTTTATGAATTGTTGGGTTGTGTGGAATGCATGTTTTAGCTATATTTATAAGTTTTTTGGAGAATTCGGGAATAGTTTCGGTATTGTTTACTATGAGGTGTTTCTGACATTGAGAGCGAAATTCTTCCCAGTTAGCTTTATTCAACCTCCACCGGGGAAGGTCGTCGTCTTGAGGGTGCAAACTCTCGAGTACAATTGGGAAATGGTCACTCCCGCATGTGTCCTCATACACCCTCCAGGTGAAATCAAGGAACAATGAAGTGTCGCAGAGGGTTAAATCAATGGCTGAGTAGGTAGCAGATGATGGGTCCAGATGTGTTGGTGATTTTTTGTTGAATAGGCAGAGATTATTACTGTTAATGATATTTTCAAGAATTTGGCCTTTGTGGTTTGTGCTTCTACAGCCCCACATGGTGTTATGGCTGTTAAAATCGCCAAGTAGAATAAAAGGTGTGGGTAGTTGCTGTAATATGTTGTTGATTTCACTTTCATTTATGGCATCGTGGGGCGGAATATATAGAGAGCAGATATTAATTGTTCTGTGTAAAGTCACTTTGACAGCTATTGCTTGGAGTTGAGTGTTGAGGTGGATTTTGCTTTGAGGTATGTCGTTCCTAATAAGGATTGAGACACCACCCAAAGCTCTATGACCGGTATTGTTGATGAAATTGTAACTTTGGTGTTTTTTTATTGTGATATCATCATTGGTTTTCAGAAGGCAGACAATGGCAGGTTGTTGTTGAGTCATCAATAAGAGCAGTTCGCTCCTATTGGCTTTGATTCCGCGGTAGTTCCACTGGATTATTTTGTGGTTCATTGTTAGGCCTCAGATCTGGACTGTTTGATCGTTTATTTTTATGGCCTTTATGTTTATGTACTTGGGGGCTGTTTTCTGTTTCCATCTTTTCTAAAATTTTTAATTTGTTACTCGCGTCAACATTTTCATTTTGTTTTGGATTAATTTTTGTCTTGTCTTTTTGTAGTTTCTTGTTTGGAGAGGTATCTGTAGAATTGGGTGGTCTTATTGGGGATCTCCTATCTTTTGGTCTTGTTTTAGAAGGGGATTTCTCTGTGACACATTTAGTTGGTTGTGTGGTTGGTGATAGCTCCATGCTCTTTTCTAGATCGGTCTTAACCGTGGAGGTGTGTGAGTGTGCAGGTGTCTTCACTTTGTCTGCTACAAGATCTGCCTTTGTAGTTGGTGTCTCTGAAATTTTGTTAGTATCAAGGGAGGCCCTTATTTCATTGATATAGCCTTCCCAGTCGCCCGGCTCCAGCTGAATCAATTTTTTTACTATCCTCTTGTAATTATACTGGGTTTTATTGCGCTGGACGGCTTGAGAGTAGGTTGTGGTCTTAGATCCTACTATCATTTTCCACGCTTCATTGAATGGGATGTTGTTCTTGTGTTTGATTCCCAGTATTTCTTTTTCCAGTTTCCAACTCTCACAGGATTGTGCATAGATGGGATGATCGCCTCCGCAATTCGCACACTTATATGGATTGTTGCAATTGTCAATATGGTGGTCAGGATCTTGTTGTGCACATTTGCCACATACTTTTTGACCTCTACAATTATCTTCGTGATGGCCGTTTTTTTGACAATTGTAGCAACGCAATGGATTGGGTATGAATTGTTCAACTCTCTCCATTGTGTAGCCTACTTTTATCCTCTCCGGTATTTTAGGTTGGTCAAATGTCATTATGTAGGTGTTTGTTTCAATGAGTTTACCCTCTTTTTCGATTGTAACTCTCTTTACTTCTGTTACACCTTGTTTCTTCATTTCTTTTTTTATTTCATCAATTGTGCATAATGACAATTCCTTACTTCTTACAACCCCTTTACTTATGTTCAAGGATTTGTGAGGGTAAGTTTTAACGTTTATAGTGTGGAATTTTGTCATTTTCAGTAGGAAATCGGCATTTTTCCTTTTATCTACTTCAACGAGCAAAGTTTGATTTTTTAGTTTTTTTACGTGGACGGGCGTCATATTACTAGATATTACCTTTTCAATAAAAAAAAAAGGCGATAAGTTTGTTATTGGTGTTTCCGTGGATTCAAGTATTATGAATCTGGGGAAACTTGCCACACCTTTGTAGTCCGATTGAGTTTCCGTTAGGGTACGTTTCAGTTTTTTTGATGAAGAAAAAGCCATGATTGTTAATTGTTGTTCACTGGTCCTATGCTCCACCAGCCACCATGGACTCCAACTTGAGAAGGGAATGAACCAAGGGGGCAACCCATTCGCCTTGGCTGAGATGGGGATACAAAACCAGTATACTCATGCAAAGAGTATGATTCTGAGCCTCTGCCAAATTATGCTTTATAAAAAACAACAATCTCACAGCGGTCATAAGTCCTACCTCAGCACAACTGACCCTCAGCCTCTGCCTTCTAGCACATATGGAAAAAAGAGGGTTGGAAATAGCTCCGCAAAAGTAGATCGAATATTTCCACAAGAGCAGATTGTATGATACGATCGGGAAAGTAAAAAAAAAAAAATCCACATATGTGCTAGGGCATGTCGGGACCAGCCGATTGATCGGATCGGGCCCAATCCGACCGCCCGTCAGACCAAGTAAGGGCCAAAGTGATGTGTTGCAAGCCATTGACCACTCTGTCACCGGATCAATGACTGCTCAACCACCAGGGATCTGTCCTAGCGCCTTATGGGTCGCCACCCACGGCCAACAGGTAGCCTCATTCGTGGGGTCTTACCTCTCTGCAGAGGTGCAGTTGGCGTATTCTACAGCCCCAGCTGACAGGGCGGACGTGATTGTGAGGTTTGCAAATATTTTGTCTGCATATTTAAAGATCAAGTGTATACACTGGCTGCTTCATGCTTGTTCTGGTTAATCTTCCTCTAAGAAATCCTTGTATGTCTGGTATTCTTCCTGAACTTCATGTAGTTGATGCTTTTTTTTTTATGCATACTTGCATATAATGTCCTACTTTTCCACAGTACCAGCACTGTGCTGACCTAGTAGGGCATTGGTTTCTGTATTTGTGGTTTCTTCTACAGCTATAACATTCCTTGATTCTTGTTTCAGGTAAATTTACCAGTCCGCTGACCCTGTTTTTCTTGTTTTGGGTGGGGTTGTGCTTTGGGGTTCTGGTCATTGCTATTTGCCCAGGTCTGCATTTGAATTCATTGATGAGGGTTTCATCACTGAGGTCTATAGATAGAACCTTCATCTGTGCTATGATGGTCTCCTCCATTTTTGCCAGGTTGTATAATTGTTTATAGGTAAGAGTATCACCTATCTTGATGGTGTCTCTCTGAACTTTATCTATGTTGGACACAAGTGTATCCATCTGTTCAGAGTACCCAGCCTCTTCGACCAGTTATTTTGCTTTGGTAACAAATTCTTTTATTGTCATTTTCTCTTGTTTGAGGCTTTTTAGGTTGCAACCTATGAGAATTTGGTTATTTTGGGGATTGCAGTATGTCACCATCTTTTCAAAGACAGTCGATCCTTAGGTTTGTCAAAGATAGGTGTGTTGTAAATTTCCATTAGGGGTGTTTTAATTCATTCCACTTCTGATACCATTTTGTTTGTTTTGTCCACTTCAGGATTAAGGAGAGAATTCATAAAAACATGGCACATGTATAACAGTCAGAACTGGAATGGGTATAATTTCTTTATGTTTATAGAGAAAAGGATAGAGTTGGGATGGATTGCTTCCTTTGGACCTTGGATCATGTAATGATATTCATACTCTCATTATCACAAATATTTTTGCTTCTATAGATTGTACACAGATTATCTTTATATGAAAAATCTCTTTAATTTTTCTTCTTGTTAATGGCATAAACATTAGCTTGACAATTACATTTCATGCAGAATTGGGAATTGTGTGTGTGTGTGCGCCAATTTTTCAACATTTTCCATCACACAAATTCTGATGATTTTCTCGCTTCTCTAATGCATCTTGTACATAGTCTAGTTTACCAATAAACAATGACTTTAAAATGTAAAATTTATTATAGAGTCAAAATATGTATATATCCTTCTTTATTTGATATAAGAACTACAATAATATATTAAAGATATTTTACCATAAACAAAAGCATCAAAAACTACAAATAATATGAAAAAGCTGAGAAGAATTCATTACACATCAGCTAATGTGATTATGATGATGATGTATTGTGGATTATTATAATGATGATGATGATGATGTATTGCAGAGTCTTAGAGTCAGTGATTTTTAAAGCCTGTTGACAGGGTAATTGTTTTGAGAAGAAAAACAATAGTAAAATAATGAAATGGATAATCTTTTCTATCATATGGCTACTGTTTTTTCTTCCTTCTCTCACATACACACATCATACACACACACTTTCATACACACTCACCCACATTCAACACACACACACTCATAGCATTGAATAAAAGTTGTGTTGTCAAACAAATAACCACGTTTTATTTCACCTTCATTTTAGATGAAAGAATACCTCTTTATTGACAAAAACCAAATTTTTTATTTGAATTTGAAAGCAACTTTTGCTAAAGTATTTTATTTATTTTCTTATAACTGGTTAAAATATTCATTAAACTTATTAAGAAATCAACTTTACATACAACTTCAAATTCTACATTATTTATTACTACATTAAATTGTTTTCTCTTTCTTCTAAGACAACCTTTACTTAAGGACTTGCTTCATCTTTAATAAAGCATTTTTTCCCTATATAGTCTTTACTTTTTATTTCTCATTTTGTTTTTCAAATTTTGGTAAACTTTGCATATTAATTTACCTTAGGAATTATAGAAATGGTTATAATAGTCTCAAATTTTTTTACATGTTTCTTTTTAAAAAAAAAAGCATAAATGATGAGGATAAGCTAAACTAATTTATTTTGAATCATGTTTCTTCTAATTAGAATATTCATTTTCTTCTGGGAAAGAAAGATGGACTAACTTATGTTTAGGTTTGTTTAATAACCATAAGACATGTATACCAACTTGTAGAAACAAGTAATTCATAAAAAAGAAAAACAATAGACCTTAATAAATGGAGGATAAAATGTAACACAAAGAAAACAATGAAATGAAACAGGAAAAAAAAGGAGAGATAAGCCTTCGAAGAAACACTTGATAGTAAGTTTGAGTTTTATTGGGTGCTCCATCTCTCAGACCTTGTGCAACAGCTTATTGAAGCTTAGTAAATAATCAAGAAGAACAAAAGGGATGGAAGTTTGTAGTGGATGGGTTTGGTTGTCGGACTTTTATTTTGTATCTCTAAAAATAAAAAAAACTTTTACTTTAAACATAGTCAAAAATATCACCATTATTAACAATCCTCCAAATACAATAAATTCAATATTTATTTAAAAAGAAGAAATTAGGCTGTTAGAATAATTAGGTCTTCCACAGACATGCAAAAGTGTGTTCAAGTGTTGACTATTGTAAATTCAGCAGTTAATGTCTACTCGAATCTGATTAGCCCCAGCCCTTACTGTTATTTAAGTAAGACCCACAAGGATTCTCCCACTTCTTTTAGTCTTTTCAGCATGAGCAGAAGGCTCTGGTTGGCTTACTCCTTTTGCTTGGCAATCTCTTGTTTATTTACCTTTGACTTTTGGCAGTTTTTCCTTGAGCCAAATACGCCTATTTAGTCGCTATAAGTTAATCCTCTTTTTCTTATAGGGCTTTCATTGTTACTTGTCGAAACAATAAGCCTACTGCAGGCTATTTGTGGTTTTGGTATGCTGTCCCCTTCAAAAGAAAGCTGAGTCTAAGATCTGGAAGCGATATTATTGGACTTTAACCAACAAAGGAAGCTGTTAGCTGGGTCAGAAAATGTGGTAAAAGCCTCTGTAGGCTCAACAGAAGAAAATCCAAGTTGAAACAGAAGGAGGAAGTGGTGGTTTACTTGAATTTCACTTAAAGAAATAATAAACTTCGTTTTCGACAAGTCTACACAGGAAACTAGGAGAACACAGTTGTCCAGGCAGACTGCACAAGGAGACACTGAAAAAAAGAATAAACCTTAAAAACAGGCTTCAAAAAGAACTCTGACATAAAATACCAAAGAAAAGTATTTTATCATTAATTAAAGTTAAACTGACAGTAGGTGGTTGATGGCATGACTTCGAGCAAGTCAGTCATTATATTTCTTTATACCATTCTTTGGTTATAATATTGTCGTTACTTGAATGTAATTTATTTTTGTTACCTTATTCAATGTTTTTGACAAGCATAGGGAAAAATATGCAAAGCCAGATTTTATAAAGTTTATTTCTCTTGAAATAGATAAGAGTGAGAACTGGTTGTTTTTCTTTTTAAGAAATATACACAAGCTTTTCTTTCAGGTAGCAAAATAAGCTTCCTTTCCCCTTTTTTATCTCCTTTATTTTTATACTTTTCTTTCCCCCTTTTCTAGACAACAGTTACTGCTCGTTGGGCTGGCCAGATATAAAGTTTACTTGATTTGGGTAGAGTTGTACTTTATAGTGACAAACATTTGGACAAATTTGTTAACTTTCATGTGTTGGTTGTTATAATTTAAGACCTAAAACTAGCATATTTTTTTAATTGAGCACGTTTCTCATGCAAGTAAAAAAAATGGACCAGTGACAAGGGGTCATAAATTAAGATTTCTTTCAGACAATTGTCTGGTTCTTTTAGAAAAGTGAATCGTTTTGTCTGATAGGCATCAAAAAGTCTTTCTTTGACCTATGGTGTTAATTGCTTAGCATTTTATTGGGGTTGAGTTTTTATTTATGTGAGCCGACCATGTGACTGATAATTTATTTGTTGCCTATAGCCGTTTAATAAGTTCTAAGACTTGTCACACAAGCTATTTTTAGATATTTTATGCTGTTAAAAATCAGTGGCCTTTTCTAGAGAACAAGTGACAGCAAGTTTCTTTATTAAAATTCAAATCTTATTGCTATTAACTATTATTGTTATTTTATTATTGCTAACATTTTTTAATGTATATATTTTTACATTTTTCTAAACATTACAAATTTGGGCCCCATATATTGTCATAAGAAATACTTTTGGTTTCAAGTTTGTTCGTTACGGATGATTTAATTTGTAAGAAAAGAACAATCAAAAGCAACAACAACAAAAAAGTTTACTTTCATGCTTACAATTATATCAGGTGTTTTTTTTTTAAATTTAAATTTTAATTCCATATTTTTTAAATTGCTTTTCAAAGATAAATTTAAGCCAATTGATTTAATTCCTGTTTAATTATTATTATTCTAAAAAAAAATAAAATTTCAATTTTTGTTGTAATCATAAATATAACTCTTTTCCAGAATAATATTTTCTTTCGAAAATAAGGTCTTCAGAAAAAGAGTAAACTGTAAAATGAAGTCAAAATACTTACATTTTCTTATAATGAAAATTCCAGATAGCTTTCATTTCGATAAAAAATTATTTCATGGTAAACAGCTGAAAGATGCTTGATGATGATCTGAGTAAGTTTGAAATTTAACTATCTGCGTCTGTTCAGAAATATCTAATAAGCTGCAATTATTCCTATTATAAATTTCTTGGTAAAGTTTTCACTAATGGATACGCACTGATTTATTTGACAAGTAAAAGTTCAGTCAATTGTTTTGTTCATCTCTAAGAAGTAAAAAAACAAAAAACCTAAAATAAAAACAAGATCTCTTCGAGTGACGTCTGCTTCTAAGGAATTTCGTTCTCAATGTTTTTAAAGTTGTCGTGGAATTGCGGGAATGAACAGACAATTCCGTCGAGTTTTTATTGAACCTGTAGATAACGAGATAGATAATGAGTTAGATTAATCGATAATCAGAGAGTGGTTTAAATAGAAAGATTGTCAGATTTGAGAATGGATACATACCTAGATAATGAGTTAATAAAGATAGAAACTATCCATTTGTGTGGATCTTGTTAATGTAGTTAAATTTAGTAAATGACATTCAGATATTTCCACGTGGAAAAATAAAATTTTCTGATATTTTAAACCATCAATGAATTACCGACTATAAATTCGCCTAATACTCTTACACAATTAAAATGTGTCTGTATTTAAAAAAAAAAAAATTAAAGACAATGATTTTATTTCATAGCAGTTTTGTGATTTAAGACACTTTCTTAAGATTTAACATTTGTAAAGAAGACATAAGTATTTAATTCCTACATGAGATTTTTTCCCCAATTTCAGGAAATTATATAAGTTTAGGAATGACAAGCGATAATTTCATCGAGAAGTACAGTTTGTCGAGCTGTTCTAAAAGAAAATAAAAATGGTGTTAAGGCAAATGACTTCTTCAGTAGTTAAAAAGGGAAAAAACAGATATTTTCTCCAAACAATAAAAAGCCATAGAAGTGTATCGGTCTTATAAAATAATAGGGACAAAAGAATTTTGTCCCTATTGCTTTTTCAGCTTTTATTTGCCTTTTTAACCCAAACATTCATTTTTGTCCTTGTACTATTTTTGATAAAGCTTTTTGAATAATTTCGTGTAAACAAAAATAAATGAATAAATAAATAAATTAAAGTTAGGAAAAAAATTAGATTTATACCTAGTATGGAAAACTCATAATGCTCAAGTAAACAAAATCATTAGGAAAGTATGGAAGCAAACGAGAAAATGGAAGGTGAAAATGAAATTGTAAAGCATTATCAAAATATGTAAAATCATAACTAAAATTCACAAAAACATTCGTAGAGTAAAAATATGGTAAGACAGGTAAATTGACAAACACACCAATTTAAACAGCTGGTGTATGAGCATTTGATCATTCTTTGGAAGAGTTTCATCCATTACAGAAAAGTTGTTATGAGAAGGGTAAAAAATTTACGAATGAAATCATAGTAAAAGTTAAAGACATAAAATTATTACTATCAAGTTGAGTGTTAGTAAAAGAATTGTACCAGATAGAATACATCCTAAACTATTAAAATATTTTTCATCAAAAGAAAGTTGTATCAATGTAAGATGTAAAATGTTTGAGAATATAAAATGATTCTATCGATCTAAACCGGCTCATTGGCTAGAGTGTTCGCCACTGGACCGAGAAGACCTAGGTTCAATCCCAGGTCGCGTCATATCAAAGACTTTAAAAATTGTACTTGATACCCGCTCGCATAACCCTCAGCAATATAAGGTACGTATAGTGGAGCAATCCTGGAAAGGAGTAGCGCCCTCCCCTACAGCTCGGTGTAGTAGCTATTGAAAAGGAGGCCTTCACGTCCCCCTCAACTATGATCGCCACCTTTACTTTTTACTATCGATTTAGAAAACAGCGACCATAATACCACTAAATAAAATGGTTTGATACATTTGGAAATTATTTACCAACCAGATTCTTCAACATTAATCTGTATCGGATGGATTTGGTTATCGGAAGTTTATTTCGATATCTCTCAACTAGAAATAATTTTTATATTAGACGGAGTCAGAGATATCATCAAAGCTAACAATCCTCATAATACAATAAAGTCAATATTTATTCAAAAGAACAAATTAAAATATAAGCATCATTGGTCTTTTGACAAACATGTAAAACAATAAGAATAAGCATACAAACAATAAGATAATTTGTAAACATACATATAATATACTTTTATCTAAAAAAATAAAAATAGGGAATTGTAAATACTTATTTTACAATGAAAGGTTCACAAACAGGTGAATTGTTTGTTAATTTTTTAGTTTGTATAATGAGTTTTAGAAAATTTTCTCTTGTACTCACAAATTCCTTTAGTAGCTTATAATCATGTGGATTTATATTTTCGGTCGTGCAGGAATATTTTGAATTTAAAATCCTTAGTCTTTTACTTTTTTATGTTCAAAGTTTACATGTCCGAAGTCGAAAAGCAACTGACTTTTCAAAAGTCAAAGAAAAGATACAAAGACCAGTAACGGGGGGGGGGGTCATAAATCAAAATTTCTTACAGACAATTTGTCTGGTCCTTTTTAAACAAAAAGCTAACTCTTTTGTCTAATCGGCATCAAACGATATCAAAGGGTTTTTCTTTGACCTGTGGTGCTAATTGCCTAGCATTTTATTGTGGTAAGTGTTACATGTTTATTCATGGAAGCCAACGATGTGATTGATTATTTGTTGCCAACAGACCTTTAATTAGTTCTAAGACTTGTCATACAAGCTATCATCAGATATTTTATGCTGTTAAAAACCAATGGCCTATCCTAGAGAAAAAGTGACAGCAAGTTTCTTTATTAAAATTCAATTCTTATTGCTATTAACTATTATTATTTTCTTATCTATATATATTTATATATTTTTAAAAATTACAAATCTGGGTCGCATATATTGTCATGACACGAAATAATTTTTCACTACTTAAAAGTGACAGTAACAATAAAAAATTAAATATTAATAATCAATTGATAAAAACAATTATGTTCAAGCCTTAAGCAATACGTACGAAAAATAGTTATTTCCTAAGCTTAGATTAGTTGTGGTACAAGGCTAAATGTTTGGGGCACCTACTGAGACTTGAACTCACAATTAATGGTTTGATAGTCTATTTTACAAACCAGTGGAGTACAGGAAGGTGCTCACTGTTACTATCAATAGGAACTAGTTATTTGGTAAGCTTAGCTTAGTTGTAGTACAAGGCCAGAGGAATTGGGCACATAGTGAGACTGGTATTTGTTGCGTTCCCCACCGAACGGGCAAATGCAGCACACGCGCCCGGCATTTTCTAAAAATACCTACGGCCTCGTCGACATTCTCCTTATTAGGGGCACCTCAGGCGCCGGGCAATACCCCAACCAAGAGAATGCAGCGCAAAGCGAGACTGGAAGTCACTAATTAACATGTGCATTAATATACCAGAAAATATGATAATCAACACAAGAGTAAATAAAAAATAAAGAAAAACTTTTAAAATTTAATCGCATCAGCGGATACACATATAACAATAACAGAAAAGATTTTAATGAAATTTCCGTAAATTTTGTCGAAAGAATTCATTGAAAAATTTCGAGATATTTTTTGTGATTGACCGTTCGGTGATTTTGTTCTTAGTTTCCTGTAATTATTCCTTCATTAAATATACTTTGAAAAATTGTCACTTATTGAAGTTTTCAATTTTTAAAATTTATGAATACATACTGTTATTTTAAATAAAATCTACCTCGTTTCAAACTTGTTCGTTTCGGATAATTTAATTTGGAAAGAAAAGGAAAATTAAAAACAACAAAAAGAGGTAATTTTTATGCAAAATGTTTTGTAATTGTTTGAATTTAAGTTTTAATGCCATGTTTTTAAAGAAAAGTTAAAGTCACTTGATTTGATTTATGTTTATTTATTATTTTCTAAAAGATATAAACTTCCATTGTTTTCTATTTTGTTGTTTTTAAAATATTACATTATTTCCCATTAATGTTTTCTTTACTAAAATATTCGGGAGAAAAGAAAACTGTTAAATGAAGTAAAAATACTTACATTTTCTTATGAAAATTCTGAATAGCTTTATTTTCGAAAAATAAATTATTTCATTGTACCCAGCTGAAATATGCTTGATGATGATCTGAGTGATTTAACAATTTAACTTTGTCTTTTGCGGTTCAAAAATGTCTAATAGGCTGTAATTATTCCAATGCGTTAAATTGAACTAAATCTCATCTTCCCTGATGAATGTGCACTGATTTATTAGACCAGCAAACGTTCAGTCAATTGATTTGGTCATCTCTCAGAAGAAAAACAAAAAACATGTCTGCGAATGACGTCTGCATCTTATGAATTTCTTTCACAATGTTTTTTCGTGTTGTTGAATTCTGGGAATGAAGAGACAAAGATCAGTTGACGGACATGTATGCTGAAAAAAAGAAAAAAGTGGGGTAGGTCCCTTAAAGGAGAAACTGATATTGTTAAAAGTAACTGTTACCTCTAAAGACGTGGGGGGGGGGCTAAAATAAGGTAACCAAGCAAATATCCGGGAGAATTTTTGTAATTTATCACTCGTAGTTTTAGGTAGTTCTTAGTCTTAGACAATAAACATAATAATTATTCAAATTTGCAATTAATTATTATTTTCAAATCCATAACTGCATCTATTTGCATGCCACAGTTAAATGGGACTGGTGAGGGTCATCCATTTTTATTAAATTCTGAAATTACTTGGGGTGTTGTCTTCAGTTAAAAGTTAAGGTACTTATGCATCTATATTACCGCGATAAAGCCGAACTTTCACGAGCGTTTCCGGGCCGATAACGGAAAGAATCTGAATATGCCGACAAAACGTGTGAAGACCATCTCCAGTCATAGCTTTTTCTCATTTTTTTAAAATGGCAAGGATGCTCGCATGTCCGGCAACTTTAATTTTGCCATACGCACTTATTGTACCGCGCTAAAATAACGTGATTATTTAGAAACCCATTCTTAACATGGGGAGGCGAGGGTGTGTTTTTTTTTTTTTTTAACTATTCTCACAATTTAATAATAAAAAAAAAAATAGATACTATTTAAAAATAGCCCGGTACAATAAGTGCATAAGCGCCAGTTATTTTTTCTTGCCAGAATTGTATCACCTTTTCCACAAATTGTAGTTTGTCGCTTAGCTGCGATAAATTTGTTGTTTAAAATTGCTTGAATAATACTGTTCTCGTAACTTTGTCAACAAATTGATTGAATTATTTTATCGTCTGCTTACTTAAATTTGATTGGCTAGGCGTTTCGCCATAGCCCGATTCTTTCCGTTATCGGCCCGGAAAAGCTCGTGAAAGTTCGGCTTTATCGCGGTAACATACATGCATAAGTACCGTAATTTTTTTTTCCTGTTAATTAAATCTAAAGCGTTAACAGGTAAGATATTTAATTAATATCACGAAAAATATTGACGTTTTGAAATATTTCACATTTTGTCATTGAATTACAGATATAAAATTTTGAGTAAAAACAATAAATTAATAGCACATAAATAAGACTAACCAAAGAATCAAATAAAAATAAAGTGTCATTCAAGAATGAATGTTTTTGACATATTTTGAAAGTACTGAAAAGTGAAAATTTATTTTTAGTCAACAAACGTTAACGTTTGGCAATGCGTGGTCGGAGCTAGTCAAAATATGAGAACACGTTAATTCACCACCTCCTGCCACCTCACAAATCATACCAAATTTAGATTAAAAGTAAAGAATGAATAAGAATAAGCAATTTCTTTGACTGAAACTTACTCTTAAAATATTCTTAGGTGGATTGTAAAAATAAGTATGAAAGTTTTGATAGAGAATTTTTGATTTTCTGAAAAAAAATTAAAAATTCAGAACAATCAAACACCGAAGGATCTAAAAGACGGACTAAAGAAGTTTGATTTTGATTCTTTTTTAATGGAGAAAGAAAAAAGAAATTCCTAATTTAATTTTCTTTGTGGACAAACTGTGAGTAATGTTAACATTTTTTTAAATTAAAGACGAAAGAATATAAAAATTTACGTAAAAGAAAAAAATATAAATATCAGGGTCGTGAAGTGGCCAAATGAATAAATAGATAAATAGGCTATAAAATAAAAATATAGAAAAAAAGATTTTTTTAACCCTGTCATTTTGTTATACAAAATATTATTTAGTTGGTTGGTTGTTTTATTTTTATTTTTTTTTTTTTTGGTTTTATGGCAAATCAACCTTTGTAGGTTATTTAACACCAAATCCATTTTTATGAAAATAATTCTATTTCAAACAATTCAGTTTAGCATAAGTACGCAGTTTAAATGTAAGTACAGTTTAATTGTAACAAACATTTCTATTTCAAGCTATTCAGTTTAGTCTAGCAGTTCTAATTCAGCTACTTCAGTTTAGTACTCACAGTTAAATGTCAAAACAGTTCTATATTAAACAATTCAGTTTAGTGTAATGTGTAGGGAACGATTAAATAAATAAAAAAATTAAATAAGAAAAAAAATAAATAAATAGATAAAAAGAAAACTATTAAATTTGAAGAAACTCCCAGACGTCTCTAACGCATGCGTAAAAAGAAAAAACGATTTCCTCTTGATAAAGGGAGCAAAGTATTCTTTGTCTTTCAGGCAGTGTCCGTCGAACCAACAACACCATTTTGCTGTCTTTCTTGCACAAAACATCCCGGGTTTTTTCTAAACAACCCAAACTTTTATCAATACAGTCAACAACATTTCCCATATCAAAATATTTCCTAATCCGAATCTGCGAATCTTCGCCACACCTGGTTCCGTCAAAATTTTGCGCATCTCTTAATTATATCCAAAACCCTATTTCAAAATATTTTCCCCAATAACAATCTCAAAGCTCTACTCCGGGGGGAAACTCACAAAATACCTGTCTGCCTCGTCAGACACAAAAAAAACATCTGTCTCTTAGTTACTCTGTCTCCACGGCGAGACCATTTTCACGACAATTCTGAGACGATACTCATGTCTCCGATAATTGATATCAACAACTTCCATAGCAAAAACAACCGGCCTGATTCTACCAGCGCCGAAAATTATCGATTCTCCCAACTTCATAAATATCGAAAAAGTATATGCGCATTATTCAGACAAACTACCAATGTGCGAAATTCTTGAACAATCCTATTAATGCTCCCAAGATTCCATCTCTCGGATTAAAATTCTCATTTCCAATCCACAAGTTCCAAACATGAAAACCTGTCCTAAAAGTCTTAACTACAGATATGCGGGATTCCAAATCTCGGACTGAAATTCTAATTTTCAATCATCACTTCTCCGGACCACTGACAGTTACTACAAATTTTTACTCACCAAGACCTATTTACAATAAAAAAAAAAATTCTATTCATAAAATTTATCATATTTACTATCAGTTTTTACTCACAAAGACCCCGTCTATGGTAACTTTCATTTATGACAATCTTGTTTTTTATTGCTGTCTATCAAAAAAAAAAAACAAAAAAAACGGACAGCAACTGTCCCAGTCCTCTTTTTTTCCCTTCTCTTTTCCTCCCTCACTTCGATACAATATTACACATAGCAGTAATCTCGATTTTTATCTAGGGATCACACATTAAAAAAAACATTATTTCTAGTTTTATGCTTCAAGAAAGGCCCCTGTCATTAAAACTAATCTTTCACTATTATAATCAAATTAATCGACAGAGAGATAGAATTATATGAATGAGGGATGTACTTACTAATTTTCTTTGTTTTCTTTTTTTATTCTCTTTTTCACTTTACTGTTTTTGTAGCTGGTCTATTCTTGTTTCTTGTTTTTTTTTTCTTCTTCTTCTTTTCTTCCAGCACGTTGCCTTCCTCTTTTCTTTTTTTTCTTTTCTTTCTTTCTTTTCACGTCAGTCTGTTCATCTGTTTGTTGCTCGTTTGTTCTTGTTTTTTTTCTTTTTACTTCTTTCAATTCCAGTATTTTTCTTTGTCCTTTTCGTTTATGTCGTGTTGTGATGCTTAAAACTGTCGTTTACGGTAACCAGGTTCATTCTGAGTCCTTGAAAAACTCTGCTGGCACAGGCACTAAATTAATATATGTTATATAGTCATCTACAGCATCACAACGTCACAATAAATTATTAAACAGACGTACAATGATAAAGTCGCAAGAACAAACGACGCACGCAAGAAAGACTTCTTTATAACATATTTTAACTCACATCTTTATTTGTAAGTTTCGAAAGGGTTGTTCCAAGTTTGCGTGTGAGAGAGAGCTGGAGACCGAACATTACTGAAATATTTTGACCCCGAAGTTATGGCCGTCAGTGTTGTGTCTTTCTCGTTCTTCATGGCTGCTCAACCGGACCCTGGAGTAAACTCTTCTGTGTGCTGGCTTTCCCTACTACATCGCGTCTACCTCCGTCTTCCACTGTACTGCTTGCCCTCCTTCTCGCCTACCTCCAACTGTCCTCAATTCGTCGGCCTTATATTACCTTCAAACTCCCACGCAGTAATATAGACGCGCCTCAACGCCTGCGCAACCTCTTCCGATTTCCAGCGACCGGGATGTGTCACTCCCTTCCGGTGCACCACCTTGAATGGCATTTTTGGCCGGGTCAAAAGGTCAAAACATAACATTGGGACGTAGCGTCGGTTAGTCCCTTGTAGAGAAGAGGAAAATCTCGTGTTTTGGTTTGGCGCTCAATTTATTTCAACGTTTAATTTCACCCAATCAGGATGTCTTATTCTATTCAGCCCGGACCTTCATTTCCGGCTAGCAAAACGGGTGAGCGGCCAAACCCAGTCTCTTTGGCTTGAGACGGCGACCAGAACAGACGTTCGTTTGGCCGTCCCTACTTAGCGATGCTTTTTAACATAGCAACACCAGCAGTAGCAACATGGACACTCAACAAGGAAACCATCTAATTTATGGATTTCCTACGAGGAATCCCAGTTGAACATAAATTAGAAACATACAACATGCCTCGCACAGGCCCAACTTTGTGTCACCCCAAAATTGGCTCTGTCGATCTGAGCGTAACTCCGCTCTCGATTACATGGAGACAACGCAGACTCTCCCCCAAATACCAGACACACAAAACTACACGGTGACTCTAAACACAATCCCTCACACGTCCAGCAACACACGCTGCCATCTCCACATCTCGCTACGCCATTTCGACTCCAACACTAACAAGCCTAAACTCCACGAGTCTTGCAGCACCAAAAGCAAACCATATTCAAAGCTGCAAATAAAAGACTTTCTTTGTTGTGTGTTAAAAAAAGTTTCGTCATTCATTTGTGTGCCTAAAAAAATATAGTGTTAGAGAAATTAACAATTTCCCGAACCGCTATAAATTGGTAACCCCGCATGGCACCTGAATTGCGAAACAAAAAAATAAAAACCCTATTTCTAAAAACACCTTTCGACCTCCGCCATCTTACTTCATCTTCAACCACCCTTTATATATCCAACAACACGCTAAGCGAGGAAACACTACAAAGTAAACACACATACGTTACAACCTATCCTCGCTAACAACAAACTTTCCCTCGCTACCAACAACAAAAACTCCGGCTACAAAAATGGTTTCCCCTCGCTAAACAATAATACTCACTTCAAACATCACTAAACCCTTCACCAAGTAAATATAGGAAAGTATGGGAGAAATGTTTTCGTCTCTTATCTGTTTCTATCTTTTCTTTTTGTATATTTCTTTTTGGACTTTCTTTGGGCAAGGCATTACGCCGGCCAGTCAACGTGGGGTGAAACAGTGTAACCAAAATATGGAGTCAGATATCTTACGGCAACACAGCCTTGCCCTTAGCCCCGGGCCTTCAAAAGCCTTCAAACCCCACAAATGTTATATACAATCGTGTGGTTGCACTGGCGAGGAGATTTAGTTTATTTTGTTTATTGAATAAACAAAATAAACAAGTGGATGAAATATCTGGCGGCGGTCTATTCGGCGACAAGTGGTTGCTTTGATCTGGTCGGACGGTGTTGTCTGGTGAGGCTCACGGGACGGCCGGCAATTCAACTGGCGGGTGACCTCTGTTTGGCCTATTTATGTGTTCCCGATTTCAAACAACGGTTCTGGAAAATGCTACTTGTGGAAAAAATATGATTGGTTGAAAAATAGACTTTTTTTTTAATAACTGAGAATTTTCTGGGGATGTTGGATAGACTATGCGTGGAGCGTATGCGCAGAAGCCATGATTTTCTCAGTTTGACACTGACCGTTGTTGGGTCAACATCTGGTAGCTGTTACTTTCTTCAACAATGTCGATGTCTGCGGGTCCGTGTTTTGTGTGTTCCAGCAGTTAGGTGTGTGAAGAGTCAAGTGGATGAATCAGAAGAGATTTGATGTATTTTACTATAACAGTAAGTACAGTATCAATGTAAAAAAAACAAAAAAAAAACTTCCATTTCAAATAGTTCAGTTTAGCAAAAGCACGCAGTTTTATAGGATTTACACTCCTATATTTTAAAATGACCGTTATGACACTCGTTCCCTAAACAAAGATGGCAGACGTCGGTAAACTAATCAATCTTGGTAACCTATTGTCTAGTAAAACCACGTGGTTAGTGCTCACAACTACGTCCGCAACTTCAATTTTATCCCGCGTTTTTGGAGCCTACTGCATGACAAAGATTGTCTATTAATACTATCTTCCAACATTCATTCTCTTTCCATTGTGACTTCCACAGAGAACACTCACTATTTCGACTTACAGAGTCAACACAATCTTCCTCTTTTTTACATTTGACTTCCAACGGTCAACCGCCACGAAAATGTATTGTGACGGCAAATTGACTAAAATCCCAAAACGGGACTTTATTTTCGCACGTGTGAAGACGGGGCAGGTTGGCACTTGATCCCCTATAGAATAAGTCCTCGTTCAGAGTTTTTCTCTCAGGCATATAAGAACTGGCATATTACGTGAGGGATTAATTTAGGGCCAGACTGACCGCCGCTGGCAAAGGGGTTCCAAATTTCACACTATCACACACCCACCAGGCCGCTAAACCTCTTCCCCCTAGACAACAGAAGAATATGGACCTATAGGTTTTTGTCGTAATAATATTCTATTGTAGTAGTCGACAACTCCGGTTTCCCGTGTGATATTTTAAAGGAATTAATAGGACAATTCTAAGCAAGATAACATAAGGCGAATAGAAGCTGAAAGGGAAGCATGAAGTAACAACACAGACCACATGGTAACATAAAAATACATGAATTCCTTTACTACAGTTATATACACTTTCAAAGTGTCAAAACATATAATAATTGGGTAGTCCACGAATATAAATGTCTTTTCTTGACTTGTTTTTCTTCAAATTGAGAGAGAGAGAGAGTGGTATACAAAATTTGGGTATAAAGGAAAATGTCCCCAAAGTTACTTATCTTATTTTTCGACGGGGTTCCACTGGAGAATCATTCTTCTTTCACGGGCTAATAGTCTTTGTTCTCCTTTTTTTTTTACACTGGCTTGAAGAACCTGGGGTCCCTCCTGTCTCAGTAATTCTTATGTCTTCAACCTGGAGTAAAATGGCTATATTTCGTCTGCCCGCTACGAATCCTGCTCAAAAACTGGCTTTCTTATTATTTACTTCCGCTGAGGGAAAGGGTTCCCCACTTCCGTTTTGAGGTCCCAGCCAATCATTTGGCTTCTCTCTTCTCCTCCTTGGTGTCCGGTGACCTGAGGTTACTAAGTACCAACACCTGTTGATACCCCTCTGTGACCTACATTCTTCCTTAACGGTCACTTTTTTTTGACGGCTAGATACTGTTAATTCAACAGGAGGATAGTATGAATCTTACCTCTATCGTCTCCGTGGGCTATCACGTGACAGTATACTCTCAGCAACCATTCTCTTCCTTGTTACACTTTTTCGGTGAGACATTTTCCAGCCTCGAACACAGAAATTTCCTCAAACCACAGAAAGAAAGAAACAACCAACATGGGAGAAGACACGTTCTTCCTAACATACATTATTAAAATTCTGTAGAAATACTTAGTCAGTGTGCATTTTAATCAACAGGACACTTTTATCATTTAGCCCTTTCTTCATAGTATTCGTGTTAGTCACACACACACACACAGAGAAATATTTTAACGGACAGTAGTAGAACTTTCGTAATGTTTTGAAATATTTCATTTAATGTACTTGTTAATTTATAGATTTAATTTGTTTGTACAGCTTTGTTTTAAATGTATTTTTGTCCGCGTCATTTCACATCTTTTATCTCGTTTACCTTTTCAAATAACGACGAACAAGATAATTGGTGGAGGAAATAATCACTTCACCAAACAACATGTCACCCCTACTGTTTAAATGTATGTATGTTTTAATTGTCAAAAACATTTCTATTTCAAGCTATTCAGTTTAGTCAAGCAGTTCTAATTCAAACAATTCAGTTTAGCATATATATGCAGTTATTTCTATTTAACCCATAGATAGAGCCCTATCAGGTGCTTCCATTCCGGATCAGAGTGGACCTGGGAGCAATGTCAATGAGAGGGTACTTTGCATTTTAGCAACATTTCTTTCTCGTTCTGATGGGCTGCTTAATCGAGGGTCCTGAGGGCCCATAGCCTCAACATTACTGGAACCTCACCATCAGATTGTTTAGTGTCATATCCAGGACACTTGTTGGAGCGGTCTTACTCCTCAGCAGAGGTGCAATCTGGTGTATTTGGCTGGGCAATACACAGAGTTTATGTCTGAATAGTTTTACTTCAGATAATTAAGTTTAGCATAAGTACACAGTTTAGATGACAAAACAGTTCTATTTCGAGCAATTCAGTTTAGCATAAGTACGCAGTTTAAATGCAAAAGAAAACCTGTAAATTCCAACCACCGTTTAGTTCTATTTGACCCATAGATAGAACCCTTATAAGGTGCTGCCACTCCGGGCCAGAGTGCACATGAGAGCAATGGCAATGGAGAGGTACTCTACATTCCCCAAAGCTCCAGTATTACTGGAACCCCATCATCAGATTGTTTAGTGTCATATCCAGGACACTTGTTGGGGGAAAGGTCTTACTCCTCTGCAGAGGTGGTGTCGGTGTATTCTACAGCCCTAGCCGACTGGGCAAAATATTATTTGGTTTCTTACTGTGAGCCCACCATGGATATTAATCAATTTGTATTTGATACTCCTGGTTATCAAAAGGTTTTAAAAGAGTTAGCTTTCAATTAGCATAACATCAATCTCTACCTTCAACAATGTAGTAAACTAGCTGAGAAAAAACAGCAACGCCCCCCCCCAAAAAAAAACGTTGAGTAAAACCAACATTGTCTTTAAATCCAAATGTAACAGCCATCAATCAAGGAACAGGTGCATCCGGTCGAAGATATCAGAGGATAACCTTGACTGTGGACGGGTTTAGTTGGGTGCAGATGCGACGCTCACAGGAAGCAGGTGGGTGTCAAACAATGATATAACCCGGTGCGACAGGAAGTTCAGTTAGTTGGAGTCCGTTAGTTGGAGATAAGATGCTGTAGAGAGAACCAGCACCCAGCAGAGGGCCATGAGCCCTCAGGACCCCCGATTGAGCAGCCCAGCAGAACGAGAAAAAAATGCTGCTAAAGACAAAGGAACTGGGGGTCAATATGTTGCAGTTTGTTCAGTCTCCAACTCACCTCTCACACATAACCCTTTCGTAACCATTTCGAATAAAGTGTGAGAGGTATATTTTTCTAAAGAAGTGTTTTCGTTCGTCATTATTGTGTTGACTATGTTTCCACATGCGTATATATATGTATTATGGTTGTATATGTATTACGGCTATGCAACACAAACGCAAGATACCAAAAGTATCTGCCGAAAATAATAATGTTTTTAAGGATATTGCTTTTGTAAATCAGATTCCTCATGAAAATGATATAGCTGAGGAAGATGCTTCCTCTATAATATCCAAACTTCTGGAAGATTTAATTGAGAAAGTCTGTGAACTTGAAGTTGATAAACCAGATACTCATGATCGTGTTGATATCATTGATAAAGGATGTAAAAATTGATGGAATCGACCTTCGGCTCATTGACCTTGTGTCAAGTCTTGTCTGGTGGGAGGCTGTGGCAAATATCGGCACCCACGTTTCTCGTGGCATGATTTTCCTATTGTTGAGTCACACTTCGACCGGCCGAGTTTCATGCGGCTCGGCTCTGGTTTGGTGTGTCTCATCTCTAGACATTACTCTGGCCTCAGAGGGCTGTCCCCATAGACTTTAACCCTCTTCAGATGGGTTGGGTTTATCGCCTGGCGCTCCTTTTTGGGAAATGCCGATGGGTCCCAAGGCATTTTTGGAACTGCTGGACGCATCTGGGCAACGGCCTTTGTGCCACACTCGTACACTTGGTGGGGTGTATGACAAATACCCACTCATGTTTCTCGTAGCGACGCTCTTACAGGTGCAATCCTACATCTCGTGGTTGCATTCGCCTTACTTTCACATAGATATGCAAAAAAGTCCTTTTAAGGACCATTAGAGATTTCCTTCTTTGTGTTGGAGTATCTCTGATGGTTCTTACGAACAAGTCAAAGCAGATAGCCTGGAGGCAACTAAGAAGAGAGTTCTAAGACCACCCGGTCGTAACCATTTCGGTCAGTTTCCTTGTCCGTTCGTCCGCTTGACTGCACAGAGCTAAGGTACGGCAACCTTAGCTGTTGGTTCCCACTCTGTGCAGCGCTAAGATACAGCAATTCTTAGCCACAGCTTCCCGGTCCGTTTGCTTGATTGTGCAGTGCTAAGGCATGGTTAAGCCTTACCTACAGTTCCCAGTTTGTTCGCTCGGTTTTGCAGAGGTATGGCACGATGTTCAGCTTCTCAGCACTAAGGGATGGTTAGCCTTAGCCATCGGTTTCCTGTCCGCTCGGTTTCGCATGCGCTAAGGTACGGAAACCTTAGCTATCGGTTCTCTGTCTGTTTGCACGGCTGCGCAGCGCTAAGGTATGACAACCATAGCTATTGGTTCTTTTTCTGTTCATTTGGCTTTGCAACACTAAGGTACGGTAACCTTAGCTATCAGTTTCCTGTCCGTTCGATTGACTTTACAGAGCTAAGGCATGATAGTCTTAGCACACCATCTACCACCGTACCAGCTACCGACATTGATCATCTAGCTGTCTTTCTACCAACTACGACCATACCGGCTACTCACATCGATCCTCCAGCTGTCTCTCTACCAACGACGACATTCCAGCTACTGATATCGACTATCCAACTAACTACACCAATAACTAATTGAACTTTATCGGTTTTGTAACCTACGATAAATAAATTGTTATTTGTTTTACTGTAATCTCGCCTTTGTTTTCTTCATTGTTCTTTGGTTGTCAATTACTCACGCACTTAAATCAAAAATAATTTGTGGGGTCGACGTGCTTATCGGCTCCGCAACAGAGGTATTCCTATCAAGGCAATAAAAAAATCTATCAACAAAGAAAATAATTGTGTGCCCTTTATGTAATTTTTATAAATGGAGCTATAATCTTGAAGCTCATTACAAAATCAGTCACAAACATGAAACTGCACCAGTTCCATATTCGAATCATGATTGCCAAATTGGTTGGGGCTGTAGAATACACCGACTGCCCCTCTGCAGAGGGGTAAAACACCCCTGCCCAAACTAGTGTCCTAGATATGACACTAAACAATCTGATGGTGAGGTTCCAGTGATGCTGGGGCTTAGGGGAATGCAGAGCAACCGTTTATTGCCATTGCTCCCAGGTCCACTCTGGCCCAGAATAGTAGCACCTGATAGGGCTCTGTCTAAGGGTTAAACAGAACTAAACTGCCAACCTAAACTTTGTACTTATGCTAAATTGAATTTTTGGAAATGGAACTTTTTGACATTAAAACTATATTTACGCTTAACTGAATTGTTTAATATAGAACTGTTTTGACATTTAACTGTGTGTAAACAAAACCTTCACTTATACTATACTGAATTGGCTGAATTAAAACTTTGAATTAACTGAGTAGCTTGAAATAGAAATGTTTTTGACACTTAAACTCATGCTAAACTGAATTGTTTTAAATAGAACTGATTATTTGTATAAACTTGGATTTGGCATTAAATAATCTACAAAGGTTGATATGCCATAAAATCCAAACAATCAACCAAGAATCTAATCATGAAGTGAACCTAAAACAATAAACTTCAAATATCAACGATCATAATAGCATTTTATCCACAAATATATTTATTATTGTTTTGTTGAGTAATTTCATATTTTAAGTGGAGTACGACTATCAGAAGTAGATGTGTCAATATTTGTGAATTTAATTTTATAAATATTAAAATTTTTAGAATTTTAAGTTTGTCCAACCATATGTGTATTTCCCAAACCACTTCAAAATTTTATAGATTTTTTCATGGAAAAAAAAAAAATGATGTCTGTAAGAAAAGTGGTGAGGCCTTTACCTTTTTTATTTGCACATTACTTGGCATAACTATTACTGTAGCAGTATTCACTTGTCAGTTAATAATTGATTATGATTAATTAATAGACAAGTTAATATTGCCACAGTAATAGTTTTAAGTTTTGCCAAATCATTTTTGTTCTAAATTTTGACAAATATTCCATATGTAATAATGTTGTGACAAGAAATGTAATTGGACTTATTTACATTGATGGGAATGCGTTATTTTACATTTGTACTGAGTTATATGGATGCGATTGATTTGGATGTTTTATGTGTTTCGTGTAGATTTTTGAGTGAATGTGTATGTTGCTGTTTATAACTATTATTTTATTCGAAATCATTGTCACTAAATGTTATGTACAAATTTATTATATTTAAGCATTTCCCTATTTTTTACAAAAAAAAAACAAAAAAAAAAAACAAAACAAAAAACAATGCACTATGAATATGGTCTTACTTGAAAATACTTGAAAGATAAAATGTTAAACCAGGGACCATTTGACATTTTTTAAACCAATACTTAAGTTAATTTTGTTGTTATTTATTTATTTATTTTTTTTTATCTATGCTTAGAATAAATCTTTCAGATTATTTTGAACTCAGTTCACTACGGAGAGAACATTTGAAAATAGATATATCGATTGATGTTTTAGTGTAATCTTATTGTTTGCTAGTAGTATAGTCAGGTATGGCAAGGTGATTTTACAAATTATAAATAATATATCCCTCTACCACCCTTCATTGTATATAACTTTGGTACCATTAACATGTACAGAGTGGGGGATATAGGAGACAGCCCAAGATCATGATGGTACCCGGTACCAGTTGGAGGAGTAAGAAGACATTTAGTATAAAACCATGTAAGTACTAGGGGAGAGTGCTATCAAAAACTAAACTGCAGGAAATCCCATCAGTACCCATACTTGTATGAGGAACCCCAACACACAGGACACGTTTCCCTAATTATTGTCATTCTGTTGTCCATCATGTTATCAGTATCATTTCTGATGGCTGTAATGAGTCCTCCATCATGTTTTTGTATATAATCTTCGAGTCATTGTATCGATGCGTCAACACTGTCTTCATTGCTGGCAAGTCCTCTTCCTCCCTCTTTTCTTGAAACATATAGTCTGTCAACATCGTCTCTGGGATGTGGTGCTTTATGCATTATCATTAGTTTTCTTGTTCTTTGTTCCATTTGTTTAAGTTCATCTTTGGTCCATTTGAGAAAGGTTCCGGAATATCTAACGAGTGGTACAGTCCAGGTATTTATTCCTTTGATAAGGTTTCGGCTAGAGAGTTTTGTCTCGAGTAGTTTTCTAGTTCTCCTGAGATATTCTTTTGGAATTTTGTCTTTCATTTCCTCTTGTGTGATGGTGTCAGGCTCCAAGATGCCCAATTATTTGTAGGTTTTGTTTTCTGCGAGTGTTCTAATCTTGTCTTGATTTGGTAGTTCCTTTCCGTCAGTTAGATGTCGTTTGCCACTTTTCATTACAAACATGGCACATTTTTCTCTGCCAAATTCCATTCCTATGTCCTGACTGTATATTCTAACTGTGTGTATTTGAGTTTACTTTTTTTTTTTTCATTTTTTGCCAATAGTTTGATGTCATCCATGTATATTAAATGATTGAGTTTTTCCTGCGATCTACTAGGTTTGAATCTGGCTGTGCGTTTTCTGAGTATGTGGTTAAGTGGCATCATGACAATTATAAACAGTAATGGTGATAAATCATCTTTCTGGAAAATGCCTCTTTGGATCTTTGTTTCAACTAAGCTTCTTCCTCCAGCTGTCAATTCCACTCTCCAGGTTTTCATGGTTTTGTTGATAAAGTTTATGACTTCATGTGATATTTTGTACATTTTGATTATTATTATTATTATTATTATTACTACTACTACTACTACTACTACTTTATTCATTTATTTATTTGTTTATTTTTTTTGCTTTTCAAACACAAATAAAACTTGAAATTGTTATTTGTTGTAAGTCTTTTAATGAATAAATGTCTTCATCAAGAAAATTTTTACACAGATCTGAGGCTATATATATGCTTCTTTTAAAAAATCTATCAGTAGTGCGCTAGACTGGGGCAGTTTTGATCATCCTTACTGTTTTATTCAAATAATAATTTGATAGAAGATACAATAACTTAACTAAGATACTTTGATTTTATTTGCTTGAATATAACAGAGTATAGTAATAAATGAAATGGAAATTTTCAGCCAATGGCTACCCTGAAGCAATTTTGAAGCCATTTTAACCCTACGCATTATATATATTCCCCATGCCAGGAAACGTAACCAGCCACGAGACACTTCGATCGACCGTGTTTGGGTATGCACAGATCTGGTCGGGTGTGTTCTGGTTGTGGTGGCTGTCGGTTGAAGTGTGCCTTGACCGTCGTCCTTGAGCCCCAGGAGGCCATCCCTCCAGGCTTTAACCCTCCTTGGGTTAGGTTTATCGTCTGGTGCCTGAGTCGCCCAACTTTAGGGGAATGCTGACGGGGCCCGAGGCATTTTTGGAGCCGCTGAGCGCATCTGGGCTACGACTCTGCATCTGGACCCACCTAAAAAAGCCGTGTGCCACACTCGTTCGTCAAATAACAAATACCACATATCACCACAACTCTTGAAAATAGAAGATTTGTGTTTTTGTCTGCTGTTCAAAGTTTATTTCGCAAGTTTCTCCTGTTAATTGCAATACTGACGAGAATATTTTTTCGACCCAAAACTCTAAGTTAAAACTATTTCAACTGATTTTTTTATAAATTCATATTTTGTGATATTTTAATTCTGTCTCCTCTCATGGAGAAATGTTTGCTGCTTCTTTCTTTAAAAATAAAATAATCACTAATGAAATGTTTAAAAGTAAAATTTTATTTACTTAGAACAAATTTAAATTCCTTTCCAAAATGAATATTAAATAATTAATTAAATCCCTCAGCTAATGGGGACATCGTCTTCTTCTTAAAAAATTTTTTGGCAGCAACCAGGTGCCTTTAATGAATCCAGAAATAGACAAAGGCAAATAACTACTCCAGAAATTAAAAACCCTAATTTTGATTTAATATCTAAAGTTCCAAAAATCTCCTATACATAAAAAAAAAATTGGGAATTAAAATATTCATTTTACAATGAAATATTTACAGACAGAGGTGAATCGTTTTTAAGGGGGGTGAGTTTCTTCTTAAAAATTTTGTCTTATACTTACAAGGTTATTTGGTGGCTGATAATCCTGTGGATTTACATTTTAGATCGCACAGGCCTATCATCAATTTAAATTTCTTTATCTTAAAATTTTTTTTTGTTATAAAAATTTATTTTTAAGAAAAATATCAAACCAACCCCGTGCAGCACTTGATTTGGCCAGAGTAGGAAAGGAAGAAGTAATCCTAGACAATACAGCACCAAAAAGCTACATCCAATATTTATCGAGTACGAATTCGGGAACAAACTGTAAAGGCATGAGAAAATTAGCCAGCAGAAGGGTTTCGTCACTCGCTTCTTGAATAGCCGATAAGTATTTTAAACAGGCAAGAAGCTTCCCAAAAAATAAAAGTGAAATTAAATGAAGGTCGACTACTGAAATTCTACCAAGTTAAACAACTGAAAGAAAATTCATCCGAGAATTCAACTGAAAAGATGAGTTTGCCGCGACCAGCCTGCGAACGTAAACATATCTGATTACACCTTTGCCCTTAAAAAATAACATCCGGGCACAACCGGAAATGACTAAGCCCTTTTTCGACTCTAACCGGCCGTTACAGCTAAGAAAGGAATAAATTAACAGTTATCAACATTTGCAAAACACTTCTGCCAGAAATAATTCTATAAAAAAGAAGGTCATACTTTTCGCTAGCCTATACCGGGCTAAAGAAATACTTATTTTCTGCGTTCATTTTTTATAGAAGAACTTTCTATTGACGTGGCGCGACAGAAGTGGAGTTCCCTTTTTTCCATATGAAAAGGCTTCAGGCGGCGAAAATTCAGAGGTCTACGCGGACGCTCTCAGGGGCCACTCGGCTCCATCAGACTCGGGTCCTACGTTATCGTGGTTGCACCCACCACACCGCCACTTCTAGTGGTAGATTCAACAACCTTTTTTTACGGTCCTTTTTAAGGGGCTATGAGAGGTCACCTTCTGCGGGTTGGAGCATCTCTGGCGGTCATTAACGACCAGTCGAAATAGACGGCCTGGAGTCAAACACGAAGAGGACTCACTAAGACCAGCCGGTCTTAACCACCGCTCGGTTCTGCTCGTCCGTTTGGCTGCACAGCGCTAAAGGCAAGGGTTGGCCTTTAGCTCCCGCTCCACCATCCGCGCAGCGCTAAGATAACCCCTCAGCCTCCTGGCCTGTTCGCTCGACAGTGCACAGCTTTGGCGCGCAAGCCTTAGCTACCGCCTCGATACGTGCGCACAGCTTTGGCGCGACAAGGCCATAGCTACCGCCCCGACTCGTCCGCACAGCTATATGGTACGACAAAGCCATAGATTCTGTAAACGATACGCCCGCACAGCTACCTGGCATGATAAAGCCATAGCTACCGTCAACGATACGCCTGCACAGCTATCTGGCATGACAGAGCCATAGCTACTGTAAACGATACGCCCGCACAGCTATCTGGCGCGACATAGCCATAGCTACCGTCAACGATACGTCCGCACAGCTACCTGGCACGATAAAGCCATAGCTACCGTAAACGATACGCCCGCACAGCTATCTGGCACGACAAAGCCATAGCTACCTCAAACGGTACACCCGCACTGCTATCTGGCACGACAAAGCCATAGCTACTGTAAACGATACGCCTGCACAGCTATCTGGCACGACAAAGCCATAGCTACTGTAAACGATACGCCCGCACAGCTATCTGGCACGACAAAGCCATAGCTACTGTAAACGATACGCCCTCACAGCTATCTGGCACGACAAGGCCATAGCTACCGACCACGACGCTCCCGCGATGCAGTCCACGTAATGACTCGCTGTTACGGACTGCCCCAGCAACGCAGCATCTTGTCCACGTAACGACTCGCTGTTACGGACTACACTAGCATTGCAACATCTGGCCCACGTAACGACTCGCTGTTACGGGCAAGCAAACAGATCAACACACCATCCCGGTTAACCCAACGTACTGTCAAAACCGGGATATCGATCTACAGACCACGATGCTCCTACAATGCAGCATTCAGTCCACGTAACGACTCGCTGTTACGGACTGCACTAGCATTGCAACAAGTAGTCCACGTAATGATTCACTAATACGGACTGTTCTAGCGTTGCAACAACTAGTCACGACGACTCGCTGTACCGCTTGTCGGCCCCGCAACAAGTTTACTGAAGACTCAAAATAAACAAGAACTGAAACATTTCGAAAAAAATTAAAACAAGAAAAATACTCAAATTCAAAGAACTTTGTTTCCCGGACACTCTTTCAGATAAATTCCCGCAAATTGCACAAAAATTTGCAACACTTTATCTTTTCTATCCCTTTCTTTCTGGTTTCTTTGTATAAAATTACTTTTTAAAAACTTATTGTCTGTGTTATCTTTTCGAGTCAGTATCCGAACTAGAAAGCTGCGGAACTTACTGTTTAAAATTACACACAAAAGCCCCATAAAACATTACCCAGTTAAATACAAAATCTGGCTTTAGTGTTATTTCCTTCATATTAAATTTCATTCCCTCTAAATTCTTAATTTTATATCCTTTAATTTTCCTTTATATATTAAATTTTATCCTTTCAAATTTCTCTATATTGCAAATTTTATCTCTTTCAAATTTTTCTTTTAACATTTACATGTCCAAAGTCGAAACGTAACTGACTTTGCAAAAGTCAGTGAAAATCAGATACAAGGACCAGTGATAGTGGGTCATAAATTAAGATTTCTTTCAGAGAATTTGTCTGCCCTTTTCCATCAAACGAGATCAAAGGGTTTTTCTTTGACCTATGGCGCTAACTGCCAAGCATTTTATTGGGATTGAGTGTTTTTTCATTTACTTACACCGGTATCAATTGTTATATTTTCTGGTGTATTAATGTATACGTTCATTAGCGATTTCCAGTCTCACTGTGCACCCTATACTTCTGGCGAAGTGCCACAACTAAGTTAAGCTCAGTAAATAACAATTGTTCCTACCTGTGGCTTAAGGGTTTAATATAATTGTATTTTTATAGATTGAAGATTAATATCTAATTTTTTTCTTGTTACTGTCATTTAAAGAAGGTACAGTAAAATTATTTCTTGTCATGACAATATATGGGACCCAAATTAGTAGAGTTTAGAAATATATAAACATAAATATACATTTAAGAGCAATAATAATAATAATAATAATAAAAATAATTATGATTAATAGCTGTAAGAATTGAAATTTAATGAAGAAACTTGCTGTCACTTGTTCTCTCAGACAGGCCACTAGTTTTTAACTCCATAAAATATCTGTGTGACAACTCTTACAACTAATAAAAGGTGAGTAGACGACAAATTATCAGTCACATGGTAACAAACAATGTCAACTGTAATACTTCAGAAGTACTTCGATATGTTAGAGGACTGGAGTTTATGGCCCTTTGAATGTCAGAGATCATGATAAGAAGTTAGAAGTAATTGCATTTAGCTCTACCAAAGGTCTTAAAAAGATAGATCTTGGTGACTTTTATCATTCTTTTCCATGTGTGGGGAGTATGTAATATGGTTATTTCAGTAGATTGCTCTCTAAATTATTCCCACCACAAATACAATACAAAACTTTACAATCGCGTGAAAGAAATGGAATAGAACACAACGAACATTAAACAACAAACAATTTAATATGCATATAACAGAATATGAAAACAAATAAAATACATGATGTATAAATGGCCTTTTGGAAAATAAAGTTTGACAAGAAGATAATAAATTTGTTTAAAGATATGTGTATGTCCATGTTAACGTAGTCCGTAAATAAGTCGCTCTTACTTACATTAAGTTTATAGCGGGTTTTATGACAGTGGCGATAGCGTGTCGCGTTGATGAAAGAAAGTCTGTTGGGTTTTTCTTTTGAATATAATTCTCAACCATTTGAAAAGAGTTCATGAACTTTAGTTGAGGAAAGAAAGGAATTTGTCGGAATATATCGGCTACTGCTTTACTGGCTTAGTGGCTTGTCTTCATCTGTGTCTTCGTTTGTATGTAAGCTTGTGTCTTGTGTGTATGGCTCCCTAACCCTGTGTTATTTATATCCTACAGGTGGATCAAAGAATCGTCCTAAAATTTTGGCGCGTAGACATTTATTGACCAATCAGATTTGTATTTTACTATTTTATTTTCGAGCCTAAATATTTTCTGTTAGTTCACTTCCGATCCTAATTTTCTAGAATGTTCTATTCTATGTTTTTAGCTGATTGGTTGAAAAATATAAAAATGTAATTTAAATGCTAATGCGGTTTTGATCCTAAATTGCTAGAATGTTCTTAAGTATGTTTTTATTGCTTATTTTAAAACTAGAAAAAATGTGTATCCTATACCCATTCACTTTCCATCCATGGGGAGTACAAGGATATTTTTAAGTGATTGATACTGTGGCTTATAAAATTGTTTCTGAACTCATTACTATGCTGGTCATCAGCTCACTAAGTGCAATGTGAACCTGATGAGCCTTCCTGGACATGGACTCAAACGTGAGTTCAGACACGGATGCCTTATAAAAACTTAAACTGCACCAAGGGGTCCAAAGAAGGTGTTGGTCCAGTGCTTTACAATGTTTGTCAATGACATTATCACCCACCACAAGTGGTCCAGCTGAAGCCAGCAGTCATTTGGACTCGAATCTGTCCTTGAAATCGCAGCGGGCTAAAGATACCTCTCTTCCAGGCTCGAGTGAGCCTGGCATCAAACCTGATTTTTGGTAACTGCCTGCTGTGTTTATATGGCGTCCTGCCGCTAGTACAATGCTGGACAGAGTGAAGTGTTTCTGTACACAGGAAGAAGTTCCTTTATTAAATATAAGTAATTATGAAATACTTCATTATACTTTGAAGAAGAACTATATAATGTATGTTATCCTGTGGTTATAAATTGATTTCCAAAAGGCTAGCAAAATAATTCTTTCATCAAATAGTTCATGTGTAGGAGAATGAACCTGTATTTAGAGTATTTATTTATCTATGCTTCCTCACAATATCATGTTGAGTTTTGTATTTGAAAGAGAGTGTTTAGTTTAGAATAAAGGTTGAATAGGCATATGGATAAAGTAGTAAACGAAGGAAACCAATGAGTGAAGAATATGCAACAAATGAGTAAAAGATATGAAACAAATAAACGTTGTAAAACGGCGCGGACAAAATGAACATTTAAAACAAGGCGACGAACAAAAACAAATTTATATTCTACAACAATAAATCTTACATTGATACATAAAAATATTACTGACTCTACTAACAAGATAATAGTGTGTGTATATGTGTGAGTTTGTGTGTGTGTGTGTGTGTGTGTGTCTAACACAACTAATCTACAAAAGAATTACATGTTAAAATGTCCTTTTTTTATGGTTAGAAACGGGCAGTTTCTCAGAGACTGGAAAGCGTCTCATAGTCATTGTATATGAATGTCTGCGAGGCCCATGCATGGTGTTGCTTTTCTCTCCTGTATTCACGCTGAAGGGAGTGTGTTGCTGCTGCGGAGAAATTTGGTCAAAGAGAACAAGGGTGTTTGAAGACGACGTATTTATAGAAAATACGCGTCTTGTAGGTGGCTCAAAAACGCAGGACTTGAATTTACGCGCGGACCTAGTTTTAAACATGTCACGTGGTCCTCCTGGCCAATGGTTTCCCGAAACTGAATATTGAGCGTCTGCCATCTTTGTGGGAACAAATGGCATACCGCCCAAAATAATTTATAGGAGTGTAAAGTCCTATACATGTTAGTAACTGACGTCACGGGTGATTCAGCGTTTTCTCTAAACCAGGGGTTTTAGGTCGAGTATCCAAGGTCGGCTACGATAACTTTAACACAGTATTCTGCAACAACATTTTTGTTATCAATTTTTTTCTTTTGGATTAATATGAAATAAATTTCTGTCTAAAATCCACTTAGTTTCACTAACTTCATGGACTACTTTTGTGCTGTCATAATCGAGCAGGCCTTCTCTTTTGGTGGTCTCATATATATCAACTCGTAGAGACAAGTAATTCCTAAAAAGAGAAGAAAAACAACAGTGTTTTTAATGAGTTTTGAAAGTTTTTAGGTTTTTTATAACATAACAAAATTACGTAAATGCAGAGTTGGATAAAACTGAGATGCTGATAAATTTAAAAACTGAACGCTATCAACAGAAATAGAATATTATCAAGAAATATGGAATATTTGAACCCCCACCCCCAAAACTAAAGGCATTTGTTATGTTATAAAAAACCTCAAAACTTTCAAAACTCTTTAAAAACACTCTTTACATTTGCAAGCAAACCCTGATGATGGCCTATGAAAGGTCCGAAAGCGCTTGGGACAATTTTGGTAAATTTATCCACCAATTCCAACATGAAACCAAGACACTTATCAGGAAACTTGAAAGGATCGTAATAAAATTATATAGACAAAATGTGTTTTCATTATTTAATCTAACATGCTTAAATGAAAGACTGCTGCCCAACCACACACACACACACACACACACATATATATATAGCAATGTCTGTATACTTTTATCCACCTCAGCCAATATACATTCTCTCTCTCTCTCTCCCTCTCTCTCTCTCTCTCTTAGTCTGTTCAAAATTTTCTCTTCAAGAATCTACCATCTCTCCATATCTATCTCAGTGTGTTCCTTGATTCATTATATCAGTCTTTCAATTTGTATATATTTATCCATATATTCATTTCTATCTTTCTTTCTTTCTATCTACCTGTTTTTCTGTGAATATATATATATATATATATATATGGAGAAATGGTATATTTTGGCGATGATAAAAGATGATAAAGATAAGTGGAAAAGTTGATAAATCAAACACAATGGCTTTAATGGCAATATTTCGTTCTTTATTAACAGAAGAACTTCATCAGACTAAACATTTTTTGATTTTTTCCCTTCCTTTATTCCCTTTTACATTCTCCATTAGTTTATTTATTTCTTCAATTGCTAAGATGTAGAAGAATTCAAAAAAATGTTTTAGTCTGATGAAATTCTGTTAATAAAGAACATAATATTAGACAATGAAACCAAATCTCAGCAAACAGATCTCCACAAATAAAGCATCAGACTTAGTTCACTGTCCTTTTGTTGTGAAATTAGCCTATCATAACTTTCTTCATTTGTAGGTAAACTGGTCCCCATGACATTTATCTACGACTGGTTAGAGCAGTAAGACAATTGTTAGAACAGTTGACGTTACAAGTAATAGTAATACTATAGTGATAACAATACTATGAAGATAATCGGTTGTATCTTTTGGAGATTGATGGTCAATTGTCGAAACACTCTGCTACTACAACTAATCTGAATATATTCATCATCATCATGTCGTGCCGCAGGCACGGATATCCCTAACCCTCTCTCGCCACTTCTCCCTATCATTCATCGCCTCCGGCAGGTCTTCAGGGTTACATCCTGTGTCCTCACATAGTTGCTGTATGTAAGTTCGAGCTGGTCGTCCTGCTTTTGCACGGCCATATGTGGGGGTCCTTAGGAGCACATCACTTATGAGCTCGTCCTTGCTTCTCCAGCAGTGTCCCGCGTGTCTGGTTCGTCTAACTTGTATAGTTTTCGTGATGGGAGGCAAGTGTCCGTATAGTTGGTGTCTCGTGGGGTGTTGTCGCCAGGACTTGTTCAATACTGCTCTCAACATTCTTGTGTAATTTTCGTCTAGCTTCTTCTCCAGCCGTTTAGTTAGCGTCCATGTAGTGCATCCATATAGCAGTATCGACACAACCGCTGCCTGGAAGAAACTGCGTTTCATTTTATCGGTTAGGTCCGACTTCCATATGATTGAGAGCCTATCGATAGCCGTCCATGCCTTTGTCAGTCGTGTGTCGATGTCTTTTTCGGTTGATGAGACGCTACTTCCTAGGTAGGTGAATTTGTCTACTAGTTTCAGAGAGGCTCCGTCTAGTGTGGCAATGTTGCCCGTTTGGTTGTAACACATATATTCAGTTTTGTGTGCATTGACATGGAGACCAATACCAGCTGCGGCTCGTTTCAGACTATGCAGTAGTGTCTCTGCTTGATTAGGCGTATTCGCCAGTAACGCCAAGTCATCAGCGTAGTCGGCGTCCGTGATTGTTTTTGCGGGGTATCTTTTGCTTCTTCTCTTAGTCAGCTCGAAGCCATTTTCTCTGATTTTGTCGATCGAAGTTCTAAGCACGTAGTCTAGACAGATGATAAAGAGGTACGGGGCTAGCGTGTCTCCTTGTAGTACTCCTGCAACAATGTCGAAGTATTCCTTGTCTCCATCTGGTGAACGTACTTTCACTATGGTGTTTCTGTAGAGAATCATTATCGCTGCTACGGTTTCTTTTGGTAGGCCGTATGCTAGTAGGATTAGCTCCATCTTCTCTCTGTGTATGGAATCGAAGGCCTTGGTAAAGTCGACAAATAGTAATGTCGCCTGAAGGTTTTTTGCCCGAACGCCTTCAAGGATTCTACGGATGGTCAGTATTTGTGAGGTTGTGGATCTATTTCTCCGGAAGCCATTTTGGTTTTTCCTAAGGATGTTGTCTATTTTGGGTTCTATGCGGTTTCGTAGTAGGGCATTGTAGATTTTGGCTGCTATGGATGTAAGTGTTATCCCTCGGTCGTTCTTGGCTAGTCCGAGGTCGCCTTTTTTAGGGAAAGGAAGGATGCATCCCTTCGTCCATCTTTCTATCCTATTTTGACTATAGACTGCGTTGCATTGCCGGAGCAGTATATCGTCGAATTGTCTAGTCTTCCACACTTCTGGGGGGATTTCGTCTAGCCCTGCAGCTTTCCTATTTTTAATTCTTCTAAGAACTGAGTCGAGTTCTTCTTTGGTGAAAGGACCTAGTTTAATGTCTAATTGCTTACTGATAATTCTGGTGATCGGTTCATCCGTTATTTTCGGTGGGTTTCCTAGTAGATTTTTGAAATGCTGTTCCCACAGTTTTACTCTTTCTTGTTGGCTTGCAGCTTTCAATTTTGCTTTGGTTGTGCTCTTCCTTCTACTTACTTGGTTTATTGTTTGCTAGGCTATCCTGGATTGTCTATCTTCCACCGAGTCTCTAATCTTATCTATCTGAATTTGTATGTATTCTGCCTGTTCTTTTAGATATATTCCTGCTAATTGATATTGTGCCTTTTCTAGTTTTCAGGCATTTGTGTTTGTTGGGTTCTTCCGATAGCTTTTGGAGGCAGTTTTCACGAGTGCACGTTTTTCTCTAACCGCTAGCGTTTTCCAAGGGACTCTATATTTAGCACTAGGTTTTGTTGGAATACACTTTGATGCCGCCTCAAGGTGTACTTCTACAAAATTTTCATATTCGTCATTTGGGGTACCTTTTTCTGTCTTCTCTTGTAGTGCTTCGAATCTGTTTCTTAATTCTAATGCATATTTGTCTCTAATATCTCTGTTGTTAAGTAGGGCCCAGTCATAGTGCTTGGTTGTCGCTTTTCGTGTGGCGTTTTTTCGTAGGCTTAGTCGTACTTTGGCCGTAACTATTCGATGATCGGAGGACACACCCTCGAAAGAGGAGTATGCCTCGCAATTCATCGCACTATTTTTCCATTTCCTGTTCATAAAGACGTAGTCTATCCGTGCTTTACTATTGTTCGCGTATGTGTAGGTCCATAATTTTCCCTCCCTTTTTTGAAAGTTTGTATTGAGGCATGTTAATCTATTTTCTATCATGAAATCAATTAGATGTTGTCCATTCCTGTTTGACGTGTTGTGTAGGCTGTATTTGTTGTTTCTGTTTTTCCCAATTTGTGCATTCATATCTCCGCCAATGACTAGCAGGTTGTGTTTCGGAATGCTACGTACTAGGGAGGATAGCTCTTCGTAGAAGGTGACTATTTCGGTTTCTTCGCTAACATTGGTAGGGCTGTAGCAGGAGATGATTGTTGCTTTGGGTTTGCCACTAAACGTTGTGGCCATCATCCTAGGTTGTATTCTCTCAATGCTATTTAGTGTTTTTAACGCTCTTGGTCCTATAAGCATTCTCACCCCTCCTACCGATGCATTGACAGAGTTTTTTCATGCCGATACAGTCACCAGCATCCATCCATTGCCTGTTTCGTGATATTTAATATCTTCGGTGTGTGTGTATCGGTGCTCTTGTATGCAAATTACGTCTATCTTATGTTCTACGGCTGATGCAGTTAGCTCTGATAGTTGACCTATTCTATTTAGGGTTCTAACGTTAAATGTCGCTATCTGTATTGTTTGTTTGCATTTTAGTAGTTTTTGTTTGAGCTCTGTAGCTGATTTTTCGAACACTGAGGCCAGGGCTCCAACCTCAGCAGGACGCGCCCCTTTTTTACCCGCGCGAAGAGCGATGCGGTTTATGTGTGTGGTTTGAGTACGAGTCATGGTTATCTTTCGATGGCTGTTTTTTATTCTCATCTATAGAAGCCACTCTCATAGATGAGCAGCAGTAGTTCCCCGATCGAACTGACAATCCTGAGCATTAAGCCGCAAGACTCACACGTACATCATGCTGCTTCCCATGTGTACGTGGAAAGAAAAAGAAAAAAAAACAAAAAACTTTTTACTTTAAGTTTTAACTTAGTTAAAGTCCAGGACTGCTGTATATTTAAATTTAAAGAAATTTTGGGGTATATTTTATCCTATCATCCGATTCCGGCCCTAACAGGTTTTTATTTTATAGGTAGAATTCGATTTTGACTTAGGTTGCTTATTTTTTTTATTATTATTTTTTTTTTTACTGCTATGAGGGTGTGCAATCAGACTAAGCTTTAGAAAATAGTATACCGATACAACCTAGATCCTAGTATACAATATTTTTCACCTCTTGTTTATGAGGTGGGAGGAGTCTTACAGTTGCAAAATACTGGATTATAAGCGGTGAAATTATTGAAAGAAATCGCTGACAGTCAATTCAAATAGAATCCATATATAAGAAAAAATTAGTTTCAAAATACCTGATTATAAAAGGGGAAATTAATGAAGAGCTTCTGGCAGTCAGTTGGAACATAAACCACATTTAAGAAAAATTATAGTTGCAGAATGCCAGATAATCGGAGGAAACATTATTGATTATATTTATGAAATAAGTGGAAGGGACTGAAAATATTTACGAAACATAGCAGTTACCAATATAGATATTTAGGAAATGTGTAAGGTACTGATAAATATGTTTTCAAAACTTGGAGCAAATTGTACCATGCTATTTCTAGCGGATAAGTTGTTTCACATGCATAATCTTGTGTTTTGTAAAGAAATATTTTTTCTAAAATAATTTTTTTTTATTTGGCTCTGAATGTTCAGATTAGATGTTATTATTTAAAAGGGATAAAAATTAGGCTTTTTTTTCTAATTTTCAGGACAACCGGAATAGAATTTAGACCACCCCCACCGCCCAGCATCGCAAAATGTACTCTATATAAACTTTATAGATTTTTACATCTTTAAAAGATTTGGTAAAAGATAAGTAGGCTTTCAAAGGTCAGCTTGACTTAAAAAATGATACTGGATACCTCTTTGCTTAACAATCAGCATTATTACATACTGATCAAGGGTAAGTGAAGCAATCCAGAGAAAAGAGTAGCACCCTCTACTAAACTTTGGTGTAATAGCTATTAAAAAGGCAGCCTTCGGGTCACCCACAACTACAGTCGGCCAACTTACTATTTCATCCAGACGAAATTTCAAGAACAATAAAACATTTAATAATTTCTTTCCGTGAGAATGCATGAACTTTAAAATTTTCAAATCTCCAATAAGTAAAATTCTATCAATAAATAAGAGATAAACACTTTCTTTAATTCTTATAAAATAGAACCTTCCTTTTTTTTTTTTTTTGACTCGAGTCAATTCTTTTGAAATTTTAATGTCAGAGGGAAGCAACTCCTAATTTTAAAGTCTAAGCGAAGCAACTCTTAATTTGTGTCTCCAATCACCATACCCATGTACTATAATTTTATTATCTTTTAAAGTTGACTGGAATATTTCCTCTTCATATACAGTTCGATTCTAATTCAGACTGAAACTTAATGATTTGACATCTATGTAAACTTCACATCTCAATTTGCTATCTGTAGTAGAAAATATAGAAAGTATTTATCATCTTTTCTAAACAGTAAAAGTTATTGTTTGCAAACGATTCACTCTTTTCTAAACATAAAACCATGCATAAGTTAAGTTACACTCGTCACATGTATTTTCACTTCTCGATTGTGTAACAAATTAGTTGAAAATCTTTTTAAAAACCTATTTGATTGAATATATTCCGTGTTCATTTACATTTAGATATATAGAGTAAAAGAAAAAAAGATAGAGGGATAGTCACAGAGACAAAAAGGAAGGAAAAAATAAAAAGGAAGAATGTGATAGATAGATAGATAGATAGAAAAAATAAAAAAATGAAATAGAAGTAGAAACATAGATGATTGAAAAGAATCAGATTGATATGAACAGCTGACAGACAAACAGATAGATGGAAAGTCTAATGGTTCGTAGGTAGTATTATTGGATTTACACTCCAAAATTTTTTTAAATGGCTGGCAATGAGCACGTGCAGTAGAAAAATTTGAGAAAAGTAGGATCCGGGACTCAATTTTTTTTTTTTTTTTTTTGCATTTACTACTATGATGCCGAAATAACGCCGTACCCATGCTCACTCCTAACTTCTTTCCCTCGTGTCCTGGCACACGTGCCTACTATTTCACTACCACCACTGATCTCATGATCACAAATCATGCTCGGTGGGTGCGGTCTCTTATTTCTTTTACTCCCTCGGAGTGGTACGGGTAGAGTTCTGTGCTTGTCTCCGGATCAAATATCGCTAGAACAACTGCTATGAGCCTCCTCCACATCATTGTCATCCGTAAGGCTTTCAGTATTTCTTTCTAGCGGCGGTGGACTCGGTCAGATTATCCTTTCACTGTGTGACGACTGGTCGCTGTCACTCTCATAACTGTAGTGTGTACTTGACACTACGAAAGGCCGCAGATCTTTCACATGGTGTGAAATTCCATCGGCCCATACTGACTGTGAACCACGTACATCGGTCACTCGTACTTACTTGAATCTAGTGGTGCATCTTCCATCCGAAGTCTTGATCCAAACCCTATCTCTTGCAAGGGTGTTAGGTCTGTGCAGCCGCGTGTATGGATTTTATATCACATATACGCTTAAAATAATTATAAATTATGTCAGCCAGCACGTTGAAGAGAGAAACACCGTCCTTAGGTATCACGTACCAGTACATGGCATTGAGGGCAGAACACGGTTTCCTTGCCGCAATGTTTTTTATGCTATGATGGCTTCACTCCACTATTCCATTTCAAGTGGGCGAGTATGCGCTTCGATAATGAAATTAGACACACAAAATGTTTGCAAATTGCCGAAAGCAGCGACCAGTAAATTCTGTATCATTACCAGTAAAAATCTCCCAGGGGTGACCTCATTCTCGAAATACAGATTCCAACTAACGTACGACACTGGCAGCAAGAAGATTTAGTGTTAGGGTTATTAAATAACAACAATATTCATTTATTGGCTCTGAGTAAAAATCATAGTTAATATTAATCTCTTGAGTTTTTTGTTGTAAACAAGGTTGTGACATTCCACGAGAAATGTTCATAAAATAAAAGTGGTTTGAGTTTACTCATTTTACAATCCCAGGTCGCGTCATGCTAAAGACTTTAAAAATGGTACTTGATACCTACTTGCTTAATACTTAGCAATATAAGAGAAAGGAGTAGCGTCCTTCCCTACACTTCGGTGTAGTAGCTATTGAAAAGGGAGCCTTCTGGTCGACCTCGACTACGGTCGCCAACTTTACTTACTATCATAAATGAGTAAACAATGGCAGTTAAAATGACTGCTTAAGATTGTGTTCATATTTTAGTATATCGTAGCTCTTCGGTTACTTAAATCTAAAATCACTGTTGAAAAAACACTGCGTTATCTGTCACGTCACCTAATGGAATCTTTCACCCCTATCGGAAACGACAAATCCCGGTATCAACAATAACGTCCCTCCTTCGTTGGTGAGTGGAATTTTCTGTTACCAACGCAGAGGCTATTTTCGAGATGTATTGATTTTGCAGATTATTTAGAGGATGGCTTCTAAATGTAGAACAAAACAGGTTGTATTTGTTAGCTCCTCTTGTCAGTATAATGAAATATCTCATTATAACTCATATTTCAAAGAGAGTTTCCTGTTTTGACAACACAGAATTTATGCCACTCCTGCACGTGGTAGAGCATCCAATACGCTGCCCTTATATAAAGAGAGTCACTGACCACAAAACTTCAGTTAGTGGTAGGCCTTTAGGCCGGGCGCCTGGCATTCATACTAGGCTGTTATTTGCTTACTATGACACCTTGGTCTATATATGATTGATTGTTATATACACACTTTGGCTGATGTCTTCCAGCCTTTTCGGGTTCTGTTTGTCAAATCCGGTAACTGTAATGTAAATCTAAACCAAACTCTTTATTCATTCACTGGGAATAGATTGAATAAAGGGTTCAGTGACACCTGTAAATAATATAAATATTTCTGATTAAATACTATGGGTATTATATCTTTTACCTGAAATCATAATTACCCCTTTGTGTTGTTTAATTATTATCAGTGTCCATTGCAAAAATACATATGTTCATTCATTTAACTTCCAACCCATCCAATTATTCTCAGGTGTGAATCAAAATGTTATTTTATGTATTTTCAAAAGTGGTTGACTTAATTTTCTTCAAACATTTCTGAAAATCATACATTTTTCAATAGGCCTCCAGTTCTGGCTCTCAGTTTCGCCATGAGTTGGCCTGTAGTATAGAATGCCATGGTTTGAAAGTAATTTTATTTTTAAATGAGTTAGAACTAATTTGTTCAGTTGCCCAGTCGGTTGGGGCTGTAAAACACACTGACTGCTACTCTGCAGAGGGGTAACACCCCCCACCTCACAATGAGTATCCTGATATGACGCAAAACAGTCTGATGGTGAGGTCCCAGTAATGCTGGGGCCTTGGGGAATATGGAGCACCCCTTCATTGCCATTGCTCCCAGGTCCACTCTGGCCAGGCGTGGTAGCACATGATAGGGCCCTATCTATGGGTTAAATAGAACTAACGGCATACTTATGCTAAACTGAACTGTTTGACTAAACTGAATAGCTTGAAATAAAAATATTTTTCACAAACCGTACTTATTTTAAACTGCGTGCTTATGCTAACCTGAATTATTTGAAATGGAATTGTTTTTTGACATTTTTCAATGTCAAAAAACAATTCCATTTCAAATAATTCAGGTATTTACAGTAAATTGAATTGTTTAACATGGAACTGTTTTGACATTTAATTGTGTGTAAACAAAATCTGTACTTGAACTAAACTGAATTAGCTGAATTAGAATTGTTGTAATAAACTGAATAGTTTAAAATAGAATTTTTTTGACAATTAAACTGTGTAATCATGATAAACTAAATTGTTTTAAATAGAACTGATTATTTACATAAAAATGGATTTGGCATTAAATAACATACAAAAGTTGATATGCCATAAAACCTAACCAACCAACTAATTTGTTCAATGGTTTCAAGTATTGCTATTTAACAATTCTATTCCTCACTATTCATTTATTTGTGCACAGTTAAATGGTTTAAAGTACTGCTATGTAACACTAACAATTCATTCTAACATCAGTGATTTGTTTACAAACATTCAAATGGTCAAATTGTTCTATTTGATCCATCGGTTGGACAAATCAGGTTTTACTTCTTCGGGTCAGAATGGAGTGATGTCAATGAACGGGTACTCTTTATTCCCCAATGCTCCAGGACTGGAGCCTCACCATCAGGTTGTTTTCTGTCATATCCAAGACACTCAGTCATGAGGAGGGGGCTTACTCCTCTACAGAGACTCCGTCGGCGTATTCCACAGCCCCAGCTAACTGGGTTGGAATATATGGTAAACTAAATACAACATTTCTTAGTAAATGAAAATGTAGCAAAAGGAATTTTCGTATTTTGGTTTGGTGCGTAATTTAATTCGACGCATAATTTCACCCAATCAGGATGACTTATCCTATTCATCCCGTAGCATCTTTCCGGGCAGCACAAACTGGGAAAAGCTGTCAAACACCCTCTTTGGCAGAACAACTCCGTTCTGTACAGACGTCTACCGTCTGCTCTCCAATAGCAGTAGCAGCAGCATGGATTTATGGATCCCTTGCGTCTATTTATCTTAGACCAATGGATCCCAGTTGAATATGAATTAGATAAATTTAATACGCCACACACAGGAACAACTTTACGTCATCTCCAAAATTGTCTATGTCGACTGCGATGCCGAATCTCGCTCCGACACCTAGCAACTACTTTACCTCTGGGCAACATTTTCTGGAGACATTCACGCTGCTCCCCGAAACAACCAGAAACACAAACTCACGGTGACTTCAACGTTTATTTCCGCAAACGGCAAGCATGACTTTTGCTACATACTGCGAACATACCTCCCTCGCACTTCCAACAACACACGCTGCTATCTCAACTCTCTCATAACTCCATTTCGTCTCTTTGCTTCTTTCCTTTCCTACGAAGCTTGCAGCACAAACGCAAACTCTATATTCCATGCTGCCATTAAAACCTTCATATAAAAACTAACGGTATCTTCGTCTTCTTACTTCTTCATCCTCCTTTATTAACAACAACAATTAGTGAGGGAATAACACACACGCGTAAGAATACATTTCTTCGCCCCCAAAACAACAAACATTTCCTCTCGCTAAAAAACTATACTGCAATTATTAGAAGAAAAATAAATAAAATAACAACCTACAAAATTAGGGCAGCAATATACCAGAAAATATAACAGTTGATACTGGAGTATAAAATAAATAAACCTTTAAAAGTTAATCTCACCAACGAATACAAATATAACAACAAGAAGAAAAAGATTTTTATGAAATTTCCGTAAAATTTGTGAAAAAATTTGTCCCCATTGCTCTTTCAGTTTTTATTTGGCTTTTTCTCATGTTCATTTTTGGCCTTAGACCACTTTTGTAAAAGCTTTTAGAATAATTTCGTAAAAGAAATGATAAAGCTTGGAAAGGATTTATAATTCTAACAATTATGAAAACTATCATAATGCTTTAAGTAATCAAATTCAATCTGAAAACATGGGAGTTAATGAAAAATTGAAAGATGAAAATAGAATTGTAAAGCATTATTCAAATATGTAAAATCAAAAACTAAAATTCATCGATCTTCAGTGGGGGAGATCGTGGTATACACTGCTGCTGAGACCAAATAAGGTCGAAACAGTTGTCCAGTTGTTCCGTATGTCACGTGTTTGTCAGATTTTTTGGTCATGGTAATTCAAATTAGAATGTAGTTCCTCTATTTAAAAAAGAAAATGTACATCTAAAATTCACAAGACTTCAGTAAAGTAAAAAAAATGATAAAATAGGTGAATTAACTAACGTATCAACTGAAAGATCTGGTGTACAAGCAACATTATTTCAAGCTAATCATTCTTTTGAAAAGTTTTATCAATTACAGGAAAGTTTTCAGAGAAGGTGATAGAAATGAAAATATGATTGTATTTTACAATTATTTATTCCCATTTTATGCATACAGTACTGAGTTAATTAAACATAAAAATATTTTGATATGCTCTGATATGACAAAAATAATATTACGATATTAAAGAGATATATTCACAGATATGAACATGAAACATCCTGTGGAAACTCAAAATAATAATAATTACTAATGATCACATAGATAAATACTTTTAATTAACACTATATAGGATACAGCCAAAACATTCATAACCCTGCCGATAAGGCTATGAATATATTGATATATATCAACATAGAAATATGTAGACATAAATTGTCACTGGTCAGTAATATAGAAATAGAAAGCATCAAAATTTATTTATTATAATTTAAAAAATATAAATCTGTTGTGAGCAATAATATCACGAATTGGATTTATCAAATGAAGATATTAAAATGTCCATACAATTTAATGGTTGCTTATCTTATGAAACTGACAGCAATGTTTTCTGGGTAGATATCTAGCAAGAATAAAATATTATTGAAAGGAGAACTAACTATATAGGATTTTCTGAATAGCTTTTCTCTATTTTCATATTAGGATCTTGAGTGCAGTCGTCTCTCTTTGGATTAGATATCAAAGCATAGTAAAAGAAACTCTACCTTAACTAGGCTGCAGTTAAGTTATTTTTTAATAAAGCTTCAAGCAAAGCAATTAATTTGTCTGTTATTCTCCTTTGTTGCTATTACAGGTTCACTCTTTCCTGGGGTGGTAGTACATTTTATGGTCACAAATATGGGTTAAATAGATCTTTTCTGAAAGTTACTAATATTAGATAGAAATGCTTGGAATCATATAATTGTGTATAAATTATTAGTATTAAATTAGAATACGTGACACCAGGAACAACAAAACCTTCATCTAGAATCAGTCACGGTTTCAGGGCCAAAGTATCATTACCATGAAGCCAAAGTCATCATCATCATCATCATGTCGTGCCGCCAGAACGGATATCCCTGACCCTCTCTCGCCACTTCTCCCTATCGTTCATCGCCTCTGGCAGGTCTTCAGGGCTACATCCCGTATCCTCCCATAGCTGCTATATGTATGTTGGAGCTGGTCGTCCTGCTTTTGCTCGTCCATATGTGGAGGTCCATAGGAGTACATCACTTATGAGCTCGTCCCTGCTTCTCCAGCAGTGTCCTGCATGTCTGGTTCGTCTAACTTGGATAGTTTTCGTTATGGTATGTAGGTGGCCGTATAGTTGGTGCCTTATGGGGTTTTGCCGCCAGGACTTGTTCAATATTGCTCGCAACATTCTTGTGTAATTGCCATCTAGCTTCTTCTCCATCCGTTTTGTTAGCGTCCAAGTAGTGCATCCATACAGCAGGATCGATCCCCTTTTTTACGTACACATAGGAAGCAGCATGATGAACGTAAAGGTATGCCAATAAACCCTTTGACGGCCAAACGTAATGCCTAATCTAGTCCTGGACGGATGAGTCTCGTGGTTCAACGCTCAGGATCGTCAGTTCGATCGGGGAACTACTGCTGCTCATCTATAAGAGTGGCTTCTATAGATGAGAATAAAAGCAGCCATCGAAAGATAACCATGACCCACACTCGAACCACATACATAAACCGCATCGCTCTTCGCGCGAGTAAAAAAGGGGTGCGTCCTGCTGAAGTTGGAGCCCTGGCCTTAGTGTTCAAATAATCAGCTACAGAGCTCAAACAACAAAAACTACTAAAATGCAAATAAACAATACAAATAACGACATTTAACGTTAGAACCTTCCAAGCCAAAGTACTTCAGCAGTATCTAATAATACATCCAAACTTTGTTGGTTTCCATCACATTAGAAGAATGCCAGATCAAGATGCAGCCTGTTTGTATAATTTTTTATTGTATTCATTACTTTCCATCAATGAAGTGTTAATCCAGTGATGTAAGATTTGTATTAACAGATTAAAGAGTATATTGGTCAGCCTATGGAACTTTTTGGCCGACCCTCATAAGTGCACCCAAACCAATTTTTTGATCAAAATAATAATATTCTTCTAATCCAGTAACTAGAAATAAAATTGTAACATATTTTAGAGTGGAGATGTCTTCATTTTGCTTAAAACGCATGTACTCCGTTTTGTCTGCATTCACGTGGAGACCAGTGCCTCCAGGTGACTGCTCCAGGCTATGCAACAGGGGTTCGACTTGGGTAGTTGTATTTTCAAGAAGCACCATGTTATCTGCATAGTCTGTATTTGTAATAGTTTGAGCTTCTTGCCCTTTTTTTTTTTTAGAGTAAAACTATTTTCTTTCATTCGATATATCGACCTTTAAAGTAAGTAGTCTAGGCAGATCATGAACAGATATGGTGCTAATGTATCCCCCTTGCAAAACTCCAGCAACAATATCGAAGAAGTCTGTGTCTCCATCTAGTGAGCGAGCCTTGGCTTTCGTGTTACTTTGAAGCATCATTATGACTGTAATAGTTTTTTGGGGGGAGACCATAAACTAAAAGTATTTGCTCCATCTTCCTTCTATGTAAGGAATCAAATGCCTTGAAAAAATCTTCAAACAAGAGCGTCCCTTCGAGGTATTTCAGCGAACTTCTTCAATAATTCGACGTATTGTCAAAATATGTGAAGTTGTGGATCTTGATAGTGTAAACAATATGATTTTGTTCCTTCCTTTTTCTCCTGCTTCCCTTCTTTTTTATTTTCTATAGGGATCTTTGTACAAATGCTTACATTCAATTATATACAAATATGTGTGACGTTACCCCTCGGCTCCCACGTTACATCAACTTCTCGCTCCTGGCTAAGATGATTTTATATACCGTTGTTAACAAGGGGACCGTCCCACATGCTTGCAGGATGCTGGAATTCAGGTTGCCTTCGTTTTTGGTTGACCAATACAAGATACTCCTTCTCAGTAACAAGGCTGCATTAAGTTTTATTTTCCCAAAATTTACATTTTAAGAGGAGCATGAAGCCCCAAGTTTTGAGGGGGAGGTGAAGGGGAGCTGTCGTGCCTGTCTGTGTGACTAAGGGTCCCTAGCTAGCCTCATTCACCGACCCATTCAACAATACAATTGGCCATTCATTCTTCACCAAGCACGATCATCATCATCATCATATCGTGCTGGCAGCACGGATATCCCTGACCCTCTCTCGCCACTCCTCCCTATCGTTCATCGCCCTAGGTAGGTCTTCAGGACAACAACCTGTATCCTCACATAGTTGCTGAATGTACGTTCGTGCTGGTCGTCCTGCTTTTGCGCGGCCATGTGTGGGGATCCTTAAGAGTACATCTCTTATGAGTTCATCTCTGCTTCTCCAGCAATGTCCTGCATGTCTGGTTCGCCTAACTTGAATAGTTTTCGTGATAGGGGGCAGGTGGCCGTACAGTTGGTGTCTTGTGGGGTGTTGCTGCCAGGACTTGTTCAGGATTGCACGCAGCATTCTTGTGTAATTGCCATCTAGTTTCTTCTCCAGCCGTTTTGTTAGCGTCCATGTAGTGCATCCATATAGCAGTATCGATGTGACCGCTGCCTGGAAGAAACTGCGTTTCATTTTATCGGTTAGGTCTGATTTCCATATAGTCGATAGCCTATTGATAGCTGTCCATGCTTTCGTTAACCTCGTTTCGATGTCCTTTTCGGTTGATTCGACGCTGCTTCCTAGGTACGTGAATTTGTCTACTCGTTTAAGAGGGGTTCCTTTTAGAGTGGAGATGTCCCCCGTTTTGTTATAGCACATATATTCCGTTTTGTGTGCATTAACATGGAGGCCTATGCTTGCTGCTGCTCGTTCCAAACTATGCAGAAGTGTTTCGGCTTGGTCAGGTGTATTTGCCAGTATCGCTATGTCATCGGCGTAGTCGGCGTCGGTAATTGTTGTTGCGGGGTATCTTCTGCTTCTTTTCTTCGTCAGTTCGAAGCCATTCTCTTTGATTTTGTCAATCGATGTTCTAAGTACGTAGTCTAGACAAATGATAAAGAGATACGGAGCCAGCGTGTCCCCTTGTAGTACTCCTGCTACAATGTCGAAGTCCATCTGGTGATCGTACTTTTACTTTAGTGTTTCTATAGAGAATCGTTATTGCCGCTACGGTTTCTTTAGGTATGCCGTACGCTAGTAGGATGCTCAATAGGAAACAACCCTACTTAAAAATTCCGAATGAAAAATGTATGAATTTTATCTACAATGAATGGACTATAAACAATTTACGAAAATTATGGAAATGGGAGAAAAATCCCGAAAGAAAAAGTAAAAAAGCAACAAAATAAACACCCGTTTGGTTTCCCTCCCATCCCCCATCTATAATATGGAAGCCAAAAGTTTTCTGGAATCCGAGGGGGCCGAAAACAAGCCAGACGTTTCCTAGTGGAGAAGGGAGACTAAATCAAAGGGATAAAATAAACGCAGGGTAGGTCATGGTGTGGAAGATTTAATCAGCTAACCGGGATGAGAATATAAATATAAATTCCAAGATCGTCAGAAAAATGGGACTGGACCTAGTGTTAAAGGACAATAAAGAGTAGGGGTGAAGAAGATCTTGGAGACTAAAAACTAGAAGACGGGGACAATGACTCACAACATACTGCTAACTATTGTAAAAGGGAAACAAGCAATCCTACTTACCGGGGATGAGATCCCGAAGGACCCGGTCCGTAGTCGCCATGCACGAGAAGGATGACACCAAAGTTGGCTCCTTTCGTACGACAAGGTTCACTATATGCACCGACCTTCTGTCAAATGTTAAGCAATCCAAGCGTTTTCTATCGCATTTGATTTTGAGCCTAAGCTGATGCCTAAAGTACAAAATAAGATCACAATGGGAAAAGTTTGCATAGTCATACAATCCCTTCTTTCGCATAGTCCAAATCCCAATTCTAGCTACAGCTAGAATCGCGAAAAGCACCACACGCTTCTTACCTTGAAACTGTGGTAAAATGTTGTCCACGACCTAACCAACGTCGAGTAGCACAAGCTGCTTGGGTTCTACTCTGTAGTAGAAGGCGTGCTCAGTCGTTTCTTCTAAGCCTCTGCTGCTGGGTGGAGAATCAGACATGTCTGCTAGGCCCACTTTGTAATTCAGTCCGAAAAGGGACAATGCATTCCGTGCAAGCTACCAGGTGAGCAAGAACTCGGAATTGTTCAAGAAGCTCGAATCTGGCGAGCGAACGAAAAAGGTCACTGGACCCAAAAAGGTTGAGAAGACTTTACGCCCCTCAGCTTATTTTGACCTTCAGCCTTGGAGTCGAGGAAAAGTATTGCTCACCTTTCGCCTCTACACTGCGTCCGTCGATAAGGATCGGCCATAGTAAGCCAGGCTTTCAACGAACCAGTGGTTCTCGATATTCGGCATATCTAGACCCCCGTTACTCGAACGTTGACAGTAGACCTGTTTACAGACCATCAGCCTTCGGCCTCGCCAAATTATTTTATAAAGTGTTCGTTGAAGCGTTAGCCGATGATTCTTAGGGAGAGGAAGTACAGACAAGCGGAAAAGGGTCAAGGGGAAGATGTACACGTCCTACCCTTTAAGGACAACCACCCTCGAAGCCAGGTACCCACCTTGGGGTCTACCTTGACCTGTACTTCCGACCAATTTCGCTCCAGTTGGAGCCAAATCACACCCGAGGATGCGGATGGGTTCGTCACTGGCAGGAGAACACCACCCATCCAGCCAACTAGCTGCAAACCTTCGTTTTTATTAAAGTTGATCTTGGCCCCTGTTATCTGCCCGTACCCTCTTCACAGCTTTTATGTCCAGCGATATCATCGGTGTACGCGGATACCTTTGCCGAAAGAGGAACAACAAAAGGAATGCTGCGCAGGGCCAGACTTGCATTCTCGTCCCTAAGCCTCCGTAGTAGGGGGTCGGAAGCAAGAACATAGAGAAGAGGAGACAGGAGGCAACCCTGCCGGACTGATTTCTAGATCGCGAACGCCTCCGAGCGCCTCTCGTTTCACCTACACCTCCATCTGCAGGCCGTGGTGCATCATGCTAATCCATTTGCGGAACTCTGATTTGAATCCGGCGGTCTCTAGAACAGTCACCAAGAACCGATAGTCAGCCATATCAAAGGCCTTGGACTGATCTAAATTGATCAGAGCGGCTTCAGTGGTGTCTTTTAACCCCTCTACGATCTCACGCACCAAGTGCAAGTTGTCTTTGATAGATCTTCCCTTCATAGTGTAGTTCTGCTCAAGTCCGATCAAATAGCTAATGACAAGCTGCAAACGGTTCACTAAGACACGGGCCAAAATCTTTAACTCTGTGTTAAGCAGAGTTATGGGCCTGTAATCATCTAGCTCCTCCCAAACATAGCTGCCACCTTTCTTTAGCAATGTGATCATGCCCTTGATAACGCTACCAGGAATGGCTCCGTGGGCGAACCAATGGTTGAACATATCCGTCAGAATAAGTACAAACATGTGCGGCAGCCTCAAATACACTTCGTAAGGTAGACCAAGTCCGAGCGATTTGTTGAGGCTGACTTGCTTCAACGTATTACGGACTTTGCATTCAGTAACCAAACCCTCGCAACTAGCTGCTTCCATATCCTGAAGGCGGGGAAAGTGGTTGGTTGGATTTATGGCATATAAACCTTTGTAGGTTATTTAACGCCAAATACTTTTTTTATGCAAATAGTCTGATCTCTTTCAAAGAATTCAGTTTAACATGAGTACACAGTTTAATTGTCAAAACATTTCTATTTCAAGCTATTCAGTTCATACAAACAGTTCTAATTCAGCCAATTCAGCCTAGTATAAGTATAGAATCTATTTACACTCAGTTAAATGTCAAAACAGTTCTATATTAAACAATTCAATTTTGTGTAAGTACAGTATCAATGTTAAGAATAGATCCATTTCAAACAATTCAGTTGAGCATAAGCACGCAGTTTAAATGTAAGTACAGTAAAACATTTCTATTTCAAGAAATTCAATTTTGTCAAAAAGTTCTAAATCAAACAATCCAGTTTAACATAAGTATGCAGTTAGTTCTATTTAACCCATCGATAGGTCCTTATCAAGTGCTACTACTCCGGGCAAGAGTGGACCTGAGAGCAATGGCAATGAAGGGATACTCTGCATTCTCCAAATCTCCAGCATTACTGGAACCTCACCATCAGACTATTTAGTGTCATATCCAGAACCCTCATTGGGAGTCTCACCCCTCTGCAGAGAAGCAGTCGGTGTATTCTACAGCCCCAGCCGACTGGGCAATACACAGAGTTAAATGTCAAAACAGTTTTATTTCAGATAATCCACTTTAGCATAATTACACAGTTTAAACATCAAAACAGTTCTATTTCGAGCAAATCCATGTAGCATAAGTATGCAGTTTAAATGTCAAAACAGTTCTATGTTAAACAACACAGTTTAGCATAAATATTCAGTTTAAATGCAAAAATCAGTAAAGTCAAGAAACCACAGTTTAGTTCTATTTAATCCATAGATAGGACCCTTATCGGGAGCTACTACTCCGGGCCAGAGTGGACCTAGGAGCGATGTCAATGAAGGGGTACTCCGCTTTTCCCAAAACTCCAACATTACTGGAACCTAACCATCAGATTGTTTCGTGTCAAATCCAGGACACTCATTGGAGGGAGTCTTACCCCTCTGCAGAGAAGCAGTCGGTGTATTCTACAGTCCCAGCCGACTAGGCAAAAAGGCAGGGGAAGTTGGCTAAATAGCTACGAAACTCCTGAACCGGGAGGTCAGGAGAGCAAGCAAAGCGATCACGGAAGTTCGTTCGAAAGGTGTTGTGCATCTCACGATTAGAACCGAGCATGTGCCCGTCCGGGGACTTGACCGATTCGATATACCGAAAGGGAAACCTTCGTACTTCTCCTTCACGCGCGAACGCTTTGCATTTCACGGCTTCGTTGGGAACTCTTTTTAACCTAGATCTAACTGCGTATCCTTTGTAGCACTTACTACCCTCACGCTCAAGGTCCCGTCAAACTAAATCTACGCCTAGGGAATTCCCACTTTCAATGCCCAGGATAACTTAACTTCTTAAGATTTTGCTACTATGGTCCTATCTAAGTTGAGCTGGTGACCGTATTTGATGGCGAATGTTACGCCGCCAATTTCCCCACGGGCTTGCTGGGTGCCGTTCGTTCCCGTCAACTCCACCAGTTAAAGCAGGGCACACAAGTGGGCTGTGGTTAGCTAACGCTATTTAATATTACAGATATCACCAACTTCCTAGCTGAACCACATTTTAATGCCACTAGGTGGGTTATAGGAGAGTTATTAAAATTCAACACAGCTTTCCCCCTCAAATATAAGGCTTTCGACAAATACAATACTTTCACAACAAAAACCTCCTCTGAACTGCCGTGTTTGGGTCAACAATATTAATAATAATATTCTTTTATTGAATAAAAGAAAGAAACAAAAAAAAACAAATCAGGTAAAAGCCAGGAGCGAGAAGATACGGTCCGTTTTCCTTCAGACTTTGAGATTTAATGGCAGCGCCCGTATTCAAAATCTCAAGTTTATCATTCGGGGAATATTCCCTCTTCTTTTCTCCGCTATCTTGTCAGAGTAATTTCCTCCCGTAATTTGTCTTTTATTCACGTCAGCATGAATACAGCAAGATAAATTTGAATATACTTCAATTGTATGTTCACTTAGGATTTTGTAGATACTTTCTTTTCTTTTTTCCTCTCGTTATTGGGCTTCTATAACACGTTGATAGAAAGATGCACGTCTTATTTCAGATAAGACCAAGATTATTTATTATCTCTTTCCTCGTGGACAAGTCTCCAGCTTTTGGTATTTCATTTAACGAGGCCCACAGGCCTTTGAATGGGAATTCATTCAGAGGAGAAGCATTTTATTTTCTTTCAGGGTTCACTGCACAGCATGACTTTGGAATCTGGGTTTCTTCCGTATCCCAGATTATGTGTCTTCGCCCTCCAACGAACAAACGGCTACTAGTTAGTTTCTGTAGTTTGAAAAATGACCACGTGTTGGCTTTTGGCGGTTTATTCCTCAGCTTCTCTCCGCTGACGCACACAGGGCTGATAGAGAGTGGGATTTTTTCATGACCATGACACCTCGTGCTGATAGGGATGGTTGAAGAGAAACGACCTTTCTACTGCCACTATTCTTGGTTACTACTATATTCAGCTAATGGCCAGCGTGTCGTACCTCCTTTTCCCATAACTCGGCGTATGTATGAGGGTGTCGTATTTCCTCGTCACACGAAATCTCTACTCCCTTATTTGAGCGATCCCCATCACTTATTCCCGGTAAGCACCCCCACAAATGTCCACTGAAGTAGGTATTCTAGCCGGTCCAGGAAGTCCCATGTCTCCATTAAGGGCCTATTAAACTTCCAGTTGCCGGTTAGACTAGGCCTATCAGCTAACCGCAGGCTGACCCTAACAAGTCTACGGTCAGCCTGCCTTATAAAGTGGAACGTGGGACAAGTAACAAGATCGGCGTTAGCTCTTTTAACTTACACTCTGTCCAGATAAGATCTGGTACGGACAGAGTGCGAACTATCTCGCCACGTCCACATTTCCTTCCCTGGTTAATCCGGACGAAACCTATCGAACAAGTCATGGCGAGCCATAACGTTGATCAGGCTGCTTTCACACCTTCCCGACCCTCAAGCTCTCCTTCCAAACCCTGTCTATGTTGGGATCAAGGATAGCATTCCAATCCCCCACTAAAACTATAAGCTTCGGATCGTCGAGGAACGGGGCTATCCGTCGTAAAAAGGAAACCCTCTCAGCAGAGACATTGAGCGCATAAATCGGGTCTCCCGGAACTCGAAGCTTTTATGACCTCATCGGCCACAACCAGACGACCCCTGTCATCTGCAAGAACCAGATTTTTGTATGCATTAAGGCTGCTTCCAATTAGCAAAGAGACCCCAACGCTACTACGGCTGCCTTATGCTGAAAGGACAACATAGTCGTCGTCCTGCACCCGAGAGTCCGCACCGCAGAAATATCCACACAGGTTCGAGAGTTCACTTAGCAAGCGCACATACTTACTTAGATCCCTGGTTTCCCTCGCATTTAAAGTGGCAACGTTTAGAGCTATCAAACCTACTTGCCTTACTCAGTGTCGACTACGGCACGGAAATCCTCGGGGTGCGGACGCCGACTGCTTGCCTTCGAGATCCAGTGCCGAGATCAGTTGTAACTCTGGCGTCTCTGGACAAAACTCTGACGTCTAGCGGGTACGTCAACTTTAGCGACTTGTAAAAAGAAGAGTGCACATAAATGGGGACCCGCCCTGAATGATATGACAATGTGTTTTTAAGGAGCTGTGCTCTATTTCCGCCAGCTTTTTGTCCGCTCGACTGGATTTTTCTATGAGACTCCACACACCTTTCCTGTGGCTCCCAGCCGAGCGAACAAAGGTGGTCACCATAAACGCACCCTTGAACAACTATGGATTTGAAATGTCTTTGTTACTAATTTTGTTGAAATTGAGGAGTGGCTTGAGTGCTTTGCGGTGCTGAAAGTCTGCAGGAAATTCAACTTCCGCTGAGCACAAAGCCACTCCTAAAAGTTCTTGACTGTCTTCTTTAGAAGATACCGACCTAGTTCGGGCTTTGGAGAACTGGGGACGTTGGATTTCCTGTTAGAGGTTGTTGTCAGGGAGTCTATTGAAGGATCTGGATCTGGAGAACAGCCTGGGAGGTGAGAGAGAGAGAGAGAGAGAGGAGCGTTGGAGAGAAAGGGATTTCATGCTGAGGGGATTCTTGCGGGGTTTAAAGAGGAGTTTGATGGGGGGGGGTTTCCAATGGAGATGATGATAAGGGTGCCGGTCGTGGAGATTGTGTAGGAGGCTGCTGTTGTATGACTTCAGGTGCTGGCTGTTGTGATTCTGTGGAAATGTTGGGTTTCGAACACAGCTTTTTTGCTTTGGTATCCACACTGTCTCTCCGCCTATTTAGGGTTGTGGAGGTCTCCATCTCCTCAGACTGTTCAATATTATTCTTTTTTGCTTATTTTCTTGTTTTTTTTTTTAAGGTGATGACGTTGGTTGAGTTGCAGATTCGGTTGGTGCTGATTCGGTTGATATTGTTAATGTTGAGTTTTTGTTGTGTTTATTGCTTCTGTTGTTGGTGTTACTGCTGTTTTTTTCCTTTTCTGATAACCTGGGTCCACCCCTTTTCTGGTTTTGGGTGGTTCCGGGGCAGGATTAGTGGTTGGGCTGATGTCCGGGAGCGATGATTCCTGAGATGTTTGGGAAGTCGGTAGATGGCCATTCAGATGTTGGCGTTGATTGTCCTGCAACCGGCTCATCCGACTTCTTCTGGCTGTCAGGTTCTTCTTAGAGAGGTCCTTATGGTTGGTAAAGGTGCCTTCTCCACAGTAGCTTTAGGCAACTAGGAGGAGAGAGATGGTAGCTTGTTGGCGGCGTTGCTGTGATTACTGATGGTGGTTGTGTATAAGAGTATGAAAATGGAGAAAAAGGTTAATGTAAGGTTACGGAAAAAGAGTTTGGTCAGGCTATTATGGATCAAAAACTCTTACAAGGAATGACAAACCTCTTATGAAAATCGGGCTGCATTTGGTCTGGACTCTGTTAATTTGCCATTGTTTATATGTGACTTAGTCACGTCTGGTTGGCTAAACTTCTACTTCTACTTTAGTCGCCTTTCATTGGCTCATCTATTACTTCTACTGATGGGAAAGTCTATAAATATTTGCAGATAATTTGTAGCCGCCTTTTTTTCGTGTTTATTTCAATGTTTTTTCGGTTATTTTTTCGTTCACAGGACCGGGGTTTATTGCTCGGATTTGTGGTGTAATAATTAAGCCAGAATTTTTTTTTTTTTTTTGCTTATCGTTTTTCCTTCGTTTTGCTTACGAACCACCACTGTCTTTTTTTTCTCTTCCTTTTGTTGAATTTTTAACGACAACTTCTTGCCTCCTGGGTTTCTACGCATGGAGGGCGATCAAAAATCCCAGGTCAGGCTCCCCATGTTGTCCGAAACCTCGAGGAGGTCGGAAAACCAAAAGAGAACTGACGACTGGAAGACAACCACCTTCCTCAGCAATTAATACACCGGAGGCGGCTGCCACTCAGCTAACACCCGTTCGTTCGATAGGTTCAACGACGGAGGAAATGGCCCTAGCAACCAAAACTTCAGAGACTATGACTTTCCCTTCAGTCAGTAACACTTTGTCTAGAGCACCAGCCTCTAAAACACCGGAGACCAGCACACCGGAAGTAAACACAGCGGCATGTTTGCGAGACGAATACCGCACACCAGAAAGGTCACCTGACTTCTTTAAACTGTAAAAAATTCCCGGCCAGTCATAAAAATCGATTAGCCGTCACTTATAAGTCAGTTGAAAAACCAAGGCTTGACTGACTCGCCGACAATACATCCAGCTTAAAGAACCCCGCCTAGTTCACCAACGCAACCGGCTTCATGGAGGCCATAAAAAACACCGGAGGACTATGAGAGGGATTGGACAGGGAAATACTCACAACACTTTCAGGAAAATAATATCCTGCCTATTCCGGAATACGTAGACGCTATCAAACCCAAGACAATATCATTAGTGATATCGGACCTTAAAAAGAAGGGCTTTGAAGAGATACTGAAAACAACAGGTATCCCATGTCGCTGTTTCTACAGAAGTTTTGCGACATGGGATGTATTATTACCATCGGCAGAAGCAGCCAAAGCTCGCGCAGGGAAATATTATGACGAATTATTTGAAGCTACAGCAGTACATGGGGATGAGAAAAATTAAAGTGACCGTGTCAGTAATGTTATCATTTCCCTGCCGGGCCATGTGCTGGCCACCTTCTTATCAAAATATGGCAGAGTAGAGGATTTGACGCAGTGCAAGGTACAGTCACCTCCATGGTCAGGGATTATGCCATCCTCATGTGTTTGGAGAGAGGGGGCTTTAACGTCGTCCCCGACATAACAACAACGACTGGCAGACGAGGTTTGTCGTCGAGGGAAGGCGGCCTAACTGCTGGGAGGGTAGGCAACAGGAACATCTGGCGCAACATTGCCCCCAGAAAACGGGAGACAAACCCCAAAACCCGCCTGCTCCTGCGTTTGCACCTATTACACCCTAGGAAAATGTCCCGGAAAGTGACTCAGCACCAAACGAATAGACTAAAGTAGTATGCCGGAGGAAGGATTGTAAATCAGCACATTCTAAACAACCAACATCCACTGACCAGCTAAATCAAACGACGCCCACCAACATCACCTGAGCAAACCAAAAAAACAACAGTTTGCTCCTCCTTCAAATAACAAAGAGCCGTAAACTCCCCTAGAGATAATAGGCTCCCCGGCAAAAAGATGAAAAAAGAAAAAAGAGAAAAGAAGCGACATCTCTCCTCTATCTTTATCGGTTAAAGACAACACTCCACCATCTTTGGTGAAGCTAAAGAAAAAGAAGTAGGAAAAACGGGAAAGTTCTCCTGGAGAAAGCTCCCCAGAAATACTCCAAACTCCAGTCTCTACACAGGAGCCAATAGACACGCACGTGAAACTGAAAAGGCAGCATTACAGTGAAGACCGGGCAGTAAGGAAAATTAAAAAAAAAAACTAGAATCCCACTCCGACCCCCCCCCCATGAAAACAACGAAACATTACATTTTCTAAAACTACCCAACCTAACTCGTCTGCCCGGCCCTTAACCTCCCCATCCTGATTTCCTCATAAAAAAGGTAAAGAAAAACTGTCCCGCTACCAATCAGAGAACAGGGACAACACCCTAAAATCTATTTTACCTAGAAATAGGTCGGTTTCATCCAACTGAAGAAAAACCCCTTCCCGGATACTCCAAGCAAAGAACTAAAAGTTATGGCCCTATGTCCTCCTGGTGTAAAATCGATTTTACACTTAGGAAGGGACTATGGTAAAATTTTCCAACGTAAACAACAAACCCTGTACCCATGGTGAACACCTTCATTAGCTTAGCCTGGAGCCGGACAAAGCCAGTCTGGCAATGGCTAGAAAGAGCTAGCCAAGCCGACATTGGTGTAAGGTTCAACTATTGGGCAGGGAGAGTCCCTGTTTATGTCAACCCTTCTCTTTATAGAGCGTTAAAGGTAAGATTCCTCATGGACTCGGAGGACTAAAGGGACGGCCGAGTGACTACTACTCTCGGTAGTAGCTTCCTTGCACAAAATGTCAGCATTCTAACCGCCTAGGATTTCTGGGCCATAGTCGGCACTGATTAAGGTAAGTGGGTTTGATGTCTCTAAACCTTGCTACTTAGAATGTGAGGGGACTGAGGGATCCAAGTAAGCGTTCACACTTGCTTGGTGAAATCTCAACCCTCGGGTAAATGTTGCTGCAGTGCAAGAGACTCACTTCACTTGCGCCGTGGACTGTCGTGTGCTGGAGGACGAATACACTGTCCTTTCAGCATAAGGCAGCCATAGCAGCATAATTGGATGCAGCCTTGATGTGGATGTTAATCTTGTCTTTGCAGATGATGGGGGCTAGCTGTTTATGGCCGATGTTACAGTTAAAAACTTCAATTTACGAGTGGCCACTGTTTATGAGCCCAATATCGCTTCGGTGAGGGTTTCCTTTTTTCAACAGTCGGTGCTGTTTCTCGAAGATCTGAAACAGATAGCTTTAGTGAGTGATTGGAATGCGATCCTTGATCCCGAGATAGATAGGGTCGGCGATGAAATAGAGGGTCGAGAAGGTGTGAAAGCAGCCTGGTCGATTTGATGGCCCGGCACGACTTGGTCGATTGGTATCATATGGATCACCCAAGGAGGGAGATGTGGACGTAGCAAGATAGTTCGCCCTCTGTCCATGCCAGATCTTATCTGGACAGAGTGTTAAAAGAGCTGACTCAGATTTTGTTACTTGTCCCATGTTCCACTTTATAGGGCAGACTGGCCATAGACTTCTTAGGGTCAGCCTGCAGTCAGCTGATAGGCATAGTCTGACCAGCTACTGGAAGTTCAACATATCCTTAATGGAGATACGGGACTTCCAGGACCAGCTAGAATCTCTACTTCAGCGGGCATTAGTGGGGGCGGTTACGGGCAATAAGTAGTAGGGATTTCTTAAACATAGGATTAGAGATTTTGCCATCAAATATGGTCGCCAGCTGAACTTAGATAGGACCATGGTAGTAAAATCTAAAGAAGATAAGTTTTTCCAGGCGGCGGAAGTGGGGATTCCCTAGCCGTAGATTTAGCTTGACTGGACATTGAGCGTAAGGGTAGCGGGCGCCACAAGGAATACGTATTTAGATCTAGATTTAAAAAAATTCTCAATTGAGCCGTGAAATGCAAAGCGTTCGTGCATGAGAAAGAAGTACGAGGATTAAACTTTCGGTATATCGAATCGATTAAGTCCCTGGATGGGTACATGCTTGGTTCGAATCATGAGATGCACGAAGCCTTTCGGGCGCACTTCTGTGATTGCTATGCTCGCTGTCCTGACCTCCCAGTTCATGAGTTTCATAGCTATTTAGCCGATTTCCCCCGCCTCCAGGAGACTGAAGCGGCTAGCTGCGAGGGTTTGGTTACTGAATGCAAAGTCCGTGATGCGTTAAAGCAAGTCGGCCTCAACAAATCGCCCAGACTTGATGGTCTACCTTACGAAGTGTACTTGAAGCTGCTGCACATGTTTGTACCTATTTTGACGGATATGTTCAACCATTAGTTTGCCCAGGAAGCCATTCCTGGTAGCATTACCAAAGGCGTGATCACATTGTTGAAGAAAGGTGGCAGCTATGTTTGGGAGGAGTTAGATGATTACAGGCCCATAACTCAGCTTAACACAGTTAAAGATTTTGGACCAGGTCTTAGTGAACCGTTTGCAGCTTGTCATTAGTGATTTGATCGAACCTGAGCAGAACTATACTGTGAAGGGAAGATCAATAAAAGACAACTTGCACTCGGTGTGCAAAATCCAAGAGGGGTTAAAAGATACCACCGAAGCTGTGCTGATCAATTTAGATCAGTCCAAGGCCTTCCACAGGGTTGACCATCGGTTTTGGTGAATGTTTTGGAAACCACCGGATTCAAATCAGAGTTCCGCAAATGGATTAGCATGATGCACCACAGCCTGCAGGTGGTGGTGTAGATGAACGGGAAGTGCTCAGAGGCGTTCGTGATCTAGAGTTTGGTCTGGCAAGGTTGCCTCCTGTCTCCTCTTCTCTATGTCCTTGCTTTGGAGCCCTTACTTATAAGGGACGAAAATGCAAATCCAGCTCTGCGTGGCATTCCTCTTGCTGGTCCTCTTTCGGCAAAGGTATCTGCGTATGGTGATGATATTACTGTTATTGTGCCTCGCAGTTTGGACATAAAAGCTATGAAGAAGGTGGTTGCGATGTATCAACTTTGATAAGAGTGAATGTTTGTATCTGGGTTGCTGGATGGGTGGTGTTCCTCTGCCAGGGCCTTTCTACTAGAGTGACTGACCCATCCCCATCCTCAGGTGTGATTTGGGCCCGGGTTCCAACTGGAGTGAAATTGGTTGGAAGTACAGGTTAAGGTAGACCCCCAGGTAGGTACCTGGCTTCGATGGTAGTTGTCCTTAGAGGTGTATGCCGTGTACACCTTCCACTTGATACGTTACCGCTTGTATGTACTTCCTCTACCTAAGAATCATCGGCTGGCGCTTCAACAATCCCTCTCAAAATTACTTTATAAAGACTGAAGACCAATGATCCATTTACAGGTCTATTGTTAACGTCCACGTAATGGGGGTCTAGGTATGCCGGATCTGGAGAACCACCGGTTCACTGAAAGACTAAATTACTGAGGCAGGTCCTTGTCGAAGGACTTGGTGTGGAGGCGAAAGGCAAGCAATACCTTTCCTTGCCTTAAGTCAGACCCCAAGCCTGAAAGTCAAAGTAAGCTGAGGGGCAAAACACCGTTTGTCTGAGAATGACGTAAGGCCGTTCACAACCTTCCTGGGTCCAGTGACCTCTCTCAGCCTCGAAAGAAACTGTATCGGGAACTAATGGTGGGCTACGCTTCGGATGCTCTCGTGGATTGGATTGGCTGGTCGCATTAAAATTGGGCACCAGATTTGAGCTTCATGAACAATTCCGAGTTCTCGCTCAACTGGCGGCTTGCACGGAATGTGTTGGCCCTTTTCAGCCTGAATTACAAAGTGGGCCTGGCAGATATGCCCAAATAATCTAAGATTAGTGTAGAATGCACGGAAGACCAATCTCCATTCCACTCTACCATAAAAACATGAGCGACTTGTGCTCAATTGCGAAATTAAGAATTTGCAATAAATATATATCACTTCAGTCCTTTTGGCCAAGATCAAAGAGTAGTATGTGTTCTTAGCTTGTTATCTGATATGTCCCAAATATGAGGACTATGATATTAAACTGATTTTTGGAACACGGTGAAGAGTTAGAGATTTGTTCCTCCTCTGCAAAATAAAAGAATATTATTTTCCAATTCATTATTGTCAAGTTGAGAATTTCTTTTCTACCTCTCTTTTCAATTTCAGAGGCTAATAATTCTCTTTTGCTTAATTATTTCTATAATTAATTACATTAAAATTTCCATCTGTGTTCCTTTACATTGACCTGTTGTCATGGCATACATACATTTAATCATAATTACAAATTTTACAAAAATGACTGGGCCATCTATATCATTTTGCATTCCATGACAATTCTTATCTTATCCAAGTTATAGTGCCAATTGGTGTTACATTCCCTCTTTGTCTCTATTGACTAATGGGAGTTATGATAAAAAAAAGCAACTAAACATTAAGCTTGTAGGGGGACATGTTATTTGGTAGAATATTTGGTCCCCAAAAATTTATGTTGTGTTTTGGTATATGTTTAATGGTATATTATTTTGTTTATAATTGGAAAAAGGCACATGGAGACAAATGTAGTAAAGATGTAATGATATGAAAGATGTGTAAACAATATGGAATAGCGCGGACAAAAGGAACATTCAAAACAAGCGACATAAACAAAACAAATTCATATCTTAACAATACATACAATGAAACATTCAAAACATTACTATGGTTTTATTACTGTTCGTGAAAATATTTTGTGTGTGTGTGTGACTAACACAACTAAAACTACTTTTAGGACGATCTAATGGTCAAAGGGAGCTAAACCCCTTTCTGTTTCAGGCGAAGTTATCTCCTCCCTTTTGACCCCCTACTGTTTTGAGTTCTCGTGTAAATATGTGAGAACGAGACGAGATTATGTGTGGAGCGCGAACGAGGGATGACTTCAAATCCGGGAAGCAAAATGTAGAATTAATTTACCTTTTCCTGAAGGAGCTGTGACACACAGCTCAACCCATATTGATCCTATTTACCCAACCCCTCCGCTCAGACAGGATATGACACAAGGTCAATTTTTTAAGCGGAGTTTAACAGGTTTGAATTCAACCCATATTGATAAATGTATTGCGTACTATCAAAATGTGTTTGTCCTTGTAAATAAATGTTCTAGTCAAGTCAACTGTGAGCACTCTATTCATTTTTCCACAACTATGTCTGTCATCAATGTGTTACACACACTCACCCACCATATTCGTCTAAGGGAAAGATCTTCTGTAAGACACATTATTAGTTATGGTGTTTCTGTGGTTTGACGCAATTGCTGTTTTCGAGGCTGGAAACAGTCTCACAGACAAGGTATAATATGGAAAAGAGTGTTTGCATGGCTTATACATTTTGTGGTGTTTTGACGGCTGTTGGTGAATATGGGAGAGTGATAGTATTCTTTCTGGAAGTCACACTGGGGAGAGTGTGTTATAGGATACACATTTCTTCTAATCTTAAAATAAGCAATAAAAACATACTTAAGAACATTCTAGAAATTTAGGATCAAACCCGCATTAGCATTTAAATTACATTTTATATTTTTCAACCAATCAGCTAAAAACATGGAATAGAACATTCTAGAAAATTAGGATCGGAAGTGAACTAACAGAAAATATTTAGGCTCGAAAATAAAATAGTAAAATACTAATCTGATTGGTCAATAAATGTCTATGCGCCAAAATTTTAGGATGATTCTTTGATCCACCTGTAGGATATAAATAACACAGAGTTAGGAAGCCATAGACACAAGACACAAGCTTACACACAAACAAAGACACAGACGAACACAAGCCACTAAGCCAGTAGCCGATACTATGTCCAACCAATTCCTTTTCTTCCTCAACTAAAGTTCATGACCTCTTTTCAAATGGCCGAGAATTATATTCAAAAGGAAAACCCTACAAACTTTCTTTCATCAACGAGACACGCTGTCGCCACAATCATAAAACCCGCTATAAACTTAATGTAAGTAAGAACGACTTATTTACGGACTCTGATAACATGAACATACACACATCTTTCAACAAATTTATTCTCTTCTTCAAACTTTATTTTCCAAAAGGCCATTTACACATCATGTATTTTGTTTTTCATATTCTCTTATATGCATATTAAATTGTTTGTTATTTAATGTTCGTTGTGTTCTATTCCATTTCTTTTGCGCGACTGTAATGTTTTGTGTTGTATTTGTGGTGGAAATAATTTAGAGAGCAATCTACTGAAATAACCAAATTACATACTCCCCCCACAGTGTTAGCCCTGCAAGTGAAAATGTGAAAAAGAGAAAGAGTGTTGGAAGACAAAGTATTTATAGAAAATACGTGTCTTGGAGTCGGGACGAAATTTGAATGAGGACGTAGTTTTAAGCACTGATCATGTGGTTCTACTTGCCAATGGTTTCCTGAGACTGAATATTTGCGTGTGTCCGCCATCTTTATTTTGGGAACTATTTAAATTATAGGGGTGTAAGTCCTATAAGCTAAAAGAAAATTATAGTCCAAATTAATGCATGAATTTAGTTGTTTTGTTTTTGTTCATAAAATTTTAAATGAAAACCAACAAAACATCTTCAACTAATTTACAATTTTTGAAAAAGCCAATTTACTTCTATAAAAGTTGTAATAGAAATACTTAAAGCACAGGACATTGCTGAAAAAATAAAACAACATTTCTTTTTTCTTTATAAAATCCATTAGAAGCATTTAATTTCTTAAATGTTATTATTCTAGTATCTTTATATCTCATCTGATGCTTGTTTTGTTCAGTTTATGATAGGTGCTTTTTTGTTAATATTAATTTTCTTTTAATATTTACAATCATAACTGAATTTTTAAATTACCAACATGTTTTCTGTTTTGTTACAGTGTTTTAATATTGCTAAATAATTATTTTCAAGTATATTTTCTTTTTCCTTTCAAAATTTGATGTCCTCTACTGGTTAAAAATTTGTAAAATCATTGCTGTTCATGCAAAGGTAAAATTATCATCTCTAACTTAATTTCCCTTCTTTCATCAGCTGCAACATATGCAATAAACTATTTATAATAGAAAAGAATAGAAATAGTTGCTCAGTTTTTAAAGAAGTTCTCCATGATAAATGATATGGAATTGAGAAGGATTTTATGGATTCCAAGTTACAAACATTTTTACTTTGATTAAAATAGCTATGACAACACTATGTCAAGTAATAAGCCGTGCTGCCATATATCTTGGGACTTTAATTGGGGAAAGGTATGTGGAGACAGAATTAACAAGAAACTTACAATTATTGAGAAAATATTCAACAAGAGATTTGATTACAATACCCCATAACTCGCTATTCCCCAGTTATACCTATTAGGAGTATTTACTTATATTAAATATTGATTCTAAGATGACCATTATCAAATATAAAGAAGGTAGAGTTGCTTTAATTAAAACTCAGGATAATTATTTGTATTTAAATCATGTTTTATTGGTTTTATCATTTGTTTATTACTGGTTACAGCTCAATCTTGAATGATTGTGGCATACAGAAGGCAGCTTTGGGTTTATCTTAATATTTCAGATATCTTGAAAATCCCCCAAACTATCAAATTCTTTGAATTTATTTATCTTTATTATTTTACAGACCTAGCAAGGAAGGTTTGAACTAAATTTTAAAAAAAATGAGTTTCAATCAAAGTCTTTTTTTTTGGTGGTAGGGGACAACCATTGTTATAAAATTGATTCCCTCATAGCAGCTCCACATATGGTTATGACAGAGTCTTGGGAATAAAGCCATCTTCATTTTGAAACAATTATCAAGAGAATAGATTAGCACTGCATGATGCACACACTTTTTCAACAAGGAGGACAGTGTGACAGAGTACATCTAAAATCCAGTCAAAACTAAATTTCTGAATATAGTTTGAAACATTTTCAAGCATGACTAACAATTCCTAAAAAGTTGATTGAAGCTGAACAAAAATGGCAGAGCCTTAGTGGAAAACACAGATAGACACTTGATGATTTATACCAAAAGATTACTAGGAATCAATTATTATTGTTTCTTATTCACCAGAACACAGAGAAGTTGTATCAGTATTGATCAATCAGAAAGTGATTTCCTCTTTTATGAAAATAATCATCTATGAAGTATAAAATGCTTCAAGAAAAGATTAAGAAATTATAAGACAGAAATACAAAACATTTTGATTGTTTTACACTTTGACTTTTTTTTATCATATTTGTAAGTAAGTTGGCGACTGTAGTTGAGGGTAACCCAAAGGCTCTGTTTTCAATAGCTACTACACAAAAGTGTCAGGGAGGGTGCTACTCCTTTCCCTGGATTGCTCCACTTTACCCTTAATCCATATCGTATAATGCTAAGTTTAAACAAAAAGGCATCAAGTACTATTTTTGAGTCTTTGGTATGACTTGACCTGGGATTGAACCCAGGTCTCCTGGGCCATTGGCAAACACTCTAACCATCATATGAATCACACAGAAGCAGGTGTTTTTTCATTATCTTTAGTTTTAATGGAGGACTTAGCAATACATTTACCTGCAAAGTGAATTTTGATGGTTGATTAAAGATCATAACCAGATCAAAAAAACTTTCCTTAAACACTAGTGTTTCTGTGATCAGGTGTTTTGTCTCTAGGTATCAATATTCCTGTTCCTGCTCATCTCTATTTCTAGAAAGGTAATATAACCAAATTTTATTTTGTTCATAATTGCTACGGCAGGACTTTCTGATCACTTTGAGATAGATTTTTTAGTAGTGCAATTAGATAACATTAGCACAATTTATGTTGTAAAAATTATATGGTGACTCTAAAAGAGGTATGAACTTTTTCAAACCTTAAATTTCCATGTCTGAACCTTGAAAGATGCTATATTTCCATATTTGTACCCTGAAAAATATAAAATTTCTAATGTGGTATAGATCTTGAGCATGTTAAAGGATTTGGGGGAGTATATTTAGAATTTGGATGTGAGATTTGAGCTTTGGATGTGGGAATTTGTTTTATTCAAATATAAAGATTTAGCTTCTTTCAGTGTGTGAACATGGGATTTTAGCATCATTAAGAGTTCAGATATGGGAATTTAGAATCCTTCTGGATTCAGATATGGGATTTAAAGTCTGTACATGTTTATATAACTTTTAGTCATCCATATTACATGTTACAAAAAATCAAAAGCTTTATCATCATCAAAATATGAGAATAACTTAATGACAAAATTCTTTCCAACCAGATATCAAGTTAACATTTTGTGTAAAAAATTGTGATGTAAAATAAGTATAGCTTTTATCGACTCATGTTGTAAATGCTACTTATTTAAGTCTTACAGAATGCCTCTTATATATCAAGCAATGTTGAGGGTTTTGTTAAATAGGATTATGTAACTTGTATGTTCAGCATTAAAAATCAAATTTTAACAAATGATTGTTTTGTTATTCATTTTTAATTAATTTTGTGATTTCTATAATAAAATGATTGTTTTATTGATAGATTTTATAATCAAAATGATTGGTTGTTAAAATAAGACCACTTTCTTATGTGAAACTGGTAAAGATCTTGACTGATAAAAGGTATCAGCAACTCCAGAGAATATTTGGTATATCTTGGAATTGCTAGTCAATTTTGTCAGTGAAACATTAACACTAATCACAAATATTTCAACAGTTTTCATTAAAAATTACTGTTTGAATTTTGAAAAAAATAGTATTGAGGAAACTGGACACTTCGATTTGTGACTATGAATTTATTTTGACAATGAAAAGGGTTTATTCATCATGAACTTCCTAGTTGTCATACATGTAATCATTTGACGTCTGAAGAAAAATTGTTTCTTCATAGCTTCTTAATATTTGAAGAAGATACATTTTTTTTTTCTAAATAAAAAAAACCCTTCACTTTAAAACTAAAAATAATATGTATTAATTCATATGTTTCAGTGGTATGAATGAAACACATTTCAAACATTCCAAACTTGGAATTACAAGTTTACCAAATTTATTATTGCTACTAGTAAAAATATGTATCTTTCAGGGTCAAGTACATTAGGTTTAATGTAAAATATTATAATCAATTATAAAGACTGACAAAACTAAACAAGAACATATAAAAAATCAGCCCAGTTGGCTGGGGCTATAGAATATGCCGACTGCATCTCTGCATATGAGTAAGACCTCCCACTTTACTCAAATTCTGGAAATGACATTAAGCTATCTAATGTTGAGGCTCCAGTCCTGGGGCTTTAGGGAATGTGGAGTATCCCTTCATTACCATTACTCCCAGGTCCGCTCGGCCCTGGAGTGGTAGTACCTGTTAGGTTCCCATCTATGGGGCAAATAGAACTATTTAATCATTTACTATAGCAGAAACCACTTAACGGTGGCAAATAAAACTATGAGTTTTAGATAGCAATAGTTAAAACCATTTAACTGGTTGTGAACAAATGTAACCTGGTTCGTGTAAAAATTGCAATTTACAAACTATCCATTTACAACTCATATATTTAATATATATGCATAATGAGGATTTAGCATTAAATAACCTACAAGGATTGGTATGCCAGAAAATGCAACCTAATAACCAATCATCATATAAAAAGACAACTTATGTTTATTTTATTTCAATTGATTTCAATATAAAATTATACATAGGAATGCCTTAAGTGTATGTAAATATTAAGAAAATATTAATATTGGGTAAAGCAAAAGACAAATAGAATAAGAATTCGAATTCAATACTATTCAAAATTAAATTATTAAACCTATTTGAAACAGAGATATAATAAAAAATAGAATAGCTTGGGTGCTAGCTATTCCCATCCCTCCCAGCTTTAATTGCTGAATTTTCACAATTTATCTATTTCATTCAAGTACACAGTAAAGAATAAAATAGCAAATTTTTTCATTTTGTTAATGGATTTCTTTTAAGATCTATCAACAGGATTTTTACTCATATTTACTAAAATAAAATCAAACAATTAGAAATCAATGATACCAAGAAAATATTTATGAAAATCAAATTTTTCAGACTAAAATGCAAAGTAGATTTTCTTTTCTCACTATAAATTGCAATTTGATCATATATATAAATACTGTTGTATGTTATTAGTATGTAGATAAGACTTATTAATAATATAAAACAATTTTTTAATAATTGAGATTTAAATAAAAAATCATGGGGAATGTTACATTAATAATTAAGGGAATTGTGATGTTGGTGACCATATAGTGTTGGTCATAGAAAGACACATAATCCCCATTATTATAAGATGATATTTCAATATTCAGTAAATGTGATAAATTGCAAGTTTAATTTCTGAATGTTTATTTATAAAGTAGCGATCATAAAATTAAAGATCTAAACTTAGATATGGATTTATTCATTAATTGTATTTGTTCTTTTGATTCAAGCAATGCTAATTTTTAAAAATTTGACGGTAAAATTTTATTTGATTTTGTGTTCTATTGAATAAGACTTTTATGATAATCTTTTCGGTCAAGACAAAACTTCTTTGGAGGATAATCAGAAGAATTTGTGGTTTTACAATAAGAATTAGTCTACAATGACTCAAGAAACTTCAATGTGGTTAGAGAAGATATAAAAGTTTACTCAAGTAGAAATATCTAGATCAAGCCTTGTTAAAAGCTGCTTTTACCTCATTGTTTTATCAAGCACTAAAAGGGTGAATATCTAGAGAATTTTTTACTTGAGAACAGGCTAGCATGCCAAAACACTGATTTCCAGAAAGGGAGGGAAAACTATGGACTTACACCTACCCAAATAACTCTAAAGCATAACTAGATTGTATATTCATGATCAAGAAGTGGATGAATAGTGATTAGAGCTGTGTAGCATTCTACTCTTTTAAAGGAGTATCTTCTGATCATAGAATTGTCTCGGCAAAGATTCACTTGACTCTATGCAGAAATAAGACACAAATATCTAAAAGTTCACATCTGCAAGCCATACTCCAAATGATGAATTTGAAAACTTTTACTGCCCATATAGAAGCTGCAGCCAAACACATACCAACCAAACCAAGACCCAAAACTAGAGCTTTGTGGGAGTCAATAGCAATTAGAGAAAAATGAGACAATGTAAAAAAACATCCTTATTTAATAAAAGAAACCCAACAAATGCCAATGTGTAGAAACTTAAGAAAGCCCAAAGAGAACTAACACATACCAAACAGAACAACTAGAATACATTCAAAGCCAAATCAATAAAATAAGAAACTCAGGAGAAGATAGTAAGTAATTCATGATTTGCATGAAAGACAGTAAATAAAGTGAGTGGAATGGAAATCACCTCAAGATCAAAACTAATAGCTGTCAGTCAAGAAGGAAGAACACAGAAGGTGAAAGAACATTTAGTATATCTGCTTGGAAATACTCCTGAAGTCACAGATAGATCTATCAAAAAAATTGTCATCAAAAGCCAACTAGACATCAGACTAGGAGAATTTACAATGGAAGAACTTGAACTGCAGAAATGCTGCAAATTTTAACAAAATATCTCCTGAAGTATGAAAGACAAAAAAAGTTGACTTACTTCTTCAATTACACAACATTGTCTATAACCAAATCATAATAGAGAAAGGCACAAAAGGCTGTATCCTCCCTTTCCTAAGAAAATTGACCTCAGAATCATTAAGAACTAGAGAGGCATATTATTATAAATTATATTTTTATAAATTGTTGTTATAGCAGCTCAAGTTTATAATGCCAAGCTTCTTAATTGTATACACCATGAAATTAAGAATTTTTTTAGGTAAAATCAGATTGATTTCTAGAAAAATTGATAAATAATTAGTTTCTGACAATTTTGTGAATTATTGAAGAAGTATATGTGAAAAACCTTGAGACGACTCTACTGTTTGTAGATTTCTTTAAAGCATTTGATTTCATACACTGAAGAAAAATAGAGCAAATACAATTAGCATATGGTTTCCTCAAAAAAAACTGCTACAGGTATAAAGATTTTCAACAAAAACATAAAGATTTTCAACAAAAACATGATTGCATATCTGATGGTGACACCATCTTCTTTGACATCGTCATGGGAGTCTTGCAAGGAAATACATTAGTACCATATCTGTTTATTATATACTCAGACAATGTACCTCAAGCATCAATGGATCTAATAAATGAAAATAGCTTTATGCTCAAGAGGCAAGAAGCACATGATATTCAGCAGAGTCTATGACAGATGCAAACTATGAAGATGATCTTGCACTTCTCATAAATACACCAGCCCAAGTCAAATCCCTGTATAGTCTTCAGAAATCAGCGGGAAAAATGGCCTCCAAATGAATGAGTTCATTTATTTTAACCAAGAAGGAGCCAGCTCCATTTTAAGTAGCAGGCCTCTAAAATTAATAGACAAGTTCTTATACCTTGGCAGCAATATTTCATCTATAGAAAGTGATGAGAACATATGCCTAGTGATGTCATGGAATGATAATGTTATTGATCATATAGAAATCTGATCTCTTTGATAAAACAAAATGGGATTTCTTCCAAGCTGTGGTTATGTTAATACTATGGTATGGATGCACCATAGGAATGCTTACAAAATGCATGGAGAAAAAGCTAGATGGGAATTACACAAGAATACTACATGCTGTTTTGAATAAATCCTGGAAACAATATTACACAAGACAGTGGCTGCATTGCTACTTAGCTCCCATTTTACAAACCCTCCATGTAAGACAAACAAGATATATGAGGAACTACCGAAGAAGGAAAGGCAAATACATAAGTGATATTCTCTTATGAACTCCTAAATATGGACACATTAGTGTTTGCTGACAGCAAAAACTTATATCAGCTCTGTATGGGCACTGGATTTAATTTGGAAGTCCTGCCAGGAGTGATGGATGATTGGGATGGATGGATGGAAAGAGAGAGAGAGAGAGAGAGAGAGAGAGAGAGAGAGAGAGAGAGAGAGAGAGAGAGAGAGAGAGAGTCAGGGAGCTTCATGCTTTTATTGTGACTTGATGATGATTTACCTCATCCATCTTACCATTTATAAAGTCAAAAAACATTTTTGTAATTTATATCATACATGCATAAAACAAAGTACCTTTGATTTTCAGACACACAAGCAAACAGACACACAAAATTACAGATAGTAATGTGGATGTGCATATGCAAGTGATAAAGGATTTGTTGATTTTTTTATATAAGTATTTTCATAAAATGCTTATGGTATCTTGGTAATAACCACATACATGAAAAAATACTCACATGCTTAGTTTCATTAAACTCATTTAGTAGATTGAGTTTTCAAGGTTTAAGAGGGACAATTTATAAATTTCATGATTTTTTACAGCAATGTTTAGTTTGCAATTTTCATTAAAAAATTATTATTTCAGTTCTTATCTGGTATAAGATTACTGAGATATTGACTAACTACATTAAGTATATTTATTTTAGAAGAAACTATAACATTTACCGGTCTTTTTTCACATTCAATTTCAGATTTTAAAAATATTTTTCTCAATCCTGATAATAATTGCGATTTTTTAATTAATCTAATAAACATTGAATAAATTTACATTTAGAATTCTTTAAAATGTATCTCCTGATATAGTTTGAAACGCCATCTTTCAAGAATTATCACTAATCTTATTATATAAGGGAAATTACTCTTATATTCAACAAAGTTACTTCCCTTGTAGCATATGTTCTGTTTAAAGATAAGTACTGATTATTTGATAGATTTGTTTTGCACAAGGTTATATTAATGACACGATCAGTTAGGCTCGAACTCATTACACTAGAGGATAATTTAAAGAAAAGCTTTGTAATCATCGCATAATGGTAATTACAAAACTAATCTTAGTTTGCGATGAGTGCACAGTAATGAGACACCAAATGATGGTCAGACTCACTAGATAAATAAGTTTACAAGACGAGTTTGCAAACTACTTTAAAAGACGTTTTTTTTTATTATCTTTGCTTACACTGACTTCGGGCCTCAAGAAAACTTAGAGTGGATCGTATCTGGGACCTTAGCTGCTTGGTCTATAAGATGGGCTTTCTAATTAAGTTAAGAGTTGACGCCCATTTGGCGGTCTACATTTATCTAGGATATTTCTGATATTTAGCTTCGTTCCCGATATGATATTTCGACAATATGACGTCACTCAAAATAATCAAGTTCTAAAGTGCATTAAACGAACTTTTTCTTAGCTCTTTACGCAAAATAGCTCTAATGTACACGCTAGAATTGTTCGTTGTGATATGCATACCTAGTTTCACATTTATACATTCATATAATACATAGTTACGGCTGCATTGGTATAACAGATATATATTTTCCAATGAACTTTTAAAGAGTGTATATACGCAAAATCTGTTCGGAGGTTGAGATAGCTTCGAAATTTGCCACCGATATTCCTAATCAAAAGCCGGGTTTCGATATTTAATGCTGAGTTTCAAGGCAGAGTATGTATGTATGTATGTATGTCGTGAGTGTATGCCAATGTATACTTGCTAATGCGCGCATACATTATTACTTCAAGGATGCTGGCCTGCTATGGTGACACCTTTTGCCTGATGCGAGGCTCCTTATTTATTAGAATAGTAACATTTTAAGTTTGTATTTACATAAACAGACTGTCTACATAAGAAATAGACTGTTTTATTTATTTAAGGAAAACGATTTATGATACCGCCACTCATAAGACACATTTTTGTTGAGAGAAATTTGAAGTTTTTTGCTAAAGTTTTTGGCAGCAGAAGCGTATATTTCGAAAATAGCGCTTATAGCAAACGCTGAAACTGCACTTCTCTCTAAACATCAGACAGCTATTTTTTTAGATAACTTAAAATCAGCTGAAAATACAAATTAATTTCGTTAATCTTTTGATTAAGAAATTATGGCGCTACAGAAAACTACAATTGTTTTTTCTTGCTTTCATTGATGCAAATAGGTCTATGATGTGGTCAAAGTCTTTTTTTTTTTAGTTTCTTCTCCTACATTCAGCAGAGCAAGATCATAGGGTTTGCCTTGACCCATAGAGACTCTCGAATATGAAAGCATTATTATTAACTTGGTGAATGATCTCTTTGGAATAAAGAAATGACCCTTTTAGAATTATACAGATTTTTCACAAAATGTGATAATACTTCCTTAGTTTACGCAGATAAATGTTCATATAGTCATTATCTTTTTGTGGCGTTCCTTTTAAGTGGCACCTAAGGTATGTGCCCTACCTGTCATACTGTAGATACTAAAACCAGTTGTTGCTTTGTAATTCTGGGCTGTCAAAAGCTGTAGCTATTGAGAAGACATTTTGTGTTCTTGAATTAAATCAAATAGATTTTATTACAGTTGTGCAATGGCGTTTCAGAACACATTTTAGAGCAAATTTCGAGAAATACCCACTGTTTTAACAATTCATCTTCCGATAGCAAAAAAAAAATAAATATTGAAAACTGAATGTTTTTGTCGAGGTAAAGTCCTGGGAGACCATCTGTGCCCCCCCCAAAAAAAACTATTGGAGCATGTTCGAGTTATTTAGTTAACCTGTCTACAGAAATCCACAAATTAGGAAGTTCAAGCGTTACTAATTCTCTGCCAGATTGCTTGAAAGTTTTTACAGAAACAGCTACAAACGAATGCAACTATTTCAGTGTATAAGTAACAAAGACAAAGCAACACCTAGTGAGTCAGCAATAAGTGGATAGTAAGTTTCATTTATAACTTACAAAACTGTTAACGGTGAGTGTTTAATAGTTTTATTTAAACAAATTTTGGTAAATGGTTACTTCTTTCGTAAATACGCTGTATTAAATGCAATAAAGGTTTTAGAATGGATTTATATTTAGTAGGAAGCGGAAGTAATAGGTCAGATTACAACAATACAATAAAAAATTATTTTTGTATTGAATCCCTCCCACAGTCCATCGTCTGGAAAAGAACATAATCAAACTGAAAATAATAATAATAATAATAATAATAATAATAATAATAATAATAATAATAATAATAATAATAATACTTTTTTCTTTAAAGTTATATAAAATAATATCTCTTTTGTTTCAAAATATTGGGCATTTATTTATTTGTTAACTAAAAATAAAACAATCCTCTCAAAATACCCAACAACTGAAAAATGACCAAAAAATGAACAAACAATAACCCACCCCCAATCCAAAAAACAAAGCTAAACATGAAAGCATTGGTAATTATTTGAAGTGATAATATTGTTTACAATTCGTTTACTTAAGATTCAATCAGCTTAAGAATAAATTTTCCATTATAATTATCCTGGCAGGGCTACATCTTCAAAACGCCCCCCACAAAATTGAATAACGTATCTTCCTTACCCTGTCAAAAATGTTGGTCCTTATTTGTATGGGACAGCAATAAAAAAGGAAAAATAACGAGAGAACAAGATATGTAAGGGAGGGACAGCAGTAAGAGGTGATAGAATATTAGAAAGTGAGAAGAAAGAAAAAAATGGAACAATCATAATATAAGATATATATTTAAATTCCGGAAAAGTAATATTTCAACAATCTGCTCTTGGGAAACTTATTTTTGACAGATTCCTGTGGAGCCAAATGCCTGGCATCAGTTAAATGATAAAAGGTTAATAAACTTACTTGAAGTCCACACGTTCAATACTCTACTGAACAGTTAATTTTCTCTCTTATTTTTTATCTGTTTTCACACACACGAGTTTAACAGGTCTGAATTCAGTATTTTTCTTCTCTTAGGCCTGTTGTAATACCAAGATTATGTATAGCTCGAGGGAGAATAGTTCGATTCATACCTTTCCTAAGAGTATAAGCGCTATTTGAAATGCAAGCAGTCTTGTTCAGGTTTTGTACTTGGGTCACTGTATCTATTTCCTACGATAGTAACCATTACATTAAAAATGCTTATATATATATATATATATATATATATATATATATATATATATATATATATATATATATATATATATATATAAATATATATACTAACAGTCAAAAGTATTTGATCATCCTTAAAATTTTTCATTTCTCACCCTAAAATGGTTTTATTTATTATACTAAATACAAGTCTTCCTGGGCAATATCAAATACAAATTAAATGAAAAAAAAAAACAAAACAAAAAAAAACAAAAAAAAAACAAAGACAAAAAATTCTTAAAGTTTTGCTTCATCAAAAGCCATTACTACTCCACAGATTTTTCGTATTCTTTCTGCAATATAATTAAAGATGATAATTACAGAAGTTAATTATTTTATTAGAGGTGATAGATTGTTAGTTAGTTAAATTCTTTGAATTAAGTGCAGGTTGTATGCGATGTTCATATGGTGCATTTATCGCACGTGTCGACAGATTATTAAGTGGACAGGTTGTTTTGGAAATTACTTGGGGCGATATATTTCAGATTTGTCTTGAAATCTGCTGGTAGGCCGGATATTGGATAGTAAACAAAACTGAAATTATGTCGGCTAACTTAGGTGATGATGTCATACCAGAAAGTTAGTGACACGTGTTCTTATATCACTAGAAAATGTGGTAATTAAGACTATTATATAAGCTAAGTTATTTAATTGAGTTGGGTCAGTTTGGGGCAGTTGAAAGTTCAGAGGCAGAGACGGTCGGTTGACGTAAGAACCCTCTGGGGTGATGGGACGAGCGGAGAGAAGGAATCGAAGTCGGGTGTTTTTGTTTCTTCTTCTCGCACGCTTAAGACTCATAGAATTTCTCTGTAACGACAGAATATTTTTCTACCAATCTCCCTCTCTCGTTTTACGTCTGACTACTGTATGAAATGTGGCGGTCAGAAATATCTATGGAAACAACGACTCGCTTTGTACTTTGTGAAATATAACATCCATGCATAATGATCCCTCTCCAAAACTAGAGGTAAACTGATGATAATCCTGTCCAGTTTTCCTATAAGAGTTGCCAGAGATGAGCCATACTTGTGGGTCGTTTAGTTCTGACTTTTCGGTCAAGTCCATCCTACACCAGTTCAATGGAATTTAACCTCACTAATTACACCGGCCAAGACGTCAGTTGACGGATGTACTATTCGTCTTTGTTTTTTAAGTTTTCTTGTATGCTTTGGGTCATTATCTTGCATAAGTACAAATCCTTGACCCACAAGCCGCTTTCCTGATAGGATCGCATGATGCTGTTGTAGGCTTTGATAGCCGGTCTGATACAAATTGCCCTTCACCTGTTGGAAATCCCTGACTTTGCAATTGGCAAAATACTCCCCCCTCCAACAGACCCTCCTCCATGCTTTACAGTTGGTGTGATACAGGGGATTGCAACTCTTTGACCAACTCTTTGTCGCACAGAGACTCTCCTATTTGACCGAAAGATTTCGAACTTTGATTCATCAGTCCAAAGGACTTTATTTAACTGCTCTATTTTCCAGTTTTTGTGCGCCTTGGCACATTGAAGCCTTTTCACGGTGTTTTGGTTCCTCAACAGTGTTTTTTTTGACAGCAATTCTGCCATATAGGCTAGCTTCACAGAGTCTTCTCCTCACTGCGGATGTTGACTCACGATATTGGTTCAATTGTGCTGTGATATTTGGAACAGTCAACTTTCTGTCATGCAAGCTGGTGACTAATGAAATTGTCCTCTGCTTTTATTGTTACTTTTGGTCTAGCAGCCCTACTTTTGGTCTTTTTTTGTCCCGTTTCCTGATGACTCCTATCGGTATAATCTACTGTAATCCTGGGAATTTTAATTTGTAGTACTAAAGTCGAAAAACGCCATCAAATCAATTTTTGAAAATATATCTGGTAATACTCAGGTCAAAGTTATTGAGGATGACTCGCAGTTAATGTATTAAATAAAAACATTGTGTTGCTTAACTTGTTTCATTAAAACTAATACTTTTAGGATGAGAAATAAAAATTTTGGGCCAAATACTTTTCACTGGTAGCGTATATATATATATATATATATATATATATATATATATATATATATATATATATAATTACTACTCTAAAGTTTGCATAAACTATGAAAAGAGGGTTTGATATTTGGGATAAAACCTTATTTCACTTAATGCCTTAAATTGTAACCTCCCAAACAGAAAAGCATAGCTAAATATTTAGCAAACTGATATGTCCCGGAAAGGGATATATTTAATCGAAGTATCTGAGTGGTTTGGCTACTGTAACAGGTGTAGTACAATCGAGCAGGTAGGTCATTGTACTAATATTAGATGTGTGTTCGTACCGACGCAGGACAGTCGTAGTCTATGTAACTCTACATTGGTCTGTATTTATGGCTGACACCAGCCAATCATATTACTGTAAGGGAAGACCCTGGTGTATGCATATTCATAACATCACAAACAAAGTGGGGAAAATATCTCTTCCAGGTAAAAATTTGCTGCAAACCGTTAATTTAGATTCAACACAATTACTTTTTGTCGCTCGGAGGCTAAAAAGACTTTTAAATTTTATTGACAATACATTTGTCAATCATTTTATCATCTATTCTCAATCACTCGACGCTATAAAAGCATATAGATGACTAAAACCCGATTCTTGAAAAATTACAAATTAAAACCGGCAATCAATACTTTCTATCGATTTTTCTGGCATCATTCATCAGTTTTCAGCGTCTAAGGATTAAAGAGCTAGATTTTATTACTGACAACTTTTAAACCGTTTGAAAATTCATTTCTAACTTGCCTAGTCTTAAAAACATTTTCTGCTTGAAAGCCAACTTTGGGTGATCGGGACTCTACAGTATATCACCCACGCACGCACGCACGCACGCACGCACGCACGCTTAATTACTTTGATAATATTTACACCTATGCAGATTTTCAACTTGTAAAGAATTATCGAAGAGTAACTCTAGCTTGATTCAAAACCAAGTGAACAATCTTAATTCAATTCTGACTCTAAAACTTTTAGTTAATATAAAAGTAAATATAAGTTCGTTGATGGCGTCAATAATTGAGGAGGTTTGGACATATGTTCGATAGTATATATTTTTTCTCTTCAAATTAGAATTTAAATTATTTAGAATTTTAAATATATCAGATCGATTAGCAAATTTGAACGCCAAAGCTCTTTATGTAACGGAAATTCATGTTATCGTCATGAACAAACATTTTATACATTTCGTCTTTGATTTCGCTGATATAAATTAATACACGACCCCTCGATAGTCAACGAACTTCGGTGTGGAAAGGAGAGTTTTATACTTGGAACCCGTTTCATCACACTTCTTTGACAACTCGTTCGATTTAAGAGGTCTACTTTTGATAAAATTTACCATATTTACAACGTCATTTATATTAGATTTTAATTATTGCTCTATTGTTGTTATTTTTTAAAATTAAAGCCTTGCGAAGCACAAATCAATGAACATATATTATTTCTCAATTTGCTACTTTGCAAAACTGCTCATTTTTCTAATCATAGATGGGGCTTTATCTGTACAGATACAAACATAATTTCCCCAAACGACGTTTACGGACAAGATATAAGCATTTAGAACATCAATAATATCTTCTCCACGGTTAGTTAGTCTATTTCTTTGCAAGGTAAATACTGTTCTATAACTTTTTCCTAAATGAAGCGATAAACTGCCAAAAAGTTTGCTGTTCTACCATTATTACACTATTATCACGTCAATCTTTATATTGTAAAATATGTTAGTCATGATATTGTTATACATTACCATCAATATCTTAATGGCAAATCTGTTATACAATTGGTTATGCTATCATCAGATAACGGAATTTGATTCAATTCATTTTCATATTCGTGGCCGAACAACTGGCAGGCAGACAGGAAGAATAGTGTCGTTGTGTATAGTTTCATTTGCCTTACAATAAGTTCAGCGACTATATAACTACTTCTTTGTAATTTATTAGAAACTTTGAACATTTTAAAGAAATAAGTACTTTAAAAAGTTTTTTGCAAACCTCTATAATACTCAGTTGATTAATTATTGTTGGAAAGTATCTTAGAAGCCTAGAAGGGACCATGCCTTCGTTCGACAATTTCTTTTTGCATGTAATGAAATTTGTACTCGGTTCTTTTTTTATCTTCATACGGAGTAAAACCTATTGTTAAATAAATTTCACTCTATAATCTACGTTTCTTTGACTTTTTATGATCTAGACCAGAAAATTTTCACTTAATATTTCTGTGTCGGGTGGATTTTGTATATTCTCACTCTGTGTAATTCAAATTTCGTACATCTTTGCTATCTTTACCCTTGATAAAAAAAGTTATCCATCTAAGGGTGTTATGAAAGCGTAATGAGTATTTTTCTATGAATGGATGGAGTGGGACAAAAAGGTTGTAGCAGTACCACTCTCTTATAGGATTCACTACAAGTGATGCAATTTCAATATCTATTAAGCAATTCCATGAATTGAGTTAAAGAAAGCTTTCACTTTTGAATGAATTTGTAGTTAGAACTTGTAGGGGAAAGATAAATGTCAAACAAGGAACACATTAAATGAAAAGTGTGACGTGGTATGCTATCGAGAGAGGGAAAAGGAGGTCAATTCCCCTGCCCTACGGTGTTTGAATCAACAGGCCCCAAGGACTGACCGCTAGAGCAGTCAGAATGAAGGCCAAAGCTACCTGCACTCCGTGACCTATAATCGCTTGGACAAAGAAGGGAATTCAGGTCACTCTAGTAGTATGACCGGAGGAAATAGAGGAAGAAGAAAAAGCCAAATGATAAGGCAAACCCTTTTTCGCCAAAAGATACCTTTTCGTTAGAGGAAATTTGGAAAAGACTCTTTAGTTTTGAGGACAGAAGTCGGCGGATAAAGACGTCGGTCTACAGTAAAAAGCCCCGGGAGATCCCCGTAAAAAGCATAGAACAGAATCTTTGGACAGAAGTCAGCAGAGAGGCTGATTCAGCCGATTCTGGGAGGGGGGATGTCACTTGTCCGTAAGAGAAAGGAACCTGAGAAGTTAGCCCTATCAAAGATAAGCACAACTTAAGCTGTTTTTCCTTCTACCCTTCCTAAAAATTGGAATTATATGTATTCAGAAAAAGAAAGAGAGAAACTGAAAGGACTCGGTTTCGTCAACCGTAAATGAGTGAATGGACTCAGATACTTTCTCAAGAAAAAGAAAGAAAAGAAAAAAGAAAGAAAGAGAAAAGAGGAGAAAGAAGAAAAGGACTGTTGAGAAAGACATTTGTGTTTGACACTGCCTACTGGCTTAACAAAGCCGATAGTTTAAAAGGAAAGGAGAACAGAAAAAAGGAACTGTTTCTTAAATCTCATAATTATTTGTTTGGTGTAAAGTGTTGAAAATATACTGCATTTTGTGTAGCATGTTCAGTGAGAAAAATAAGAATGAATGAACATTTTGTACAACAACTAACGTTGATATTCTAATCATGTGATTACTAAGGCAAAGAGGTAAAGTCATCAAGAAAATGGAAAAGTGGAAAATTACAATAAAAAAAGAAAGCAGAATGATAATTAACACACCTTTTCCCCAATACATTTTTGTCTTTACTTACACTTAATCATCAACTGCATCAGGGATTTTTATCCCAATCATCTAACCCATCCTAATTCGTGAAATAGATATTTGCTTTTTTAGCCTTCCTCTTTTTCAAATCTTCCATTTTTATGTACCATATGTAATAGCCACGAAGTCTTCTTTATTTTTTTTCTATCTAAATCTCACGAAAAATAATATAAGAGTCCAGTTTTTGATTAACTGATTGTCTTTAATGGCATTACAACCTATCTATGTTAATTTTATTCCTAGAGGTTTGAGAATCACGTTCATTATACGTTCATATTCACATTTTTTAGAATTTATTTCAATTTTACTTATTTTACACACACTGTCGAATTAAATAAGAATAATTTTTAAATATGATTTTGCCTCATAGATGGGACCTAAACAGATACTACCACTCCGGGCCAGTGTGGATCTGGGAATAGTGAAATTAAGGGGTTCTCTAGAACTGGAGCCTCAATACCAAATGCAGTTTAGTGTTATGCCCAGGAAAGTATGTTTTCCTACTTTCGTTGAACTATAATCCTTTGGAATATAGGTTTTGCTTTTTTTCGCCAATTTCTTTATTTTAACTAAAAATTTCGCAGCAATTATAACTTCTATCTGTGATATTACAGGGTGCTGCGATACCCTGGTCGAAAAGCACTGGTATAGCATTATATAAATCAATCTATATTATGAGATTAGAATAAAATATGCTTGCATATCTAGAATAAATAATTTGATTTTATTCGTAGAAATTTGAAAAAGAATAGCAAATAATAAATATTATCATTTGTAGATCTTGATCAAACCATCCTCCATCAAAAAAAATAAAATGATAACAACAAAAACGTAAACCAAAAACAAATAACGTCCTCCTAAAACAAAACAAGGAAAATAGAATAACAAAACAAAAACAAACTTGAAATTGAGAAGTTGGTATGTACCATACACATCCTTCATCGGATATGAAAACAGAATTCGGTCATTTTGTCTTGTGTGTGTATTCGTGTGTGTGTGTGTGTGTGAGTGCGCTTGTGTGTGTGTGTGTGTGCGTGTGTGTGTGTGTGTGTGTACATGAGTGCGTGTGTGCATGTATGCCTATAATATAAATGATAAAGTAGCTATTCAGTCTCCATAGATGAATATAAATACATATAAAAGGAAAAGATACATTTTTGTGTATATTTGTACGTATACATACGTATTTAGATAGATATCAGTATATACATAGATAAACATAAATACATCTAAAACGATAATTATATATCGCAGTATACGTATTCAGATATCTGCACACACCCCCACACCCACACAAATACACACACACATACAAATACACACACACACACACACACACGTACGCAATATATATATATATATATATATATATATATATATATATATCAAAAGTACCCAACGTATTTTGTTATCGCAGTTGCACGTCTGAATGTCAGATAGTTTACTGCACAGGTCAATCAGTGCAGTGCAAAGTTCAAAGGTCATCGGACTGAAAAGTTCAAGGTTTACTATAAAATGATCCGGAAATGGATTCCAGCTGTCATATTTCGGTTCCTGTCGGAACTAGTATACTTTTCCGCCGTCCCCCACAAAAGCTGACATGAGTGCTCAAACGAAAAGATGATTTTACTTACGGGACCAACACAAAAATATGACTAACGAATAATTGAGTGAAACAAAAATTTAAAAAGCAGACAACAACCATGAAATAAATAATAATTTATTTGAACCAGTTTCTTCATTGTTCTTAATACTTTTTGGTACCTCTATTCTTGGTCCTTCTTTGTGTGTGCATTTGACGTGAATCCTTAGATTTAATTAACAGTGTTATGGTGTTCTTAATTCTGGATTCCTAAATTCATTACATCTAATAACTTGTAATCCTGTATTATTTCTTATGATGTTAATCTGTTTCTAAACTGGGTCACTGTACATCTGTGCACTACCAGAACTAGAGAATGAACTCACCAAATGCAGGGAATCAAATTAGCTTGATTTATGAAGATTCGTTGTTATGTTGGTTCTTCCTTCTTGTCGGTTGGTTAGCTGAAAGGAAATTTGGGAAGAAAAGCAAAAGGAACAAAGATAAGGGTAACTTTGGGTTAAGGTTTTATTTTGTCGACTCACCCTATTTCTTGGAAGGGAGATATTCTCCAAAGCCAGTCAAGGTGTTCTTCTTCGACATCTTGGGGGTCGAAAACCTGAACGTCAAGAGTCCTTTTTGGCTCCAGGATTTCGGGCTTTTTTTTGCGGATGCCACAAGGACTCCTCCAGTTTGAGGTACTCTGGGAGTCTTACTTTTAGCGTCCTTTTATTTACTATTGTAAATATATGATTAATTTAATTTTATTTTCGTTTTATTTGTGTTTTTTAATTCTCACAATAGATATCCTCCCAAGTAGCTGAGCTACGGTAAGGATGCATTCGAGAAATGAATCTTTTGTAAGATGTGTGTAAAAGTATATGCGTTTTTTGTTTTGTTTTGTTTTTTTATTGTATATATGTATTCATATTTCTATGTGTAGTAAAAGTAATTATGTCTGGAAAAACGAACACGTCTACCTGACAGCGTGATTATTGGTTCTTATGGTGTGTCTTGCTGTATTTCAGATGTTGTAGAGGGTATATTTTTCTGTTATCAGTTATGCTCTGTTTGGGGTTTTTAATTTTGTCTTGAGTACTGTTGGTTTCAATCTCTCAATTGAGACTGTTTGCTCATCACCAGTCAATGTCTCCATGATGAAATGTTTGTTTTCTCTTATGACTTTGTATGGTCCAGAATATGGAGCTTCCAAGGGTTTCCAAAGTCTATCTGTTCGCAGCGATTCGTATGTTGATATTTTAAGATCTTTGGGTATGTAAGATTTCTGAGTTGTATGTAACTGTCCTAATGAAAGAAACGTTATACCCAACTCTTGTATCTCCGAGCCAATTTTTTAAATATCATCTCTGGTCAGGTCAGGATACTCCTGGTCTTTGATTGGTTTTGTTGTGTTCCCGTAACAGCCGTAGCTGGGGAGAAACCTTGCTCATTGGTCATGTTCCTAATGCCAAGCTATATTATTGGTAATGCATCCAACCAGCTCTGCTTCCTCGTCATGATTGCTGCTTTTAGAGTACGGTATAGCCTTTCAATCATTCCATTGGTTATGCAGAGCTCGTGGAAGCCTATTATATTGGACAGGTCTCTGAAGAGTTCACTTTCAAACTGGCTTCCTCGATATGTGACAACGTGTGAGGAACTCCAAAGCAAGAGACCCATATGTTTAAGAATGCTAATGCTATGTTGGTTGCAGAGGTGTTTTGTAAGGGTGTGACTTCTACCCATCTTGTTGCTCTATAACTGCACATAAGTAGCTGCTGATGAGTATACTCCGTCATAAGTGGTGGTGGATAACAGTGGACAATGATGTCTATATGCACAATTTCAAATCTTCCAGATGGTAGAGAGAATAGCCTTGTTTCTGTTCTAGTGTGTCTGGAGATCTTTTGCTGTTGCCATCGTAGACAACCCTTGACCTAAATGCGTATGCCTCTTTCCATGTTTGGCCAGAAGTATCTGGATTTTACTATTTTTACTGTTGGAGATTGTCCTGAATGCGAGATGTGAAACATATCGAAAATCCTCCTATGTAGTCGTTTGGGTATGTAAAGTATAGGAGTAGATGTTGATACGTCACACCAAATGGATGATCCTTGCATCTCATAGGGTTTAAGCAGACTTTTGTATGTGTTGATTTCTTGGTCCTCTTTTTGTGATTCACTGATTTCTGGTAGGTTACAGGAATCTATGGTCACCGAGCACGTGGATCGAGACAGGCAGTCAGCGACTACATTTTTGTCGCCTTTTATGTACAGAACATCTATAATATGTTCCATTATAATCGACAAGTATCTTTGTTGCTTATCCGATTTCATTAGTGTTTTTTGTTGAAAGCTAGGGAAAGTGGCTTGTGGTCTGAAAACAAGGTGACGTTTCTGCCTTCAATTTGTGACTTAAAGTGAAGGACCGCCTGGTATGCTACTAAACGTTCTCAGTCAAAAGTAGAGTACTTCCTCTGGTTTTTAGAACTTTTTGGAGTAGAAACCAATTGGAACTGGATCACCATTTATTATTTGATGCAGTGCTGCACCAACTGCATAGTTAGAACTATCGGTGACAAGATGGTATTGTGTAGCATTTGGGTCTGGGTGTGTAAAGACAGACACTTTGGCGAGAATATCCTTAACAACAACAAATGCTTCTTTTCAGCTGGGTTTACTTTTAGCACCTTTGCTGCAGTATTCTGTTTGATGTCTTCAGTTAGATGTAGTAACACAACCGGAGCTTGTTGAATTAACTTCCTGTAAAAAATTATCATTCCCAGGATCGATGAAGGAATTTGGAATCATTGGGTTCAGGAAAATTCCTTATCTCTTCGACTTTCTGGGATGTTGGCTTAAGTCCTTGAGGGCTGACATTATAGCCCAAGAAGTCTATGTTGTCTTTGAAAAAATTGGCACTTGTCGACAGAGATTTGGAGGTTGTTCTCTTTGAGAATTTAAAGAACTTCCTTATGATCTCTTTGATATTGTTCCTTTGATTTGGAGATAGCAAGTATGTCATCAATGCATACGAAAATGCAACACTCACCCATGAATATGTTGTCCATAAATCTTTGCAATTTTGAGCTGCTGTTTCGCTGACCAAATGGCAGGAACAGGTACTCGAAAAGACCAAAAGATGTTATCACTGCGGAATTTTCAATATATACCTTATTCATTGGAATCTGGTGATAAGCCTGTAGCAAATCAACCCAGGAGAACACCTTCTTCTTGAAGAGGTTGGATCCTAGGCTGTTGATGTTTGGGATTGGGTATCTGTCTGGTTTGGTTAGCTGGTTAAGGTGTCTGAAGTCGTCACATACACGCCATTTTTCTGCGGTTGATTTTGGGACGAGATGTAGAGGTGACGACCAGGGTGACTTCAATGATCTAATTATTCCAGCTTGCAGGAGTGCTGGGAACTCCTGTTTTGCTGATTTGTATTTCTCTTCAGGGAGTTATCAAACTTTGGCATTGGTAGGAGCACTATCTCCAGTGTCTACGACGTGCATTACTTTCATGTTAGGCACTAGAGGCAGCTCCTTCCATGGTCTTGTGAATTTTGGAAAGTCTTGGAGAAGAGACTGCACTTCTTCTGGTAGGTTGGTGTGGTCATTCACTGTTATACCAAGAATTTGCGTGGTGACTCGTCCTCCTTGAATAAATTGGTGTGTCGTTCCATCAATGTTTTCCGTTGATGCAGTTTAGGATTAGGCTATAATGACGCTAGGAGGGGTTGGCGGTATCCGCAACTACTACGGTATATGTGTATGAGTGGCGTAGGCTCGGAATACCAATGACGACTAGCGTTTCGCCAAAGCATTCAATATCCCTCCTGTTTGCTGCTGATAACTTAACTAGCGTTGGGTTTAGATGTAGACCAAGGGCCATTTTCTGCGGTAAGATTATAATAGAGGCACCCGTATCTATTACGAAGTTTACATCATTCAGCCCAATTTTTGTAGCAACCTCAAATAGATGCGAATTGTCGGTTGCTAATGCAATTTGCACATGCAGTTCCCCGGCTCGTGAGTGATGACATGTCTAATAGGTGAAGATGGTCTAGAAGGCGAAGATGGCCTTAAGAGGGCATTACTTTGCTGACAGACTTTTATGGCCACCTGCACCATGGTTTACAGGTTCTGGACTTTTCTATATAATATATGTGTCCATGGCATATTAGGGGCTTCTGGTTCCCATAGAAAGGTCCGGTGTTGTATGTCATTCTTGGGGTAGCGCCAGTGGGTTTTGTGTATTTAGTTGTGTTTGGTATTGCTGCGTGATATACTCCTCTGGGTTTCGCAAAAGGCATTATTTCGTTAGCTAATGTACCCTGTTCTATTAATGTAGCATTCTTCACTGCTACTATAAACGGTCTTACTTCTGAGAGTAGTGCCTGAATAAATTTGCAACGAAAAAGTTCATCTTTAACTCTAACCTTGTTTGCTATCGACGTAAGTTCATGGAGGAAAGTTGAAAGTCTACTTGTCATTTGCTTTCCGCGAGCAGCTTCTTGAACATTTCAAATTTCGTTCGTTCGTGTCTAGCCATTACTACGTCTTTCAGTTCAGTATATTTCTTTGCATAAACGATGGTGGGATGGCAAGCTTGATATTACATCGGAAGGCAAAAATGATATTACATGCCAGAATTTTGTGTTCGCAACTTACGTGTCTGAGTTCAAATTGAGCCTTACAAATATAAAAACCAACCATTGACCGCCGTCGGCATGAAGGCTGGAACCATTATGGAAACTGCCGAAATATTTTTTCCATTTTTAGCTTTTAATACTGCACCGAGGGAGGACCTAACAAAATCCGAAAAAACATCTGAAATGTCTGTTGAAAGTGTCAGTGTTAAGCTCTTTAAAAAAAATTTTTTTTTAGAAAAGGAGTTATAGAAGATAAAATTTCTCAGTAACCTGTATGTGTGTGTAGCAGAAAAGAAATGATTAGGTAAGTTACTCACGAATTTTTTTTTTGCTTGCTGCAACTTGTAGAAGTAAACCTTCTTTATATCAAGAATGCATGTTAAAATTTTAGTAGCTAGCCTGTTGGTGTGGGACCCGTCGTATTGAAGGCTACCATGCGGGATAGCAGCAGCGTTCGTAAAAAAGAAATTGATGTTGCAAGATAGTACAACGCGTGGTATAAATTTGTGAACAGGTTGAAAATAAAATAACTCCTCATTGAATAGTAGTTGGTCTTTTGGTTGTAGAAGCGCGTGTTCAAAGAACGTCGGAGGTTACCATTTATGGAGATTTGTTGTTATGTTGGTTCTTCCTTCTTGTCGGTTGCTTAGCTGAAAGGGAATTTGGGAAGAGAAGCAAAAGGAACAAAGATAAGGGTAACTTTGGGTTAAGGCTTTTATTTTGTCAACTCACACTATTTTTTGGAAGGGAGATATTCTCCCGAGCCAGTTAAGGTGTGTCTCCTTCGAAGTCTTGGGGGTCGAAAACCTGAACGCCGAGAGTCCTTTTTGGTACCAGGAATTCGGGCTTTTTTTTTTGCGCATGCCCCAAGGATTCCGCCGGTCTGAGGCACACTGGGAGTCTTAGTTTTTGTGTCCTTTTTCCCTTATTTTATATATAATTAATTTAATTTTGTTTTATTTTATTTTCGTTTTATTTGTCTTTATTAATTCCCACAGATTAACCAGATTAACACATTTATCCTTAAGACATGTCCCACAGGAAGAACGAAAAACAGATAACAAAAACGAGGGAATGGGTTTGAATAGTCATTTCAGAAATTTAGATAAAAATCATAATCTAATACATACTATCAAAATTATATCAACTTTAATTGGTATATTATCAAAATGAAGGTAGATACAAACAAAGGAAGTTTGAGTTGCTTCATTTTGTGATAAGCTGTTGTTGACCAAAGGGAAGTAATTCAAATAATTCAAGGTTTATAGAAACAGGCATACCATTTACTTTTCAATATGGTTTTATAGTAAATACTGAATGAATATAAAAGATATGAATTAGTTCGCAAGTTTTTCCTTAATTCATTGTAAATTGAAACCGTCTTAAAATGTTGAGCAATAGAGAAAAAAAACAGAAAATTCTCTCTCTCTCCCCCCCCTCTCCCCCTCTCTCAATTTTGTTATTTTGTATATTTTTCGCATCGGAACTTCCGATGATCAAGGTCAAAAAGAAAAAAGATCGTTCAATATGTTGTTGTTAATCACTTCTAAAAGATGATGGCAGAATTGTGCTTGTAGGTTCTAAAAGCAAACTAGGTCAGATCAGTCTCATTATCTCCTAGCATCATACTCTAGTGTTGTATGAGATGAACTTTTACTCTCTTTTATTTGCCAAAAATAATAATACTTGAATTAAAAAAAATTGCAAAATGTCATTTTTTCATGTATAACGAAAAGACATAAATAATAACAGAAGCAGAATATACATTGTAGAAAATTCGAATGATATATTCTAAGTATATATATATATATATATATATATATATATATATATATATATATATATATACTAGGGCGAGTAAAAAGTTCAGCAATATTTTGGTAACGTGAGACATAATTCGGTAGTTTCGGATACTTTTCTCGAGGCCGTGATGGGGACGAATCACACTGGACTGTAAGATGCTGAACTCAACTGATCCTATCCAATTGTCACTTGCCGAATCTGTTTTTATGGCTTGGTATATGAACACGGAATTCGCAAATTTAGGCCTACTTGAATTTTTGTGATCGACGAGGTTCCGCAACACAAGCGAGATTTCTTGAACTATCTGGTTACTCTGCGATCAACTTCTACAATTTTCACATAACAAATGTTTTTAGATGTTTCCACGGTATTATGGCTCAGTTTTAACTCGTAAAGCAAAACATTACTTACCAAAATATTGAAAAACTTTTGACATCCTAGTATAAGACGTTCACACTAAATCCGTCTGTTTATCCGAAAGTGTCAAATATAACGAAAGCATGAGGGGTGTACTCGAACGAAAGGCACAACTTTCTATGTCTAGTGCTGAGCAAAACTCTGTGCCTTTGTGTTACATAGTAATATATCAAAGATTACTACTACTGACTGAAAATTTTTCTGATTGCTTTTTTTGTAACGGGTGTAGATAAGATTTTTATATTTTCAAATTCTTAGTTTATGTTTATATTTTAACAAAAACACTGCTTCATTATTATAAGAACTTATATTTTTACTTAGGTAGTATTGATCTACAAACGTCTTCCAAATTAATGAGCATGGAAGATTTGAAGGAAAGATGTCATTAATTGGTAAGGAAAACGAAAGCCAGACAAAGATCCCGAGACATAGAATAACGACAAAAAGAAAGACGTACAAAGGTTGGCTAAAATATTCATATTCTAACCAAGATACTGTTATGGAATGTGACCAAATGAGGTTTATTTTTTAGTATATTTCCTCTTAGTCTATGTATTTCTTCCGTCTCTGTTACTGTGTTTGGATCCCATTAGAAAAAAAGATCATCAAGAGTAGGTATGATTTCATATGAACTTTTCAGCCTATGAACTTTTCAGCCCACTCTCAGGATTCAGACTTTTTAAATTGATAACAGAGAAAGGGTAGGGCTGTTCGGTTGTGAAAATATAAGGTATTTGGCAAAGAAAATATTTTGGGAGACATAAAAGAGAGAATGACTAAGACAAACAGCCAGACTCTGGCAAAGAAAGTCCATTTAGGTTATTTATGAGGTTATTAGAAAGGAACAAAGTTGTTTGTATTCGAAAATGTTCAAGATCATAAATTTGGTAAGCGCAAATATTCCTTACTTAACAATCTAAAGATGAAGAAAATACTTTGAGACGAAAATAGGTAAAAATGACTCGGTAGGCAGGAAGAGCCACCTAGTTTGTCTCAGGAGTTGTCAAAGAGACAGAGACAGACAGAGATCTGTTTTTATTAGAAATGTCTGGGTGGCCAATCTGATGGGAAAGTTTTGATCGCTAGATAATTTCTGAGACCGCTCTTTCGCTTAGGTATTTTGAAAATTAGATTCGCCACGAAAGACAGCTGTATCCACCCATGAGAATGAAGGCTAGATTGAATAGAGCGAGAGTGGAAGGGATGAGGGAGTTCTAAGACCTTGCAGGAATCAGGTTTGGGAGAGAGATACAATCTAAAGTAAGTTGGAGTTGAGTGGATGGATCCAGCTCTTTGGCCACTAAAAATGGTAAGACAATTTCCCAAATCTCGAAAAGCAGTTTTTAAAGAAAACTGGAATGATGAGAAATTTAAATAAAGGACGAATAGATAACTGAGTAGCAATATCCAGTTAGCCCCACCATGTTGATTGAATACCGGGTTCAATATAAGCATGGGATTTTGACATCTCATCAACATACTTTCATTGTTACTAGAAACAACTTCGCTTTACGAGACCTCTTGAACTAGAGATTGTATATCAGCCCCTCCCGAATACTAAAGAATTGCCGTTTACAACTATGTTGCAGATTCCATGGTCACTAAATTAAGAGAGTCAACCCCCACCGCTGTTGGAATCCCTGTATCTGTGCAAGACCTGACAATGAGACCTTGTGGTAGCGTCCGAATACTGAAGACTTTATTTAATACAAGACTGTTTACAACTGTTTTGGAGATGTCAGTGTCTCTCGACGTAGACATTAATGGAAAAATTTAAAACCGCAGTATACAACAAACAATATAAACAAAAAGAGTTGCAACATTTCTAACCCGTGTTAAGTTTGTTTTTCGTGTTGGTGAATTGTTTTGATGAAATCACTAGTCGACGACCCATTCATCCTCTCAGTGATTCATCAAGTGACTTTCTGTGACCAAAAACACAACTTGGGCTGAGGGCTGGAAGGTTGTGAAGAGCACTGTTGTAACCTAACAAAAGGTTACTAAATGAGAAATAAGCAAAACGGAGGTTGGAAATGAAATAGAAATCTATATAACGTTAGCAAAATATAATACTCGCCAGCGGCGTCAAGAAAGTAAACCACTGCAAACAGTGACTACTTAGTCAGCATTTAGTAATTTACGAAGCTCTTTGCTTTGAGGTGGCACAAAGCCGAATGAATGGGGCACCCAATGAAACTCGAACACACTGTTGCTGGTTTGCTGGTAAAGCTTGCTAACCATTACACTACCCGAGGTGACTTAGTTGTATCCACCTCGTAATAGTGTCCAAGGTATTTATGAGGAATAGGACATTTCTATTAATGTTCATTGGTAAGGTATATAACAAACACCAACACAGTCAATCCAAGCGGAACTGTGCCAAACAAAATTATACCAGAGGAGTGCCCCTTATCACTCGGCTACATTACTGATGGTTAATTGGTCTGGATCCACCCAGGAAAGTTACAGGACGATCGGAAACGCAATAATAAATTACAGCAAGGCTTAAAAGTATAACTCAAAGTCAACAAAATGACTAATCAGCAGAAACTGGGATAGCAACATCAGCAACCTAACCGATTTGAAACATAAAATAATCGAAACCAAAACTTCACACACTCCTACGCCATAAAACAAAAGTTAACACTAGAAGACAAAATAAACGTCAAATTGATAAACGAAATCATGACTGAAAAAAGACGACATTACCATTCCTCAAGAACCAAGACTAGAAAAAAGTCAAGGTAGTAATCGAAAAGATAAACAAAATTATAACCAAATATTTCAATGGAAAACATCACTGAATAAAACGAGCTAATTTATGTAGGAGCAAAATTAGTCAGTAATAAATTCAGTGTTCATCTTAGGAACCCGAAAAGAAATACAAAACTGGGATGGCAAATTAAGCTGGTGTAGTGATACAACCAAAGGGAATGTTTCTCATTAGCATATATGAATGTATATCTTCCATATAAGAGAACATGAGAGAAATGATTGGACACGGGTGGAACGACCACTACCTCAACGAAGCTTCGCGAGGACCCATGATTAGTATACATGACAATATGGAGTCGCCGATATGATCATTGACCTCACTGGAAGAACTGGATTACGTAGAAATGGGGTTAAAGTGTTTTGGAGCACATGCCAGAACAAAAAATCTACGAGATAAAAGAAACGTCGTTGGAGAAAATGAAATAACAGATTTATTTTTGGCCTCAGCGGGATGTGAGGCTAAAATGAAGATATCGGTTATCGGAAGAGTCCACATTCCAAGAAATAAAGTAAATTACAAGAAATAATTTGCGACCGAAAAAGTAGTTAGTCATTTCTGAAAGAATCAAGTTTCTATCTATAAAGCAAAAATCAAACTAATCGGCATGGTTTTATCTTCATAGATTGAAGGAAACCTCAAGATTTTGTGAATTTGAAAAATTAGGTACAGAAAATATGACCATTGTAGAGAAGTTGATTCTGTTGCGTTTTATTAAAGGATTTCACGATGTGGATCAGAAAAATGAAATTTTAGAGTGTCTCCAGGGCAACAATAGGACACTGAAAGCATGTGTTGAATTCGTGCAACAATTAGAAATTATATTGGACTTCAGTGAAACTACCCACGACAACGCTCTTGTATTCTAAGTGGAGGAAACTGTACTGCGTGGCACTGGCATGTTGCGAAAGACAAAGGTTAAGAAATGTAAGTACTGCAATTTTGAACACGACACAGACAGAAAGACGAACTGTCCTACTTTTGGACAAACCTGTTACAACTGCAACAAGGTGAATCATTTTCAAGCTGTGTGTAAATTTTTAAAAAAGTTGACTCTATATAAGACGTATACCAAGTAAGAACAAAGAAAAAAGTAAATAGTAGAATTAAACAAATAGTAAAATAAAACGGCATACACTTTCCTATGTAAATTGACACGGCTAGTGACGTCACTTTAATTCCGAAGAATTTTCGGCAAGAAAAGGGTTGACCAAAATTAAAAAGAAGTTAATCTAAAACTCAGACAATTTGATGGTTCATGCATTACTACCTTAGGATAGTCCGAAAACTATTTTGAAACTAAAGAGACATTTGAAATCATATCTATAATAGAAGTTGATTGTTTCAAAAACCATGCCCTAATCAGCACCGACATACTAAAAATAGATACAGCCACGTTAATTAATAACGGGGAATCAGAACAAAAAGTTGGTGTATTGAAAGGATATGGAGCTACAATTCGATTGAAAAAGAATATGTCACTCTCCTACACTGAATCTGGTAGGATACCAATTCAGTAACAACTCTTGGTTAATGAAAAGTTAAAGAAAATGGTGAAATTAGGAATTTTGGAATATGTACTAAAAGGAGGCAGTAATTGGGCATCTCTAATCGTTGTATTGAGAATAGCTGATGGAGACTTGAGAATTTGCAGTGGTAATAAAATTGGAGTTAATCATAAAATTTGATCTGATTCGTTTCCCATTCCAAACATAAAAACTGTTTTACATGTCTTAGGGGACACAAAATATCTTACAAAAATTGACTTAATATCGGCTTATAACCAGATACAGATCGACAAAAAGTTTCAGGAAGTTACAACGATTAACACCCCACTCGGATCATTAAGTTGGACGCGTATGCCGTACGGGATAAAAACAGCATTTTTCAAAGAGCCATGGAAAATATGCTTAGTGGGGAGGTGGAAAGCTTGATAATTTATCAAGATGACATTTGTATTGGAGCCTCCAGTAAAAAGGATCAGAAAAAAAAAATGAAACGTTTTGAATAAATGAAAAAAGCCGGTATGAGTATACACCAAGAGAAATGTAAATTCAATTGTGACATGATAAATTATTTGGGTTTTCAGACATCAAAACAAGGTATCTCACCAGATCCCAACTTGTTGAAGAAAATAGAGCAAGCAGCTACCCCTCAAAGAAAAAAGAATTAGAATCTTTTATTGGAATGACCAGCAGATATTTGCCGAAGTATTCTGAATTAATCGAACCATTTAATGATCTGAGAAAAAAGAACGAGTTTAAATGCCTCCTAAACAGGACAGAGCTTTCAATAAGCTAAAAATAGCTCAAATGGAGAAACCTATAGTGAAAATTTTTGACCACAAAAAGGAAATAACATACTACTACTGTTGACATTGAACGCGCTGCTTCTACGATTTTGTTGCAAGATCATCCAATTCCTTTTGTTGCAAGATCATCCAATTCCTTTTGTTGCAAGATCATCCTTTCCAGAAAATTGATCAAGACAGAAGTTAATGATTTAAATATTGAAAAGGCGATTGTCTGGATCACAGAAAGAGCTCTGCAGTTTTTATTAGGTCGAAAAGTTTTGTAAAAATCCGATCATTTGCTTTTAGAGTTTATTTCTAGCTCCAGAAAGGTGCTGCCAAAGGTTACATCAGCTAGAATTTTGAAATGGGCGATAAAACATATGGCTTTCGATTTAGATATTGTATATGTAAAAGGAAGCATCATTCCACACGTTGATGCTCTATCAAGAGTGACTTATGTTAACGAGCAGAAAGAAATAAACGAAGACATAAAAGGGATATTACGTTGGGTTGAAACCGATGCGTTACACGTAGACCTTATAAAAGAAGAAACATTACATGATCTTGTACTACTGAGCAGAATTTCCGATAGAATAAAAAGAAATTGATGGATTAACTGCTCACAAGCAGAAAGACCAAACAAGGAGGTGAGACATAAATTGTCTATGGAAAAATGGGTTATATGTAATGGAGGTTTGATATTTCCACCATAAAGAATGAAAAGTGAAGTAATAAAGAATGCACACGATGATAGAAATTAGAAACTTGGTGGCCTGAATATTTGAGAGATAGAACAGTACATTAAAAATGCCCGAAATGTATAAAGATAAAGGATTTTTAACAAAAAAATACACATTCTTGGCCAACAGAAAAAGAACCGGGATATAGGGTGCACATGAATCATGCCTACATCAGAGGGACAGGACTTTTAATAATTTTAGTGGACTCATTCTCGGGATGACCTGAGTTTGTTCGTGTTCGGGATAGAAAAACAGAGACGATAAAACAAATCTTATTTGTAATATTTTTAAGGAATGGGGTCCAGAAAACCCTAGTATTAGAAAATGCCCCAGATTTTTGTGATGTAGGTATGTGCACCTGGTTGAAGAAAATCGGATGTTCTCTTCACAAAACACCACCATATCCACAATCAAATGGGATTGCGGAAAGGATAGTCAGGGCAGTAAAAATGGGCTTAAAAGCATTTGACCCTTACAGAGATACAACAGAAATTTACTTACCTAAACTCTTGATGAGTTATAGATTGATCCCACATGCTGGGATTGTGCAAAATCCTTCTGCCTTAATGGGAAGACAAAAATAAACTCCCATTACTATGTCGTTCTCGACAAATGAGAAGACGTGGTATAAAAAAACAAAAAAGCTGATACAGGAAGCCAATTTTATTATGCTGAAAGGAAATAACACGCCTTGATCCATACGGGGAATTGAAATGTATTAGCCAATGCCGATCAAATGAGAAATAGATTTGAAGATGTGTGCATGGAGGAGCCCGAGGTGGACAATGGTTTGAACCTTTCTGAAGGGGATCGATTGGAGGAACATATGGAGGAAAATGTAGCCGCGTCTGACACGCAGTAAGACGAAATCAGACCACGTTCTCCTTTTCGCATGACTACCCCACGGATATTTAGAATAAGTGATAGTAAGACTAAGGGAATAAGGCCTCTCCATTATAGGGAGATATAGTGATATTACCAATGGGAATGTTTCTCATTAGCATATGTGAGTGTATATTTACCATATAAGAGGACATGAGAGAAATGATAGGACACAGGTAGAACGACCACTACTACAGCGAAGTTTAGCTAGGACCATTGATTGGTATACATCATAATAGCAAAAAGACTGGTAAAGAAATTATGTCTACTAGAGAAGATGCAAAAGAATGAAGAAAAAACAGAAAAGAGGGATACGTTTGGATGAAAACACCAAAACAATACAGCAGACCAACCTGACAATGCAACTTGAAGAGATAAGTCAAAAGATGAAAGCAAAAGAAGGAAGACTTAAAAGATACCAGGACGGAGTGAAGAATTACAATCCAAACTAGACTTTTCAAAATAACGAAAGAAAATTCTCTCAATAAGTAGGTAGAGAATGTAGGAGGAACAACTGGATTTTGGAGTAAAATATTGGAACGGAAAGAACATAAGTGAAAGGCCGAATCAATAAATAACATGGAAAGAGAGCTATAAGGACTCAAAGAAGGCCTTGAGGCGATAATGCACCTAGAACTGCTCAGAGCAACACTGAAAAAATAACGAATCGGAAAACTCAGGTTACGATGGCGTACATGAATAGTGATTTTAAAAAAAAATTCACTATCCACGACAGACTGGCTCTTGAAATGAGTAGATGCTTGGAAGAAAGAAATATACCCTTAATGAGCGATTAGGGGGAGAGCACCTTCATCTAAAAAGATCCCAAAAAGAAACCAGCCGCACCAAATATAGACAGGTAATGGGTCTACTTAAGATGTAGAAAATCCTTACTGTACATATTAGAGAGGAGATATTTTACAAGCAAGTAGCCTGCAGACTGTTTCCCCAAGAACTTAAAGGAAGCCACAAGAAAACAAGAGCAACTATACATTGATTAGCACATCCTTAAGGAGAGCAAAGTGACGCGGAAAAATGCAGCCATGGCATGGATTGACAACAAATTCGGTAATGACGTGGTCCCGTAAAGCTAGATCATGGATTGTCAAAAATGTACAAGATGTCCGTCAAAATCATAAACTTCATCACTGAACCAATGAAAATCTAGAAAGTGGAAATGACAAGTAGAAGAAAAACTTTTGCTGAAGTGGAAATCTAGAGATGTATCTTTCAGGGAGTTGCGCTTTCGCCATTACTATTTGGAATAGCAATGATACTACTCAATTACATACTAAAAAATTAAAGTCGGGGCTGTAAATTTACAATTTCGCAATAAAAGATCAACCATCTAATATACATGGACAACAGGAAGTAGTTTACAAAAAATGAAAAGGAATTGGTGACTCTAATACAAACAATAAGAATATACAGTCAGGATATAAGATTGCAATTTGGTATAGAAAAATAGGCTATACTCATAATGAAGAGTGGAAAAAGACAAATAACGGAATGAATAGAACTGCTAAATCAAGACAGGATAAGAAAACTCGAAGAAAAGGAACATTTCAAGTGATAGGGAATATTGGAAGTGGATACTATCAAACAAACTGAAAGGAAAGAAAAAAAATTAAAATAAAGAGTAACTTAGACGAATGATAATTCTCGAAACCAAGTTCAGCAGCAGGAAACTCATCAAAGGGATAAACACCTGGGCTGTTTCCTTCGTAAGATACTCAGGACCATTCTTGCAATGGACCAGGGAAGAAAAAAGCTGATGACGATGCACAAGGCGATTTCAGGGTTAGAGTCATTGGAGAAATGACGATATGTGTCAAGAAAAGAAGGAGATTTAAGATGGCGTGAATGCATCAATATAAGGACTCGAAGATTACATTCAAAGGGGCCCAGAAAGATAAATTGGAACGACCTGAAACGATATAAGGATAAACAGAACCATGATAACTAGGAAAGAGAAATAGGAAGAAAAATAACTACATGGATATTTCAAACGACAAACTGATTAAATCTGATACAGAAGAGCAGGACATTGCTAAGAAAAGGAAACCTTAAGAGAGAAACTGAATTTCTTCTAATAGGAGCACAAAACAACGCTATGAAAAGCGAAAATAGATAAAACAGAAAAGAATAGCAAGTGTAGATTATGTAGTGATAGAGATGAGACAATTAATCACATAATAAGCAAATGCAGCAAACTGAGGCTAAGGGAGTATAAGCCAAGACACAATTGGGTGGGGAAGATGGTCCACTGGGAATTGTGCAAGAAATTGAAATTTGACAATACTACCGAATAGTATACGCACAAACCAGAATCTCTTCTGGAGAATATAACGCAAAAAAATTCTCTGGAATTTTGAAGTGCAAATACACCACCTAATACCGGCCAGGAGACCAGACCTAGCGATAATTAACAAAAAAAAAATAAAAAGAGAAAACTTGTCGTTTAGTGGATATTACTGCCGCAACAGACTAAAGAGTGAAAATGAAAGAAAGCAAAAAAGAGACTGGTACATAGATCTTGGCATAGAACGGGGAAAGCTATGGAATATGGAGGTGAAGGTGATATCAGTTGATTCATTTGCAACGGTCCCGAATAGCTTGGTAAAATTGAAGAGTTGGAAATCGGAGGAGGGGCGGAGACCACCCAAATTACAGCATTATTTAGATTCGTCAGAATACTGAGAAGAGTCCTGCAGACCTGAGAAGACTTGCTCTCACTCATAATGTAATGAAACAACATCAGTTAACGCTGGTGTGAAAAACTCTCTAGGAAAAGCGGGAAATGACACATGACAGAAGGAATCGAACTACTAAATCAAGAAAAAATAAGAACGCTCGGTGATAAGGAAACGTACAAATACTTGGGAATATGGGAAGCTGACACCATCAAATTAGTAGAAAGCTACTCGAGGCAAAACTATATAGCAAGGAACTTTTAAACGGATATAAATACATGGGTTGTCCCTCTCGAAAGATACTCGAGACCATTCTTGAAGTGGTCCATTGAAAACCCTAAAGAAATAGACCAGGAAACAAGAAAACTAACGACAATGCATAAGGCCTGACATCCCAGAGATGACGTTTACAGACTTTATGTGTCAAGAGAGAGGAAGAAGACTTGCCAGTATTGAAGACAGTGTTCCTGAAACAAAACTGACGACACGAGTGTAACAGCAGCAGCTGGGGCCAAAAATCATAGACACGAGTCTCGTACTGATGAAGGTGTATATCTTTATTTGCGCACGTGTTCAGCGTAAAAACAAGCATACATTCTCCAACGTGAAAACTGAAACAAAACAAAAAAATGCACTCATAAATGTTCCAAAAAGGAAACGCACCACGAAAGTGATGATTTAAATCGAATCAGTTCAAGAGAATTCACGTGCTTACCTCTTTTTGCCTTGCTAGTGACCCACAAAGAAAAACGTCAGTCTCTCATGCCGTTCAATTTGAAAAAGACCGAATTCGTGCCAGCTGGTGTTCAGGTTGGAAGTTCCTCTCGCACCCGCCACCCAGAAGTGACCGGTGCGGGAGGCAAAGTTCAATCTAAAAAACTATACCGCTTGAAACGCAAACTCCTATATTCACATAGCTCCCCCAAAATAAGCAATACTTATTTTTCAAGGCAGGAACCAAAAAGAGTAACGCATGTTATGGCTCCTTGGTGGGGACTTCCTTGGTCTCGGCTTCGCATAACACGACTAGTTTGTGAATAGAGCGTTCCAAAGTTTGTAATGGTCGGTCTCTTTGACCCATCCTATTCAAATTTGTAGTACCCACTGAAACTCTCACCTTACGAACCAAACCATCGGTGCTGGGGATTGTTTCGATGACCAATCCTAGCTGCCAAGTGTTTCTAGGGGAGTTGTCTTCCTTGACTAAGACGTCGTCCCCAATGGAGACGTTTCTTTGTTGCCAACCCCATTTTCTTCTCTCCCGAAGCGTCTGAAGGAATTCCTTCTTCCAGCGTGTCCAAAACCCATTTGCTAAATACTGTACTCGTCGCCACCTCTTGCAACAGTAAAAATCTCGCCTTTGGAAATTTCCTGGGGGTGGTAAGATAATCTTTGACCTCATGGTCAGTAGGTGGTTGGGGGTCAGTGGTTCCGCAGCAAGGGGGTCGTTTAGGCTGTTTACTGCAAGTGGACGACTGTTCACAATAGCCATCGCCTCGCAAAAAAAGGTTTTCAATGCCCTTGTCCAATCAGAGAAATAATCAAGTCGATTCACTACTGCAGTTTACTTAGTGGATTCCGCAGTAACACTGAGTGTGTAGGATCTCTTTACTTCTGGGTCCTCCACCGTTATGTGTGGCTTATTGTCTTCCCAGCTTTGGTACAAATGGTAGACTGGAACTCCATAAGAAATCCGGCCCATTAAACCACATTCTTTTATTCATTAGTTCCTCGGGTGTAGATCCTCATAAGGCTATATCTGCTGGATTTTCAGCTGAGCTAATATAGTTCCACTGATGTGGTCATGGATCTGCTGAACTCTGTTCGCCACAAAAGCATGGAAACACCGAGAATCATTTCCAATGTAGCCAAGAACAACATTACTGTCTGTTCAGAACCACTCCACAGCGTTTGGAATATCCAGTTCTTCAAGAAGCATGTAGCTCACCTTCATAAAAATGAGAGCTGCTGTAATTTCCAGACGGGGTATTGTGATGGGTTTGATGGGTGTAACCCTGGATTTAGCCATGATTAAAGAGCAATGCACTTTCTGACTACTGTCAATCAAGCGTAGGTATTTTAGCTACAGCCACTTCGCGGAAGTCGATTGGCTTCCAACATCCTTTTGATGGCGACAGATTCCAAATGTTCAACATGTTCAAGCTATTGTCGCCATCGGGGATAAAGGTTTTCTGGAATTGGACTATTCAGTCAGGCTGGTTCCTACACATTTCCTGCAAGATTTGTTTCCCGATTAAAATAAACGGTGCAATGAATCCCAAAGGGTCGTATACTGAGCTAAGAGTAGACAGCACACTTCATCTAGTGAGTGGTCGATCGTTTATTGTAATTCTAAACTGGAAACTATCGGACTCAATGCACCACTGAATTCCTCGAGTTCTTTCGATAGGTAGCTTGTCATTGTGAAGATCGATATTTGCCAGTTCCTTGGCTATGGCCTTTAGTGGGATGTTCTTGAGTACTTCCTTGGAATTTGACAGAAATTTGTGCAAATTTAGCCCATATTTTGCACACAAAGCTTTACTTCTATCACTCAGACTTATTGCTTCATCTGGGGTAGAAACTGATTTCAGTCCATCTTCTACATAAAAATCTCTTCTTATGAAGTTTGCAGCATCTGTTCCAAACTCCCGTTCTTCTTCAGATGCGGCCCTCCTGAGCACAAAATTTGCACAACCAGGGGATGAGGTTGTACCGAAAAGATGTCTGGTCATACAGTATGTTAGTGGTTCACTGTCCATATCGCCATTCTCCCACCGTAGAGACCTAAGGTAGTTCCGATGTTGTACATCGACCTTGAATTGCAGAAAAATTTTCTCAATATCACAAACAAAGGCTATAGGTTCCTTACGGAAACGACAAAGTACTCCACAAAGTGAATTGATAAAATCTGGTCCCTGTAGCAAGAGTTCATTCAACGATTGGGACATGTATCGTGCGTTACCATCGAATACAACACGAAGTTTCCCTGGTTTCCTTGGATGATAGACGCCATGATGAGGCAAAAACTGGGGTGTATCGGGGTTCAAAGGCGATTGACTCGTTTTGACTTCTTTCGTCAATGTTTGGTCTTCGAACAAAACATCCAATCTGTTTAGAGATGGTCCCGCAGCATTTTTCAACAGAGGCTCATTGTTGACCCCCTGAGACTTCAGAAAATTCTGCACCTTATGGTTAGAATCAACCTAAGGAGCCAGTTGACTTTTCTCGTCAGCAGAATCCCGTGCAGTCTCTAGAGCGTCCAATTTGGCTTGGGCTATTTGAAGCTTCATTTCTGTCCTGACTATCTAATTCTGCCCTTTGCTTGGCTTCCTTGTCTATATACTGCAATTTCACCTTGAGAGCAACGACCTCCACCAAGATGTTTGTCGACTTCCTATGAGAACCATGCGAGGATCTCGAGCATCGGGACGAAAGGCTACTAGCAGTTCTGCTGGAACATCGAGACGCCGAGTCGAACTCTGTGGGTACATTTTTGTCCGACATTATGATAAATTGCCAACAAATATAAATTCCCACGAGAAAAGGGTTATGGTCGAGGTAGGCAGTACGTGAACTCTCACAAAGGAAACAACATATAATTTTAACGGAGTGCACCGAAGAGGCAGAACAATAACAAAAAATATACAAAAGATCGAATAAAATGTGTGTATATATATATATATATATATATATAACAAAAAATTGGGCGGCAAAGAGGAGATAGGTAGAAGGAAAAACTGATATAAAGAAAACAGACAATGTACACAGCAAGAACGTACAGCACGTGTAGCGTGGCTCTTAGCTTGGATAGAGTGCACGACTATGAAAATAACGTCCAATATATAAAATATTTTAAAATAATGTTCATGGAAATTTGCAAAAAAAAAAAAAAAAAATGCAGTGATATGCTGCTCCTGAAATAAAGATCAAATTTTTTTATACGGCGCAGATATTCCGTACTCGCAGAATTTTGCAAAACAGTTCGTTTTCCTTTAAACAAAATTTTCGTGTTTTTTGTTTTTACAAACAAGGGTTCATTAAAAAAGTTTGGGTTTTTACACGCAAGAAGGGGTTGAACGAGTCGTACTTGTTCAGCTAAAAAGAAATGTCCTTTTCAAGAGTAGACTGGAAGTTTATTTTCATAATTCGTTAAGCTGCCGTTCACAAATTAACATTTATCGTTTTTTTTTGTTACTCCAAATTTCGCAATGTAACAAATTTCCCAAATATTTTACCTTGTTCATAACAAAAAATTTTCACTTTTACAGCAGCAACTGGGGCCAAAAATCATAGACACGAGTCTCGTACTGATGAAGATGTATATCTTTATTTGCGCACGTGTTCAGCGTAAAAACAAGTATACATTCTCCAACGTGAAAACTGAAACAAAACAAATGCACTCATAAATATTCCAAAAAAGAAACGCACCACGAAAGTGATGTATTGAAATTATTTGCGGAGTCGCTAACTAGGTGCCCAGTGATTGGATGAAAAACAGCCAATCACAGGCTACCTTTTTTTAGATCTTCTCTAAACCCCTAGGAGGACATTTCCTACGAACGCCCTTCCTCTTTTGCTTGGGTGATTCCTCAGAATCAAGACGTGCCCGCCGTTCTCTCAGTTTTCTAGACGCCAATACACTCTTGGGAGGTTTTTTTCCAGCAACTGAAGCACAAGAAACAAGGCTCGATTTCCTTCAACCCAATCAAAAGGACACAGGAAATACAAACTGTTAAAAGGACGCCTTTTACGGATAAGTTTCCCGCAAACCAACTGTTTGCAAGGACAATTTTTTCTTTCCTCTCTTTCTATGTGAATATATGTTTTTTTTTATAACATTTTAAATTGTGTTGTGTTTCTTTCTTCTTGCCGACGTCGCAATATTGTTACCATATAAAGTTGGGAAAATCCCAATAGATGATTTAAATCGAATCAGTTCAAGAGAATTCACGTGCTTACCTCTTTTTGCCTTGCTAGTGACCCACAAAGAAAAACGTCAGTCTCTCATGCCAAGTCAATTTGAAAAAGATCGAATTCGCGCCAGCCAGTGTTCAGGTCGGAAGTTCCTCTCGCACCCTCCACCCGGAAGCGACCGGTGCGGGAGGCAAAGTTCAATCTAAAAAACTATACCAGTTGAAACGCAAACTCCTACATTCACAACGAGGATCAGCAAAACGGAAATGACCAGAAAAAAAAAAATGGGACGAAAAACATCTCTATGGACGTTTTAAGCGACAAATAAATGACATCTCACACTTGGATGTCGCTGAGAAAGAGAAATTTTAAGAGAGAAACTGAATGTCTTCTAATAGTACCACAAAACAACGCCATAAAGACCAACTATATCAAAGCAAGAATTGATAAGACGCAATAAAACAGATGTAGGTTATGTGGTGATAGAGTCAAAAACATCAATCAAATAATAAGCGAATGCCGCAAATTAGCACAGAAAAAGTATAAGGCTAGATGTGACTGGGTGGGCAAGGTGGTCCACTAGGAATTGTGCTAGAAATTCAAATTTGACCATACAAAGAAATGGTATATACACAACCAAGAATTTGTCCTGGAGAATGAGAAACACAAACTCCCCTGGGATTTTGAGATACAGACGGATCAAGGATACAGACGACCAGACCTTAAAATAATCAACAAGATAAATAGGACTTGCAAAATTGTGGAGTTTGGTGTCCGGCTGACCCAGAGTAAAATTGAAAAAAGGTGAAAAGAAGGATTAGTACCTGGACTTTGCAAGGGAATTGAAAAAAAACTATGGTAAATGAAAGTAAAAGTTATACCAATTGAAATTGGTACTTTTGTTATTGTCACCTAAGGATTGGTAAAAGGACTAGAGGACTTTGAAATAAGAGGAAGAGTGGAGACCATTGTTGAAATTGGTCAGTATACTAACAAGAGTCCTGGAGACTTGAGGGGACTTGCTGTTACTAAGAACTCCCGTGAAAGACCATTAGCTAACGCATTGGAAATTCTCAAGGAGTAAAATAAAAATAATGGAGGAGAGTCAAAATAAGTTTTTACTCGTGTACATGAAATAGGCTTCATAGGCTTCATAGTAAATACCGGTAAAAATAATTTTGATAAACTCTACCATATAGCATTCGTTTGCATGAGTTTATGTGCCTGAGAGGGATATTTTGTAAATATGAATTTATTTCTGCTAGTGTAATACTGCTAACACTGCATTGGTAGTTATGAATGCGTTCTCGACCCGTAGACCAATTCAACGACTATTCAATGTCTTAAAAATAAGAAAATAAAAATAAAAATGAAAATAAAAATCTGATTCTGACATTTCTCCAATATTTTGATCTTTAGGACATATCTGTAAAATCTCTTGGAGATATTTGTAAAATTTGTCTAACCACCATTAAAAAGTACAAAACAAAAGTGAAGGACCAGTAGTAATATTGTCGTCATCTAAGTTAACACTTTGCATGAGAGCCCAAGAGAGTTGTAATGAGAAAACCGGAAAAATATTGATGCATTTTCAACGCTGTCCCCAAGCACTAAATAACCAGTCATAACGTTCCAGAATTTATTTCGCTCCTCCATGGCTCCCATTCCCAACTGCTTTTGAGTTCATTGTTCCACGAAGCCGGCAGTAAGCACTCAAGATATCCAACCGGCTCCGATTCCCAAACGGTTTCTTAAATTTGGTTTCACTCATCGTCTGGTAGTATGAATTGGGTAGAGAGCAGGGCTCATCTGGTAATGACAATATTTAGAGTATTCACTTTTCTCCTGATTTTTCCATCTTGGTAACTGGTGCTTACATCTTTCATAGCAACAATGTATTTACTATTAAAGCTTTCTTGATTAAGATAAAATAAAAAGGATACAAAAATCTGTTTTCATAGCAGTATGGTTATCTATCTATCTTGTCAGCAATTAAACAAGTAATTTTAAGGTATAATTGTAAGTCAGCAGCCTAAGGATCAGAAAGTACTTATTTTAAGAAAATATTTATTTTCCAACATAAGCTTATTCCTTATTAGTGCATTTAATTCAGTAGCATTCTATAGACCCAATAGTTCGATTTTTATTTGGATTAAGAGAAGTTATAAAATCACATCTATTCACATTATACCAATGTATAGCTCAGCAAACATTTACCACTATCATGAAGTCAATCGTTTTTGGCTGTCCTACACAAGTAACTTTGTGCGACATTAAGCAGATAAGCTTAATAAACACAGACATGAACGCACGCGTGCGCGCACGCACGCACGCACGCACGCATATATATATATATATATATATATATATATATATATATATATATATATATAGGGTAATTCCAAAAGTTTGTTCTGTGTTCGTAGAGTTTAATTTTAATTAACCTCACTCAAAATCATATGGCCCAGTCGGCTGGGGCTGTAGAATACACCAACTGCATCTCTTTAAAGGAATATCCTTATCCCAGTGAATGTCTTGGATATGACACTAAGCAATATGATAGTGAGGATCCGGTAATTCTGAAGCTTTGGGGAATACGGAGTACTTACTTTATTGCCATCGCTCCCTGGTTCACTCTGCCTCGGAGAAGTAGCACCCGATAGGGCTCTCTCTATGGGTTAAATAGAACTATAGAGTGCACTTATGCTTTGCTGAATAGTTTGAAATAGAACTGTTTATATGTATGAAAATGGATTTGGCATTAAATAACCTACGATGGTTAATATGCCATAAAACCAAATCAAATGAAACCAAACCAAACCAAACCAAAATCATAACTTTTGTGTTAAGACATTTTTTTAATTGTCAAAATTGCCGTATTTTTGTTTATTGATTATAAAGATAAAAGAAGACAAGTAAAATATTTGCCACACTTTTTTTATCTTATAATAATAAAATAGAAATAGTATCTATCTATCTATCTATCTATCTATCCTGTTTTGAGGCTGAGGTAGTAGTGTGCTTTTCACTGGTGCCAGTGATCGATATGTAAAAGTCAGAATTTTGGATAAACCTACACGTACGCATTTTGCATAAATCTCCTAATAGGCATTTTGGATAAATCGTCTCATAGCCCTTTTATACGTACACAAAATTAATGAGAATGAACGATTATTTCTCCTTACCTCAATATTCACATAAATTATCCTTATTCAGTCATTAAAGTATTTCGTCTGGCTTTCAACGACCTTTCAGCTAAATTGTGTATTCCTCTATAAAAAAAATTGCTGTTTTAATCGAAGAATTTTTTGAGGTCTTATTTAGCATTGTCGTTTAAAAAAAAGCACGTTGCAAGGAGCTAAACAAGCTCCAGGATTGTTTGCTGCCTTGTATTTGTAACACGAAAACGAACGTTACCATTCAGTTTGATTTGCTAGGAAAGAGTATTTTCTTTTCTAATTCATCATTTATTGAAGTTGATTGATTTAGCTCTATTTCTATGCATATTTTAAAAATGTTAGTCTATTTTTTTCCGGTCGCTGTGGTTCTCGGTTTTGGGAGTTAATTATTTCTAAGTGTCATCTGGGGTGTGTTCTTAGTGTTTCATGGAAATTTCCATTACGAATAACCGTGGAAGAGCCAGAAGAAATAGAATTAAAAAAAATGAAAAATATGGCTCAGGACCCCTCGGCCACTCCTGACCACTCATGCACAAGATTGAAAAATGAAACAAAATAAAATGAAATAAAGAAAAACTCTTTTTGTAGTTCTTAAACTTAAGAACCGAGAAGTAGAATTTTCCATTTAAAAAATGAAGATTAACAACCATATTTGATTGACCCCGTAAAGTTTATACTGTTTTTGCTGTTAGATAATAGTTTAAATCGGTTATTCCTCAAATAAGCGCTAGCGACCTAAGGATAAAAGTTTCAAGGGGTTCGTGAGGTGAAAGGAAGCTGTAGTAGAGCAGCCGTATGTCTTCTTTTTTTCCAGAACTTATACGAGAAAATCCAAGTCAGAAGCACTTAAGTAACGCGTATGTTTTGCAAAGAATAAAATTAAGATAGCGTTATATACACAGTTTTATTTATTTTTTGGTCCAAAATTAAAAGATCGAATTCCGTTCGTTTGTATCTTAGTGACACGATCTGTACAGGACACGCGTCACATGCCATCCAGGTCAGACAGCAGACGCTGTGGATTCTGGTAATCATATTTTCACGTCTGCAAGGGTGAAATCTCAACGAAGGTATTATAACAGAATTACTGTTAGATTATTTGTTTTAAATTTACAGTAGACCGAATAGGAAGAAGGGGTTTTCTTTTCGTTCAGTGTATGAGGTCGCTAGGAATCTGGCTTAGGAGTAAAAGGAGTGACACGTTGAAAAACTCGGTAAGTTCTGTTTTTAATTAACTACATTAAAAATATCTGATTTAATTGTTATTTCAACTTAACTGGACAGTTTTCACTCATCCTTTATATTCATATCATTTGATCTAGTTTTTATATTTCTGGCACAACGGGAAAACCCCTAAGAGATTGAAAAAGGTATGTATTGTCTTTCTTTGCTCTGAAAGTTAAAAGTGATGGGAGGATGGAATTATCAATATTCTTGACTGATGATAGAAACAGAGTGACAAAACTTTTTGTATTTTGTTCAATAAAGTTCAGGTCTAAAATTAAAAAAAAATTCTTTTATTCTTATTCAGTAAATCGAATAATTTTTCTCCTAAATAATTACAAACGAATATACAAGCTGATTTTTATTAACACAAGAAAATTTTTTTATTAGCTTGATAAAATAGCTGCGTATTTTTACGAAATGCCTGTCAATTCAAACTGAGGTAAAAGCCATAATTTCCAAGGCTGATTTTCAGGAAGGAAAAATCTTTCCAGTTGAAAGACTGCAAAGGCACAATCTCCCTTAACCCATCTTCTTGCCTAATTTTGTTCGAAGCATCTCAAAACTCACTGTGGAGTTGTGGTTAGCAAACCGCTATGTAGTCGTTCAGTTCTCGTTGGGTGACCCATATTAGGGGCCTGTACTTCGCCAATGGCCCTGGAGACCTGGGTTCAATCCCAGGTCACGTCATTCCACAGACTTTGAAAATGGTATTTGATAACTCCTTGCTAACACTCAGCACTATCAGGTACGTATCAAGGGTAAAGTGGAGCAATCTAGGGAAAGAAGTAGCGCCCTCCCCTACACCTCGATGTAGTAGCTTTTGAAAAGGAGCCAACTTTACTTTACTTTACAAAGCTTAGAAATCATTACTAACACGATTTAGTTACATATTTTAACCAGATATTGAAATTATGGAAGAAATATACATAAACACCTCTGTGTGCGTGTGTGCGCTCCCGAGTATTTTGTAAACGTATGTAAATCTATTAATTTATCTCTCTATTTACATTTTATAAGATATTTTCTTTTTGTATATCAATCTCTCTATCTGTCATCTCTTGTTAAACACCACGAAATATAACAAGCAATTAACATTAAATATAGATGTGAGTATGCATCTCTGAATATGCACAAATGCAGGGCATTATAATAATTTGATTCCAGTCAGTATTGGTAATGGGCGTGAGAGAATTTTGCTGCCGCTGCCGGGATGAATATTTTTTTTTTTATAGGAGAGTAGTTTGCTCAGGTTCTTATTCACTGACTTTCCATTCCGTTGGGCATTTTTGTACGCCAGTGACGAGCAAATTTTCATGTGTAGGTATATAGTAAGTAAAACCAGTGTCTTATGATTATCGTTGCTTAATGGCCCTCTTCGTGTTTATAGAATTTGTATTATAATTAACATAGTTAACGTCATAAATTAGAGGATTATTTACTTATCGATTAGACAACCAATTTCTTTGAGATAGCTCTGCAATATTCTAGCCCCACATTGTGAGAGCATATCCAATTTCTTTGTGAACTGGAAGCAATTATGTAGCCTTTCTCTGCAAACAATAGTTTTCCCAAGTGTCATCCGAACTTTCCTGGAGATATGTAGTAAAAAATATTATATATGAATATTACTGTAAAAAACAAACAAACAAAAAACAAACAAACAAACAAACAAACGAACAAAAAACCGATACGGTTCAAAGCTATGCAAACTATTTTAGACATTCAAATATCTTCGCCATAGACTGTAGATATTTTTGATTTCGAGTCCTTTTTTTACAGTTCGTAAGATAAAAAAAGCCATAAGGTATACATAAAAAAAAATGTTGCTATTTTATTCTATCTTTAATTTTTGAATCAATAAACAAATTAAATAATTTTTAATATTTTTTAAATACAAGTAGATAAGAGATCTGTCACAGTGGACTTAAAAGCAAGCTAAAAATGAATTTCGATAAAAGAATGACTTTCCTATCATCTAAAGACAAAAAAGAAACTAATTTTTTGGTCAACCCAAACCGAGTTATATTACTAGTAATAACTGATCTTTTGGATAAAATGGCCACTCTTGGTGAAAATGTCCAAGATTGTTTTCTTTTCTACAATGGTCTCTGGTTTGTAGTTATACCATTTATATACTTGGGTGAACTCATTCCCATGATTTTTATATGAGTTGTATGTGGTGTCTTTCATGGAATATCAAGAAGAGCAAGTCTCTACTATACTACATCACTCTCCACAATATTCTTGCAAATTTTTGTAATTAAGAGTAGTTATCAAACTTTTTTGGATCGCCGCTTTCTGGGCTTCCAAGTCATCCCCCTTGCAGTTTCTTCATACAGCGAACATATATTTCTTTCTTGCTGGTAAGCCAAGAGCAAATTTAAAACAACTAACCTAACACAGTCTGAGATCATAATTATCTGTTCCCGTTGTACCAGCAGTCTGATTTGGCTGGCATGTGACGAGTCTTGTCAATTCTCTCATTTGTAAAGGTTACGTCTTATCTAAGAGTTCGTGATTTAGTTTGTTAAAAATCATAATAAAAATACAATGATGCGCTCTTTTGTTCTGATACCTTAATGTATATCTTGATTACGCTTTTTTTTTTTGTAAATTTCTGGGGCTATTCAAAGCGCTCCAGTAATAAGTGAATTCAGTAATTTATTTCAAATTCGCATATTTTTAAAATTATGTTCTGGTTTGGCTATATGTCATTAATTTGCAAGGTAAAATCCTAGCCCTATTCATATTTTTCCGTTAATTTTCTGTCTATTCATGTTTATTTTTGTAGTCATTCCGAGCTATTATGTTGCATTTGTTTAGCATTTTAATGACGTGTTTGACCGTCTTTATTCAGTTTCCTATTCAAAGTTGGTTGATGATAATAATTATTCAGTTATTTCAAGATCCCGATATCCGAACTAGGATGATCTTCTAAATTTATTACTTCTTTTCAACTGATATTTACACATAAAAGGTATAAATATTTACTTAGGTTCACACATTCATTCATTTTCCCATCTTTCTTTCTATTTCTTAAAGAAATCATTTCTATCTTCTCTTTTTATTTGTTCTCTTTTTTGCTTTTATTTTGCTATCTATATTGAAGAAAGTCCCTTTCTTTCTTTCTTTCTTTCTTTCTTTCTTTCTTTCTTTGATCCTTCAGATCTATCCTGCTCCTCATTAGCAGCACCATTTCTAGCTTTAATGTCAGAAGAGAGCTTACGTCCTGGGCCAAGTGGTAATCATGAAATCGCTTCGAACGGAGGGTCACTGCGAACCACTAACATACGCTCGTTTTATCACTGTCATCAACACCAGCATCAGTAAAATAAGTACTTAACTGTTGGAGTCTGTCATTTGAAAATATACAACTAATGTATGAGGGAAATTATCCCTTATTTTGATTACGCCAACAGCAAATATAAAAAACGTAAGAATAAAGAAGATATAAAGACGAAAAATAACGGCCGGTATTTTACATCAGGGTGAAATATAACGTCTTCTACATCTATATTTTCTCGAAACTCACTGTCTTACAAAAAATAAATTCATACCTTTTGCATCATTTTGTTAAAGTTTAGGGCTGCAGAGAGAGAGAGAGAGAGAGAGAGAGAGAGAGAGAGAGAGAGAGAGAGAGAGAGAGAGAGTTTAGTCATTCCTTATTTCAGAATAAATTCCATTGATTCGTATTGATATTTTTTCTCCGTTACTGTTTTCATTTAGAGGTGATTTTTATGCGATTAGTGTTTTCTGTGACCTTCAGAATCTAACTAAACCTTAGAAGTTCTTCACCCTCCCTTAAGTAAATAAGTAAAACTGTTTTACTAAAAGAGGCAGAATATGTTGAGTGCAAATCAAACTTGGGAGCCGTAGCTCACCCAGTAAGGTTTTTTTCTTTTACCAGCTGATAAGGATACCAATCGTGGTATCTAGTTATTCACATCTTAACATGTTTGCTGCCGAAGTTTTGCTTTGGCATCTAAATTCTTTATATAATTTCTTATATATAGTTAATCGATTTTTACGTGTGGGGACTTTTATAAACCCCGAAAAGCCCGGTTTATTCTTACGTTTTGTAAAAGAATAAACCGTACTCAAACAGCAGTAAAGATTTGGGTGAGAGCTTTTGAAGAAAGGAAGACGAACTACTTATACGTGCAACAAAATTATATACAACAACAACAACAATAAACAGGGGTTTTACACCAAATGGAATAAACAACGAATGTGTAAGTAACAGTTCAAAAAAGAGTTCTCAAGGTGTAAGATAAAGTATGGTTAGGTATTGTGAAGGTTGTAAGGTTTTGTAAAGTTGAGGTAGGTTTGTTTGATAAGGTTTGGTTGTAAGGTTGAAGGTAAAGTAGGGTTTGCAGATAAAATGCCTGCTGGAACTTAACTGTGTGTGTCCTGTTCCTTTAAACTCAGCACGTGCGTTCGTCGCTCTTAGGTCCCGGTGGTGGAAGGTACCAAAATACGTATGCCATCAAGGGCTGCTACAATGGACCTGATGCTAACAGTTGTTGGTAGTGGAACCAAAAGAGGGAGAGTCTCCAATGGATCTCTTTTTTTTATAATGGACGCCGTGTGACCCCCAAGGGGCTGCTGCTGTTCGGTGAAACAGGATCACCAGTTCCTTACCAAAATTTCTACACATTCCCGCCTGAGGAGAAAGCCATGAGAATGGCGATTTTTATGATTTTTCAAAATAAGTAATCATATTCCTCTGTAGTTCCTGTGATTTGAATTTGATTTTTTTTTTGCATATCTTGCATCTTGAGTTCTTTCATTTAAACATTCTGAAAACGCATCCGGACAAGTTTTTTTTGGGGTTTAAAACAAAATTTACTCGCTCCTTGGGACAGGAGGAATACCCTGTAGTGATAGTCTGGTAATTGTTCTCCAGAGCGCTCTTCATAGCTCTTGCCCGGGCACCCTGGTAGAGGAAATGATGACTGTTACCCAGTGGGGCGATGCCTGTAGGAAATTCCCAGGCTATTCCATTCATGCATTTTATTGTCTTCATGTCCATGAACTGGATTATACCGACTCCTATAAGTCCGTGTATGCGTACCTGATCACTGCCATTATCGGTGAAGACTAATTTATACTTTAGATTGTTTAAGTTTTTCTTTACCTCGCCGAAATGATCAATTTTCAGGTTTATGTCGAAGTCCTCGTCCACTAGGACTGGAAGGTGAAGGGTTCGATCCTTATTCACATGAATACCCAGTACAACCTCCTCTAATCTCTTCTTCCTCGTGCCCAAGAAGGTGCTTACTTTATAATCTCCTGGGATGAAGGAATACTTTTTGTATTTTAATTTTTCCGCCACCCCTTTGGAAAAGTATTACCTCTAGCTGCTGGTATCAAGCAAACAGTTGACGTTGTGTTTCTGTCTGCCCTTGGACACGGAAAGGGATACCATAGGTAGGATGAAGGGTTGGTTAAGGGTGTGAGAGCTGTTGCACTCATTAGTGGACAATGCTGAATTCTTTTTCTCTTCTGCCTTGTCACAAAATGGGGTTACATGATTCCTCGAGTTACATAGCGAACATTTAAAGGGTAATCTGTTTCGCTCCCCTAGGCAGTCCTTCGTTTTATGCCTGGTGCTAGTACACAGTGTGCATAAGTTTAATTCTCTGCACCTAGCTTGTCTAGTCTGGGCACTAGCGTATGTCGAGCAGCGACTCAGGGTGACCCTCTTTGCAAAGTTTGCAGCAACTGGGAATGCTGTCCGCCCTCGTGGTGAAATTTTCCAGTGCAGAGACGTTTTTACTCTCTGCCTTGGGATTATTTTTTTTTCTTGCTTGGATAGTCATTATTCCTTTCGGGGTTAAAATTATTTTTCCTGTTGGTTTTCATAAGGGTTTTGATAGTCTCATTATAGTTGTCGTATATATCCTTTATAGTTGGATAATTAGTGCCAACCTTATGCACCAACTTTCTTTGGAGAATGGGCGGTAATTTGGCGAATATTATGTGGCTAATAATTCTAAATCCTGGTGTTTCTTCCTAAAAAAAATCCAGGTTATATGAAGTTCTTAGCTCTGATAAATCCGCACATGTCTCAACAAAAATTGTTTCACATTGATGAAATTCGCGTCATATTTGGGAGAAGCGTCTAACAATTGTTTGAATATCTCGTCCACAATTAGAGGTATATCCAGAAATTCTTCTGTTAATAATTTTATGGCGACTTCATAATCAGCCTCAAATTAACGTCAAATGAGAAAGTAGTTGAGCCGCATAACCAGTCAAATAGCTCTTTAAAAGAGACAATTTGGCCTTATCCGAACTCACTGAAGTGACACAGTTGTAGAACTGTGCCAGGAAATTTTTAAATTCAAACTTGTTATACATTCTTCCACTGAATTTCAGACATTGTAGTCGCAGTGGCAGAATATAACTGGGTATGTTAAAAATTGACAGGTCTCCTTCCTTATCCGCATTTTTACTGCGGCTACTATGCGGGAGGTTGGTTTGTGTGAACGTGTACTCGCCCTCGTCGAGTTTACGGTTGACTTCAAGTTGGTAACTTGACTCCGATTCTTCATCTTCTAAATAGCCACTTCTTGTTAAATCTATGTCCGCCTTTACACAGGCGTCATAAATTTTGGAGTTAAGAGTTTCAATCTCCTTCGACCAAGCTGTAACCCTTTGTTTTTCTACTTGGAATAGAGATTTTGTTAAATTTTCTCCGGTCTGTAGGTAGTTAAAAACCCGAAGAATCTTTCTTTTAAGGAGGTCCCTAGAGGCCAGCAGAGTGTTTACACCTTTAAGGTTTTTAAATTCAGCCATTCTGAATATTATGTTCCAATTTTTTTCAATTCTGAAGAAGGTAATTTCTCTTCTTTTTTTTGGTATTTAATTCCTTACTTCAAACCAGTCACCCAACTCCTATAATTTGCGTTTTTATTTGCAAGAATTGCAATACGCGTTTTATCTGCAAGTATTGCAATATGCGTTTTATCTGCAAGTATATGGGGATTTTTATAAACCCCGAAAAGCTCGATTTATTCCTACGTTTTGTAAAAGAATAAACCGTACTTAAACAGCAGTAGAGAGATGATGACAGCTTTTGAAGAAAAGGACGAACGACTTATACATGCAACAAAATTTATAAACAACAACAACAACAATAAACAGGGTTTTACACCAAATGGAATAAACAACGAATTGGAAAAGTTCACAAAAGAGAGTTCAAGGAAGAGTTCAAGATTTAAAATTTGGTTAGGTTTGTTGTGAAGGTTGTAAGGTAGGTATGTGAAGGTGTTTGAAGGTACTATTTACCAACCCCTCCGCTCGGGCAGGATATGACACAAGGTGAATTTTTAAGCGGAGTTTAACAGGTTTGAATTCAGAGTTTTCCTTCTCCTAGACTAGTTGCCTCACCAAGGCTGAAGAACCTAGTCCGTCCTACTATTTACCCATAGCTGGAGGGAGAATAAGGGGGTTCATACCTTTCCCAAGGGTATTTGCCCGAAAGTGAACGTAATAGCGCGACTGGAGTACGAACTCGCGTACTACGATTCCGCAGTTCATCGCTTTAACCATTACACCACGAGGACACCCCAATGGAAGGTGTTTGAAGGTAAAGTAGGTTTGATAAGGTTTGTGAAGGTAAAGTGGGTTTGCAGATAAAATGCCAGCTGGAACTTAACTGTGTGTGTGTCCTGTTCCTTTAAACTCTGCACGTGCGTTCGTCGCTCTTGGGTCCCGGGTGGTGGAAGGTACCAAAATACGTATGCCGTCAAGAGGCTGCTACGAAAAGGACCTGTGCCAACAGTGTTGGTAGTGGAACCAAAAGAGGGAGAGTCTCCAGTGGATCTCCTTTTTGTGATGGACGCCACATGACCCCAAGGGGCTGCTGCTGCTCGGTGAAACAGGATCACCAGTTCCTTACCAAAATTTCTACATACGAGTAGTTGTTTTTCCATCTCTCAACAGGTAAGTAAGGCTTTATTTATATAACTACTACGAAGTAAATAGACATTTATTGAAATCACGTGGCTGACAGGGTGGTTAAAAAATTGATAGATAAAGCAGTACGCAGATATATAGATAAGAGTACTGGTTACAAATATTCGAAAGTATATATACACACCTACAATATAGATGTACAAAATATATATAAGATATGCAAAATATATCATTAGTTGTCATTTTCAAGCTTACCTTAATTCAAGAGTGGAGAGGTATAGGGCACTCTATGAAAATAAAACACACTAACAAGAATCTGCAAGCATAGATTGCTTCAGATTACACCACACCATATACCGATAAAATTCATAAGTAGTTTAACTTGTTTAAATATTATCATTCAAGATACAAAAGGTTCTTAAATTTTATTGAATGAAATGATGACTGCTTACAAAGATTTTTTACGGTAAAAATTAATGTATTGACATACATTTATTAAACTTAATCTATTCTGGTATAAGTTCACGATAATGAGGTATTTGTGAGAATCGAACTCACTACGTCGACTAGATTTTACACGTGTCTAAAGAGACGAAGACAGATATGACATAAACATTTTACAGATTTGCTATGTAGACTAATTTCGAAGGAGATTATGTAGCACCAGTCTTCTAAGAGAAGACTGCCTGTTGGGTTTTAAAAAAGAAATCGATATTCATAAACTTGAATTTTCAGTTGGACTCGAGCACAGAAAGGAAATTATCCACCGTCTCTCGTTATTCAACGCTCTATTGTATATAAGAATTTGAGAATGAAAAAATAGTGTCAATTGAGGACATGAAGAAAAACTACAAATTATTTGATAAGAGAATCAAGGGGCATAGTATATTACAAGGTGGTTTCCCACTATTTATTTTGCTCCTTCTTATTAGTTATTCTACCTACAAGTAAATAACAAGGAAAAAAGCGACCTTAAATAAATAATTTACATTAGTTAGTACGACCAGCTAGAATGTGAAAAAAAAAGAAAGAAAGACTTAGTCTGCAAAGAAAAAGTGAAAAAAAAATGTAAAAGTATTTTTTTAAACACACGAACATCTACGCAATTGTATATTTTTTCTTTACATCTTATAGATCTCAGGAAACAAGTTTGAATTTTACATGGGAAAGGAGAAGTGAGATGAAGAGAAAGAAAAAATAAAACATGTATAGAAAAATATTGTAGTGAGTGTCCATTGAAAAAAATTGATATATTTTTCAATATCTATTTATCTATCAGAACTCAAGTATATCGACAAGCGGCGCACAATGACATTTATAGCCAACGGAGCTTGAAGTAATAAAATCTTATTATATTATGCGATACATATATATACACACACACGCACATACAAGCAGACACAAAGACACGCACACACGTGTGTGTGTGACAATTTTTGTGACAATTGTAGGTTGATTGTAAGATAAAAGTTACTGAAAGAAGGTAAAGTTATTTCCCCATCTTTATCTTTCAGTGGTTAAATCTTGACTGATATAACGAATCATTAATAAATAAATAAATAAATAAATAAATGAATAAATAAATAAATAAAATGTGTAAATGATAGATAGATAGATAGATAGTGAGTGAGTGAGTGAGAGAGAGAGAGAGAGAGAGAGAGAGAGAGAGAGAGAGAGAGAAAGAAAGAAAGATAGAGAGAATGTGTGAAGGCATTAAGAAAAATTGGAATTTTATAAGAAAAGGAAGACGACGAGAAAATGAGTTCAAGAGACAAAAGAGGTGAGTAAAAGAGAGACCGAGTTAGGATGATAGAAAAAAATATGACATAGAGTGGAGAAAAGAGAAAAGAGTAAGTGGGTGAGTGAGTGAGTGGGGGAGTGAGTGCGTAGAGAAAGGAGGAGGAGAAGACAAAATTGAACAGCGGAAGAAGGAGAGAGAGCAAACAAAAGGAGAGTGTTGTCTTTAAGAGACAAAATTATAGCTCAGTTTTTTACGAAAGCCGAAAGGCAACAGACCTGGAAAAGAGAGAATAAAAGAAGAAAGAAAAGAAAAAAGAAAAAAAAAACTTATATAATGTCTAGTATACCAATATTTATATTTGTCATTCTACAAATTATCGGGGAAATTATTATAGTTAAATCAACACCGAGCAGACTCACTGAACGAGGTAAGTAAATGTTTATCATTTTCATTCTTTAAAAGATCCTTTATTATATTATATATTTCACCAGCTTCACAAAAAATCCATCCACAAAAAAAAAAAAAGGAAAAAAAAAAAAAAAGCACAAAATTATCGGCCCATGTTGTAGGTTGCAATGGGTACATTTTTATCCCTTCTTGCCAGAGTTAGGTGGTCGAACCTAGGTTATCAATAAGAGACTGTAATACTGATTCTCTAGGCAAGCAGCCGGCTTTCTCCACTTGGAGAATTAACCTAAACATGATGTTCTGACCCACCTTTTATCGTACTCTATCAAAGTTCTTACATATTAAGAAAATCTCA